>JASTWF010000984.1:0-136513 GCA_030390025.1 Squalus acanthias | reverse complement strand
GAGAGAGCACAGCGAGAGAGGGAGAGCACAGCAGAGAGAGAGAGCACAGCGAGAGAGGGAGAGCACAGCGAGAGAGGGAGAGCACAGCGAGAGAGGGAGAGCACAGCGAGAGAGAGAGAGCACAGCGAGAGAGGAGAGAGCACAGCGAGAGAGGGAGAGCACAGCGTGAGAGGGAGAGCACAGCGAGAGAGGGAGAGCACAGCGAGAGAGGAGAGCACATGCGAGAGAGGGAGAGCACAGCGAGAGAGGAGAGCACAGGCGAGAGAGGGAGAGCACAGCGAGAGAGGAGAGCACAGCGAGAGAGAGAGAGCACAGCGAGAGAGGGAGAGCACAGCGAGAGAGGGAGAGCACAGCGAGAGAGGGAGAGCACAGCGAGAGAGGAGAGCACAGCGAGAGAGAGAGAGCACAGCGAGAGAGGGAGAGCACAGCGAGAGAGGGAGAGCACAGCGAGAGAGGGAGAGCACAGCGAGAGAGGGAGAGCACAGCGAGAGAGGAGAGCACAGCGAGAGAGTGAGAGAGCACAGCCAGAGAGAGAGAGAGCACAGCGAGTGAGAGAGAGAGCACAGCGAGTGAGAGAGAGCACAGCCAGAGAGAGAGAGATCACAGCGAGAGAGAGAGCACAGCGAGAGAGGGAGAGCACAGCGAGAGAGGGAGGGCACAGCGAGAGAGAGCACAGCAAAAGAGGGAGAGCACAGCGAGAGAGAGCACAGCGAGAGAGGGAGAGCACAGCCAGAGAGAGTGAGAGCACAGCAAAAGAGGGAGAGCACAGCGAGAGAGATCACAGCGAGAGAGAGAGCACAGCAAGAGAGGGAGAGCACAGCGAGAAAGGAAGAGCACAGCGAGAGAGAGAGGACAGCGAGAGAGGGAGAGCACAGCGAGAGAGAGAGGACAGCGAGAGAGGGAGAGCACAGCAAGAGAGGGAGAGAGCACAGCGAGAGAGGGAGAGCACAGCGAGAGAGAGAGCGCACAGCGAGAAAGGAAGAGCAAAGTGAGAGAGAGAGAGCACAGCGAGAGAGGGAGAGCACAGCGAGAGAGGGAGAGCACAGCGAGAGAGAGAGAGCACAGCGAGAGAGGGAGAGCACAGCGAGAGAGGGAGAGCACAGCGAGAGAGGAGAGCACAGCGAGAGAGAGAGCACAGCGAGAGAGGAGCACAGCGAGAGTGGAGAGCACAGCGAGAGAGAGAGCACAGCGAGAGAGGAGAGCACAGCGAGAGAGTGAGAGCACAGCGAGAGAGAGAGAGCACAGCGAGAGAGGAGAGCACAGCGAGAGAGGAGAGCACAGCGAGAGAGAGAGAGCACAGCGAGAGAGGAGAGCACAGCGAGAGAGGGAGAGCACAGCGAGAGAGGGAGAGCACAGCGAGAGAGGAGAGCACAGCGAGAGAGGAGAGCACAGCGAGAGAGGAGAGCACAGCGAGAGAGGGAGAGCACAGCGAGAGAGAGAGAGCACAGCGAGAGAGAGAGCACATCGAGAGAGGAGAGCACAGCGAGAGAGAGAGAGCACAGCGAGCACAGCGAGAGAGAGAGAGAGCACAGCCAGAGAGAGTGAGAGCACAGCGAGAGAGAAAGAGAGCACAGCGAGAGAGAGAGAGCACAGCGAGAGAGAGAGAGCACAGCGAGAGAGAGAGCACAGCGAGAGAGGAGAGAGCACAGCGAGAGAGGAAGAGCACAGCGAGAGAGGGAGAGCACTGCGAGAGAGGGAAGAGGCACAGCGAGAGAGAGAGAGCAGCGAGCGAGTAAGAGAGCACAGCGAGAGAGGGAGAGCACAGCGAGAGAGAGAGACACAGCGAGAGAGGGAGAGCACCAGCGAGAGAGGGAGAGCACAGCAGAGGGAGAGAGGAGCACAGCGAGAGAGAAGAGCACTGCGAGAGAGGGAAGCACAGCGAGAGAGGGAGAGCACAGCGAGAGAGAGAGCACAGCGAGAGAGAGAGAGCACAGCGAGAGAGAGAGAGCACAGCGAGAGAGTGAGAGCACAGCGAGAGATGAGAGCACAGCGAGAGAGAGAGAGCACAGCGAGAGAGAGAGAGCACAGCGAGAGAGGAAGCACAGCGAGAGAGAGAGAGAGCACAGCGAGAGAGAGCACAGCGAGAGAGGGAGAGCACAGCGAGAGAGAGAGAGCACAGCGAGAGAGGAAGAGCACAGCGAGAGAGGGAGAGCACAGCGAGAGAGGGAGAGCACAGCGAGAGAGAGAGCACAGCGAGAGAGGGAGAGCACAGCGAGAGAGGGAGAGCACAGCGAGAGAGAGAGAGCACAGCGAGAGAGGGAGAGCACAGCGAGAGAGAGAGAGCACAGCGAGAGAGGAGAGCACAGCGAGAGAGAGAGAGCACAGCGAGAGAGGGAGAGCACAGCGAGAGAGGGAGAGCACAGCGAGAGAGAGAGAGCACAGCGAGAGAGGAGAGCACAGCGAGAGAGGGAGAGGACAGCGAGAGAGGGAGAGCACAGCGAGAGGGAGAGCACAGCGAGAGGGAGAGCACAGCAGAGAGGAGAGCACAGCGAGAGAGGAGAGCACAGCGAGAGAGGAGAGCACAGCGAGAGAGGAGAGCACAGCGAGAGAGGGAGAGCACAGCGAGAGAGGAGAGCACAGCGAGAGAGGGAGAGCACAGCGAGAGAGGAGAGCACAGCGAGAGAGGGAGAGCACAGCGAGAGAGAGAGCACAGCGAGAGAGAGAGCACAGCGAGAGAGGGAGAGCACAGCGAGAGAGGAGAGCACAGCGAGAGAGGAGAGCACAGCGAGAGAGGGAGAGCACAGCGAGAGAGAGAGACAGCGAGAGAGGAGCACAGCGAGAGAGAGAGCACAGCGAGAGAGGAGAGCACAGCGAGAGAGAGAGAGCACAGCGAGAGAGTGAGAGCACAGCGAGAGAGGAGAGCACAGCGAGAGAGGAGAGCACAGCGAGAGAGGGAGAGCACAGCGAGAGAGAGAGCACAGCGAGAGAGAGAGAGCACAGCGAGAGAGAGAGCACAGCGAGAGAGGAGAGCACAGCGAGAGAGAGAGCACAGCGAGAGAGGAGAGCACAGCGAGAGAGAGAGCACAGCGAGAGAGGAAGAGGCACAGCGAGAGGAGAGCACAGCGAGAGAGGAGAGCACAGCGAGAGAGGAGAGCACAGCGAGAGAGGAGAGAGCACAGCGAGAGAGGAGAGCACAGCGAGAGAGGGAGAGCACAGCGAGAGAGGAGAGCACAGCGAGAGAGAGAGAGCACAGCGAGAGAGAGAGAGCACAGCGAGAGAGGAGAGCACAGCGAGAGAGGGAGAGCACAGCGAGAGAGAGAGAGCACAGCGAGAGAGAGAGGCACAGCGAGAGAGGAGAGCACAGCGAGAGAGTGAGAGCACAGCGAGAGAGGAGAGGCACAGCGAGAGAGGGAGAGCACAGCGAGAGGAGAGAGCACAGCGAGAGAGGAGAGCACAGCGAGAGAGTGAGAGCACAGCGAGAGAGGAGAGCACAGCGAGAGAGGGAGAGCACAGCGAGAGAGGAGAGCACAGCAAGAGAGAGAGCACAGCGAGAGAGGGAGAGCACAGCGAGAGAGAGAGCACAGCGAGAGAGAGGGAGAGCACAGCGAGAGAGGAGAGAGCACAGCGAGAGAGAGAGAGCACAGCGAGAGAGGAGAGCACAGCGAGAGAGGGAGAGCACAGCGAGAGAGGAAGAGCACAGCGAGACAGAGAGAGCACAGCGAGAGAGAGAGCACAGCGAGAGAGAGAGCACAGCGAGAGAGGAGAAGCACAGCGAGAGAGAGAGAGCACAGCGAGAGAGGAAGAGCACAGCGAGAGAGAGAGAGCACAGCGAGAGAGAGAGAGCACAGCGAGAGAGAGAGAGCACAGCGAGAGAGAGAGCACAGCGAGAGAGAGAGAGCACAGCGAGAGAGAGAGCACAGCGAGAGAGAGAGCACAGCGAGAGAGGAGAGCACAGCGAGAGAGGAGAGCACAGCGAGAGAGGAGAGCACGAGAGAGAGCACAGCGAGAGAGAGAGCACAGCGAGAGAGAGCACAGCGAGAGAGGAGAGCACAGCGAGAGAGGAGAGCACAGCGAGAGAGGAGAGCACAGCGAGAGAGGAGAGCACAGCGAGAGAGGAGAGCACAGCGAGAGAGGAGAGCACAGCGAGAGAGGGAGAGCACAGCGAGAGAGGAGAGCACAGCGAGAGAGGAGAGCACAGCGAAGAGAGAGCACAGCGAGAGAGGAGAGCACAGCGAGAGAGAGAGAGCACAGCGAGAGAGAGAGCACAGCGAGAGAGAGAGAGCACAGCGAGAGAGGAGAGCACAGCGAGAGAGAGAGCACAGCGAGAGAGAGAGCACAGCGAGAGAGGAGAGCACAGCGAGAGAGGGAGAGCACAGCGAGAGAGAGAGAGCACAGCGAGAGAGGAGAGCACAGCGAGAGAGGAGAGCACAGCGAGAGAGGGAGAGCACAGCGAGAGAGGGAGAGCACAGCGAGAGAGGGAGAGCACAGCGAGAGAGGGAGTGCACAGCGAGAGAGAGAGAGCACAGCGAGAGAGGGAGAGCACAGCGAGAGAGAGAGAGCACAGCGAGAGAGGAAGAGCACAGCGAGAGAGAGAGCACAGCGAGAGAGAGAGCACAGCGAGAGAGAGAGAGCACAGCGAGAGAGAGAGCACAGCGAGAGGAGAGCACAGCGAGAGAGGAGAGCACAGCGGAGAGAGGGAGAGCACAGCGAGAGTGAGAGAGCACAAGCAGAGAGAGAGAGCACAGCGAGAGAGAGAGCACAGCGAGAGAGTGAGAGCACAGCGAGAGAGAGAGCACAGCGAGAGAGGGAGAGCACAGCGAGAGAGGAAGAGCACAGCGAGAGAGGAGAGCACAGCGAGAGAGGAGAGCACAGCGAGAGGGAGAGGAGAGAGCACAGCGACCAGAGAGAGAGCACAGCGAGAGAGGAAGAGCACAGCGAGAGAGAGAGAGCACAGCGAGAGGGAGAGCACAGCGAGAGAGAGAGCACAGCGAGAGAGGGAGAGCACAGCGAGAGAGGGAGAGCACAGCGAGAGGGGAGCACAGCGAGAGAGAGAGCACAGCGAGGAGAGGAGAGAGCACAGCGAGAGAGGAGAGCACAGCGAGAGAGGAGAGCACAGCGAGAGAGGAGAGCACAGCGAGAGAGAGAGAGCACAGCGAAGAGGAGAGCACAGCGAGAGAGAGAGAGCACAGCGAGAGAGGAGAGCACAGCGAGAGAGGGAGAGCACAGCGAGAGAGAGAGCACAGCGAGAGAGGGAGAGCACAGCGAGAGAGGAAGAGCACAGCGAGAGAGGAGAGCACAGCGAGAGAGGGAGAGCACAGCGAGAGAGAGGAGAGCACAGCGAGAGAGAGGAGAGCACAGCGAGAGAGGGAGAGCACAGCGAGAGAGGAACAGCACAGCGAGAGAGTGTGCACAGCGAGAGAGAGAGAGCACAGCGAGAGAGAGAGAGCACAGCGAGAGAGGAAGAGCACAGCGAGAGAGTGAGTGCACAGCGAGAGAGGGAGAGCACAGCGAGAGAGGGAGAGCACAGCGAGAGAGGGAGAGCACAGCGAGAGAGGGAGAGCACAGCGAGAGAGGAGAGCACAGCGAGAGAGGGAGAGCACAGCGAGAGAGAGAGCACAGCGAGAGAGAGAGAGCACAGCGAGAGAGTGAGAGCACAGCGAGAGAGAGAGCACAGCGAGTGAGGGAGAGCACAGCGAGAGAGGGAGAGCACAGCGAGAGAGAGAGAGCACAGTGAGTGAGAGAGCACAGCGAGTGAGAGAAGAGCACAGCGAGAGAGGAGAGCACAGCGAGAGAGGGAGAGCACAGCGAGAGAGGATAGCACAGCGAGAGAGGGAGAGCACAGCGAGAGAGGAGAGAGCACAGCGAGAGAGAGGAGCACAGCGAGAGAGGAAGAGCACAGCGAGAGAGGAGCACAGCGAGAGAGGAGAGACAGTCGAGAGAGAGAGAGCACAGCGAGAGAGAGAGCACAGCGAGAGAGGAGAGCACAGCGAGAGAGAGAGAGCACAGCGAGAGAGGAGAGCACAGCGAGGAGAGGGAGAGAGCACAGCGAGAGAGGAGAGCACAGCGAGAGGGAGAGCAGCAGCGAGAGAGGAAGAGCACAGCGAGAGAGAGAGCACAGCGAGAGAGTGAGAGCACAGCGAGAGAGAGAGCACAGCGAGAGAGAGCACAGCGAGAGAGGAGAGCACAGCGAGAGAGAGAGAGAGCACAGCGAGAGAGGAAGAGCACAGCGAGAGAGGAGAGCACAGCGAGAGAGGGAAGAGCACAGCGAGAGAGGGAGAGCACAGCGAGAGAGAGAGCCACAGCGAGAAGAGAGAGAGCACAGCGAGAGAGGAGAGAGCACAGCGAGAGAGGGAGAGCACAGCGAGAGAGGAGAGAGCACAGCGAGTGAGAGAGAGCACAGCGAGAGCGAGAGAGGAGAGCACAGCGAGAGAGGGAGAGCACAGCGAGAGAGAGAGCACAGCGAGAGAGGGAGAGCACAGCGAGAGGGAGAGCACAGCGAGAGAGAGAGCACAAGCAGAGAGAGAGAGCACAGCGAGAGAGAGAGCACAGCGAGAGAGTGAGAGCACAGCGAGAGAGTGAGAGCACAGCGAGAGAGGAGAGCACAGCGAGAGAGAGAGCACAGCGAGAGGGAGAGCACAGCGAGAGAGGGAGAGCACAGCGAGAGAGGGAGAGCACAGCGAGAGAGGGAGAGCACAGCGAGAGAGGGAGAGCACAGCGAGAGAGGAGAGCACAGCGAGAGAGGAGAGCACAGCGAGAGAGGGAGAGCACAGCGAGAGAGAGAGCACAGCGAGAGAGGAGAGCACAGCGAGAGGAGAGCACAGAGAGAGAGAGAGCACAGCCGAGAGAGGAGAGCACAGCGAGAGAGGAGAGCACAGCGAGAGATGAGAGCACAGCGAGAGATGGAGAGCACAGCGAGAGAGAGAGACACAGCGAGAGAGTGAGAGCACAGCGAGAGAGAGAGCACAGCGAGAGAGGGAGAGCACAGCGAGAGAGAGAGAGCACAGCGAGAGAGTGAGAGCACAGCGAGAGAGGGAGAGCACAGCGAGAGAGAGAGAGCACAGCGAGAGAGGAGAGCACAGCGAGAGAGAGAGCACAGCGAGAGAGGAGAGCACAGCGAGAGAGGGAGAAGCACAGCCGAGAGAGAGAGAGCACAGCGAGAGAGGGAGAGCACAGCGAGAGAGGGAGAGCACAGCGAGAGAGGGAGAGAGCACAGCGAGAGAGAGCACAGCGAGAGAGGGAGAGCACAGCGAGAGGAGAGCACAGCGAGAGAGGGAGAGCACAGCAGAGAGGGAGAGCACAGGCGAGAGAGGGAGAGCACAGCGAGAGAGAGCACAGCGAGAGAGGAGAGCACAGCGAGAGAGTGAGAGCACAGCGAGAGAGGGAGAGCACAGCGAGAGGTGAGCACAGCGAGAGAGAGAGCACAGCGAGAGAGAGAGAGCACAGCAGAGAGAGAGAGCACAGCGAGAGAGGGAGGAGCACAGCGAGAGAGAGAGCACAGCGAGAGGAGCACAGCGAGAGAGAAGAGCACAGCGAGAGAGGAGAGCACAGCGAGAGAGAGAGAGCACAGCGAGAGAGGAGAGCACAGCGAGAGAGGAGAGCACAGCGAGAGAGGGAGAGCACAGCGAGAGAGAGCACAGCGAGAGAGGAGAGCACAGCGAGAGAGGGAGAGCACAGCGAGAGAGGAGAGCACAGCGAGAGAGGAGAGCACAGCGAGAGAGAGAGAGCACAGCGAGAGAGGGAGAGCACAGCGAGAGAGAGAGCACAGCGAGAGAGAGGAGAGCACAGCCAGAGAGAGGAGAGCACAGCGAGAGAGGGAGAGAGCACAGCGAGAGAGAGAGCACCAGCGAGAGAGGAGAGCACAGCGAGAGAGAGAAGAGCACAGCGAGAGAGAGAGAGAGCACAGCGAGAGAGTGAGAGCACAGCGAGAGAGAGGAGAGCACAGCGAGAGAGAGTGAGAGCACAGCGAGAGAGGGAGAGCACAGCGAGAGAGAGAGAGCACAGCGAGAGAGGAAGAGCACAGCGAGAGAGGGAGAGCACAGCGAGAGAGAGAGAGCACAGCGAGAGAGGGAGAGCACAGCGAGAGAGAGAGAGCACAGCGAGAGAGGGAGAGCACAGCGAGAGAGGAGAGAGCACAGCGAGAGAGGAGAGCACAGGCGGAGAGAGGGAGAGCACAGCGAGAAGGAGAAGAGCACAGCGAGAGAGGAGAGCACAGCGAGAGAGGGAGAGCACAGCGAGAGGAGGGAGAGGCACAGCGAGAGAGGGGAGAGCACAGCGAGAGAGAGAGCACAGCGAGAGAGGGAAGAGCACAGCGAGAGAGAGAGAGCACAGCGAGAGAGAGAGCACAGCGAGAGAGGGAGAGCACAGCGAGAGAGGGAGAGCACAGCGAGAGAGTGAGAGCACAGCGAGAGAGAGAGAGCACAGCGAGAGAGGAGAGCACAGCGAGAGAGGAGAGCACAGCGAGAGAGGGAGAGCACAGCGAGAGAGGGAGAGCACAGCGAGAGAGGAGAGCACAGCGAGAGAGGAGAGCACAGCGAGAGAGGAGAGCACAGCGAGAGAGAGAGAGCACAGCGAGAGAGGAGAGCACAGCGAGAGAGGGAGAGCACAGCGAGAGAGGGAGAGCACAGCGAGAGAGGAGAGCACAGCGAGAGAGGAGAGCACAGCGAGAGAGGAGAGCACAGCGAGAGAGAGAGAGCACAGCGAGAGAGGAGAGCACAGCGAGAGAGGAGAGCACAGCGAGAGAGAGAGCACAGCGAGAGAGAGAGCACAGCGAGAGAGGGAGAGCACAGCGAGAGAGAGAGAGCACAGCGAGAGAGAGAGAGCACAGCGAGAGAGAGAGCACAGCGAGAGAGTGAGAGCACAGCGAGAGAGAGAGCACAGCGAGAGAGGAGAGCACAGCGAGAGAGAGAGAGCACAGCGAGAGAGGAAGAGCACAGCGAGAGAGAGAGAGCACAGCGAGAGAGGAGAGCACAGCGAGAGAGGGAGAGCACAGCGAGAGAGGGAGAGCACAGCGAGAGAGAGAGCACAGCGAGAGAGGAGAGCACAGCGAGAGAGAGAGCACAGCGAGAGAGGGAGAGCACAGCGAGAGAGAGAGCACAGCGAGAGAGAGAGCACAGCGAGAGAGGAGAGCACAGCGAGAGAGAGAGCACAGCGAGAGAGAGAGAGCACAGCGAGAGAGGAAGAGCACAGCGAGAGAGGAGAGACGCACAGCGAGAGAGGAGAGAGCACAGCGAGAGAGTGAGAGCACACGAGAGGAGAGAGACACAGCGAGAGAGGGAGAGCACAGCGAGAGGAGAGAGACAGCGAGAGAGGAAGAGCACAGCGAGTGAGTGAGAGCACAGCGAGAGAGAGAGCACAGCGAGAGAGGAGAGCACAGCGAGAGAGAAGAGCACAGCGAGAGAGGAAGAGCACAGCGAGAGAGAGAGCACAGCGAGAGAGGAGAGCACAGCGAGAGAGGAGAGAGCACTGAGAGAGAGAGAGCACAGCGAAGAGAGAGAGCACAGCGAAGAGGGAGGGCACAGCGAGAGAAGAGAGCACAGCGAGAGAGAGAGCACAAGCAGAGAGAGAGAGCACAGCGAGAGAGAGAGCACAGCGAGAAGAGGAGAGCACAGCGAGGAGAGGAGAGCACAGCGAGAGAGAAGAGCACAGCGAGAGTGGGAGAGCACTGCGAGAGCAGAGAGCCAGCGAAGAGAGAGAGCACAGCGAGAGAGGATGAGCACAGCGGAGAGAGGAGAGGCACAGCGAGAGAGGAGAGCACAGCGAGGAGAGAGAGAGCACAGCGAGAGAGAGAGCACAGCGAGAGAGGGAGAGCACAGCGAGAGAGAGAGAGCACAGCGAGAGAGAGAGAGCACAGCGAGAGAGAGAGAGCACAGCGAGAGAGAGAGAGCACAGCGAGAGAGGAGAGCACAGCGAGAGAGAAGAGCACAGCGAGAGAGGGAGAGCAAAGCGAGAGAGAGAGCACAGCGAGAGAGGAGAGAGCACAGCGAGAGAGGAGAGCACAGCGAGAGAGGAGAGCACAGCGTGAGAGAGAGAGCACAGCGAGAGAGGAGAGCACAGCGAGAGAGAGAGCACAGCGAGAGAGAGAGCACAGCGAGAGAGAGAGCACAGCGAGAGAGAGAGTGCACAGCGAGAGAGAGAGCACAGCGAGAGAGAGCACAGCGAGAGAGAGAGAGCACAGCGAGAGAGAGAGCACAGCGAGAGAGGAGAGCACAGCGAGAGAGAGAGAGCACAGCGAGAGAGAGAGCACAGCGAGAGAGGGAGAGCACAGCGAGAGAGGAGAGCACAGCGAGAGAGGGAGAGCACAGCGAGAGAGGGAGAGGCACAGCGAGAGAGTGAGAGCACAGCGAGAGAGGAGAGCACAGCGAGAGAGGAGAGCACAGCGAGAGAGGGAGAGCACAGCGAGAGAGGAGAGAGCACAGCGAGAGAGAGAGAGCAAAGCGAGAGAGGGAGAGCACAGCGAGAGAGAGAGAGCACAGCGAGAGAGGGAGAGCACAGCGAGAGAGAGAGCACAGCGAGAGAGGGAGAGCACAGCGAGAGAGAGAGAGAGAGCACAGCGAGAGAGAGAGAGCACAGCGAGAGAGGGAGAGCACAGCGAGAGAGGAGAGAGAGCACAGCGAGAGAGAGAGCACAGCGAGAGAGGAAGAGCACAGCGAGAGAGAGAGAGCACAGCGAGAGAGGGAGAGCACAGCGAGAGAGAGAGAGCACAGCGAGAGAGAGAGAGAGAGCACAGCGAGAGAGAGAGAGAGAGCACAGCGAGAGAGAGAGAGCACAGCGAGAGAGGGAGAGCACAGTGAGAGAGTGAGAGCACAGCGAGAGAGAGAGAGCACAGCGAGAGAGAGAGAGCACAGCGAGAGAGGGAGAGCACAGCGAGAGAGAGAGAGCACAGCGAGAGAGGAAGAGCACAGCGAGAGAGAGAGAGAGCACAGCGAGAGAGGGAGAGCACAGCGAGAGAGAGAGAGCACAGCGAGAGGAGAGAGCACTAGCAGAGAGAGAGAGAGCACAGCGAGAGAGGGAGAGCACAGCAGAGAGAGGAGAGCACAGCCGAGAGAGGAGAGAGCACAGCGAGAGAGAGAGAGCACAGCGAGAGGAAGAGCACAGCGAGAGAGAGAGGAGCACAGCGAGAGAGAGAGAGCACAGCGAGAGAGTGAAGAGCACAGCGAGAGAGAGAGAGCACAGCGAGAGAGAGAGAGCACAGCGAGAGAGGAGAGAGCACAGCGAGAAGAGCGTCAGAGAGGAAGAGCACAGCGAGAGAGAGAGAGCACAGCGAGAAGAGGAGAGAGCACAGCGAGAGAGGAGAGCACAGCGAGAGAGAGGAGAGCACAGCGAGAGAGGAGAGCACAGCGAGAGAGAGAGAGCACAGCGAGAGAGAAGAGCACAGCGAGAGAGAGGAGAGCAACAGCGAAGAGAGGGAGAGCACACGAGAGGGGAGAGCACAGCGAGAGAGAGAGAGCACAGCGAAAGAGGGATGAGCACGCGAGAGAGGAGAGCACAGCGAGAGAGGAGAGAGCACAGCGAGAAGAGGGTGAGAGCACAGCGAGAGAGGGAGAGCACAAGCGAGAAGAGAGAGAGCACAGCGAGAGAGAGAGGAGAGCACAGCGAGAGAGAGAGAGAGCACAGCGAGAGAGGAGAGCACAGCGAGAGAGAGAGCACAGCGAGAGAGAGAGAGCACAGCGGAGAGAGAGAGAGCACAGCGAGAGAGAGAGAGCACAGCGAGAGAGGGAGAGAGCACAGCGAGAGAGTGAGAGCACAGCGAGAGAGGGAGAGCACAGCGAGAGAGGGAGAGCACAGCGAGCGAGAGAGAGAGAGCACAGCGAGAGAGAGAGAGCACAGCGAGAGGGAGAGCACAGCGAGAGAGGGAGAGCACAGCGAGAGAGAGAGAGCACAGCGAGAGAGGGAGAGCACAGCGAGAGAGGAGAGCACAGCGAGAGAGAGAGAGCACAGCGAGAGAGTGAGAGCACAGCGAGAGAGAGAGAGCACAGCGAGAGAGGGAGAGCACAGCGAGAGAGAGAGAGCACAGCGAGAGAGGAGAGCACAGCGAGAGAGGGAGAGCACAGCGAGAGAGAGAGAGCACAGCAGAGAGAGAGCACAGCGAGAGAGAGAGAGCACAGCGAGAGAGGGAGAGCACAGCGAGAGAGGGAGAGCACAGCGAGAGAGTGAGAGAGCAGCGAGAGAGAGAGAGCACAGCGAGAGAGGGAGAGCACAGCGAGAGAGTGAGAGCACAGCGAGAGAGGGAGAGCACAGCGAGAGAGGGAGAGCACAGCGAGAGAGGGAGAGCACAGCGAGAGAGGAGAAGCACAGCGAGAGAGTGAGAGCACAGCAGAGAGAGAGAGCACAGCGAGAGAGAGAGCACAGCGAGGGAGAGAGCACAGCGAGAGAGGGAGAGCACAGTCAGAGAGGGTGAGCACAGCGAGAGAAGGGAGAGCACAGCGAGAGAGAGAGCACAGCGAGAAGGGAAGCACAGCGAGAGGAGAGAGCACAGCGAGAGAGGGAGAGCACAGCGAGAGAGAGAGAGCACAGCGAGAGAGTGAGAGCACAGCGAGAGAGAGAGAGCACAGCGAGAGAGAGAGCACAGCGAAGAGGGAGAGCACGCGAGAGAGAGCACAGCGAGAAGGAGAGCACAGCGAGAGAGAGAGCACAGCGAGAAGGAGAGCACAGCGAGCGAGTGAGAGCACAGCGAGAGAGAGAGAGCTCAGCGAGAGAGTGAGAGCACAGCGAGAGAGGGAGAGCACAGCGAGAGAGGAGAGCACAGCGAGAGAGGAGAGCACAGCGAGAGAGGAGAGCACAGCGTAGAGAGGAGAGCACAGCGAAGAGGGAGAGCACAGCGAGAGAGGGATGAGCACAGCGAGAGAGGGAGAGCACAGCGAGAGAGGGAGAGCATCAGCGACGAGAGCAGGAGAGAGTCACAGCGAGAGAGGAGAGCACAGCAGAGAGAGAGAGCACAGCGAGAGAGGGAGAGCACAGCGAGAGAGGGAGAGCACAGCGAGAGAGAGAGAGCACAGCGAGAGAGAGAGAGAGCACAGCGAGAGAGAGAGCACAGCGAGAGAGGGAGAGAGCACAGCGAGAGAGAGAGCACAGCGAGAGAGGGAGAGCACAGCGAGAGAGAGAGCACAGCGAGAGAGTGAGAGCACAGCGAGAGAGAGAGACCACAGCGAGAGAGAGAGAGCACAGCGAGAAAGAGAGAGAGCACAGTGAGAGAGAGAGAGCACAGCGAGAGAGGAAGAGCACAGCGAGAGAGGGAGAGCACAGCGAGAGAGTGAGAGCACAGCGAGAGAGAGAGAGAGCACAGCGAGAGAGGGAGAGCACAGCGAGAGAGGGAGCACAGCGAGAGAGTGAGAGCACAGCGAGAGAGAGAGAGAGCACAGCGAGAGAGGGAGAGCACAGCGAGAGAGGGAGAGAGCACAGCGAGAGAGGGAGAGCACAGCGAGAGAGGGAGAGAGCACAGCGAGAGAGGGAGAGCACAGCGAGAAAGAGAGAGAGCACAGTGAGAGAGAGGGAGAGCACAGCGAGAGAGAGAGCACAGCGAGAGAGGAAGAGCACAGCGAGAGAGAGAGAGCACAGCGAGAGAGGAGAGCACAGCGAGAGAGGAGAGCACAGCGAGAGAGGAGAGCACAGCGAGAGAGGAGAGAGCACAGCGAGAGAGGGAGAGCACAGCGAGAGAGGAGAGAGCACAGCGAGAGAGGAGAGAGCACAGCGAGAGAGGAGAGCACAGCGAGAGAGGAGAGCACAGCGAGAGAGGGAGAGAGCACAGCGAGAGAGAGAGCACAGCGAGAGAGGGAGAGCACAGCGAGAGAGAGAGAGAGCACAGCGAGAGAGAGAGAGCACAGCGAGAGAGGAGAGCACAGCGAGAGAGGAGAGAGCACAGCGAGAGAGGGAGAGCACAGCGAGAGAGGGAGAGCACAGCGAGAGAGGGAGAGCACAGCGAGAGAGAGAGAGCACAGCGAGAGAGAGAGCACAGCGAGAGAGGGAGAGCACAGCGAGAGAGAGAGAGCACAGCGAGAGAGAGAGAGCACAGCGAGAGAGGAGAGCACAGCGAGAGAGTGAGAGCACAGCGAGAGAGGGAGAGCACAGCGAGAGAGAGAGAGCACAGCGAGAGAGAGAGAGAGAGAGAGCACAGCGAGAGAGAGAGAGAGAGCACAGCGAGAGAGGGAGAGCACAGCGAGAGAGGGAGAGCACAGCGAGAGAGGGAGAGCACAGCGAGAGAGAGAGCACAGCGAGAGAGGAGAGCACAGCGAGAGAGGAGAGCACAGCGAGAGAGGGAGAGCACAGCGAGAGAGAGAGAGCACAGCGAGAGAGGGAGAGCACAGCGAGAGAGAGAGAGCACAGCGAGAGAGAGGAGAGCACAGCGAGAGAGGGAGAGCACAGCGAGAGAGGAGAGCACAGCGAGAGAGGGAGAGCACAGCGAGAGAGAGAGAGCACAGCGAGAGAGGAGAGCACAGCGAGAGAGGGAGAGCACAGCGAGAGAGGAGAGCACAGCGAGAGAGGGAGAGCACAGCGAGAGAGGAGAGAGCACAGCGAGAGAGGAGAGCACAGCGAGAGGGAGAGCACAGCGAGAGAGAGAGCACAGCGAGAGAGGGAGAGCACAGCGAGAGAGGAGAGCACAGCGAGAGAGAGAGAGCACAGCGAGAGAGGAGAGAGCACAGCGAGAGAGAGAGAGCACAGCGAGAGAGGAGAGCACAGCGAGAGAGGGAGAGCACAGCGAGAGAGGAGAGAGCACAGCGAGAGAGAGAGAGCACAGCGAGAGAGGGAGAGCACAGCGAGAGAGGGAGAGCACAGCGAGAGAGGGAGAGCACAGCGAGAGAGAAGAGCACAGCGAGAGAGGGAGAGCACAGCGAGAGAGGAGAGAGCACAGCGAGAGAGGGAGAGCACAGCGAGAGAGAGAGAGCACAGCGAGAGAGGGAGAGCACAGCGAGAGAGAGAGCACAGCGAGAGAGAGGGAGAGCACAGCGAGAGAGAGAGAGAGCACAGCGAGAGAGAGAGAGAGCACAGCGAGAGAGAGGGAGAGCACAGCGAGAGAGGGAGAGCAGCAGCGAGAGAGGGAAGAGCACAGCGAGAGGAGAGAGCACAGCGAGAGAGAGAGAGCACAGCGAGAGAGAGAGAGAGCACAGCGAGAGAGAGAGAGCACAGCGAGAGAGGGAGAGCACAGCGAGAGAGGGAGAGCACAGCGAGAGAGAGAGAGCACAGCGAGAGAGAGGAGAGCACAGCGAGAGAGGAGAGCACAGCGAGAGAGGAGAGAGCACAGCGAGAGAGAGAGCACAGCGAGAGAGGGAGAGCACAGCGAGAGAGAAGAGCACAGCGAGAGAGTGAGAGCACAGCGAGAGAGAGAGACCACAGCGAGAGAGGGAGAGCACAGCGAGAGAGAGAGAGAGCACAGCGAGAGAGAGGGAGAGCACAGCGAGAGAGGAGAGCAGCGAGAGAGGAGAGCACAGCGAGAGAGGTGAGAGCACAGCGAGAGAGAGAGAGCACAGCGAGAGAGGGAGAGCACAGCGAGAGAGGGAGAGCACAGCGAGAGAGGGAGAGCACAGCGAGAGAGAGAGAGAGAGCACAGCGAGAGAGAGAGAGCACAGCGAGAGAGGGAGAGCACAGCGAGAGAGAGAGCACAGCGAGAGAGGGAGAGCACAGCGAGAGAGGGAGAGCACAGCGAGAGAGAGAGCACAGCGAGAGAGAGAGAGAGAGCACAGCGAGAGAGAGAGAGCACAGCGAGAGAGGGAGAGCACAGCGAGAGAGAGAGCACAGCGAGAGAGAGAGAGCACAGCAAGAGAGAGAGAGAGAGCACAGCGAGAGAGAGAGAGCACAGCGAGAGAGGGAGAGCACAGCGAGAGAGGGAGAGCACAGCGAGAGAGAGAGAGCACAGCGAGAGAGAGAGAGAGCACAGCGAGAGAGAGAGCACAGCGAGAGAGGGAGAGCACAGCGAGAGAGGGAGAGAGCACAGCGAGAGAGAGAGCACAGCGAGAGAGTGAGAGCACAGCGAGAGAGAGAGAGAGCACAGCCAGAGAGGGAGAGCACAGCGAGAGAGGGAGAGAGCACAGCGAGAGAGAGAGAGAGCACAGCGAGAGAGGGAGCACAGCGAGAGAGTGAGAGCACAGCGAGAGAGGGAGAGCACAGCGAGAGAGGGAGAGAGCACAGCGAGAGAGGGAGAGCACAGCGAGAAAGAGAGAGAGCACAGTGAGAGAGAGAGAGAGCACAGCGAGAGAGAGAGAGCACAGCGAGAGAGAGAGAGCACAGTGAGAGAGAGAGAGAGCACAGCGAGAGAGGAAGAGCACAGCGAGAAAGAGAGAGAGCACAGTGAGAGAGAGAGAGAGCACAGCGAGAGAGAGAGAGCACAGCGAGAGAGAGAGCACAGTGAGAGAGAGAGAGAGCACAGCGAGAGAGGGAGAGCACAGCGAAAGAGAGAGAGCACAGCGAGAGGGGGAGAGCACAGCGAGAGAGGGAGAGCACAGCGAGAGAGGAAGAGCACAGCGAGAGAGAGAGAGCACAGCGAGAGGGGGAGAGCACAGCGAGAGGGGGAGAGCACAGCGAGAGAGGGAGAGCTGAGCTCAGCACAGGCAGAAACTGGAAAAGTTACGGCACAGGCGAGCAGGTAGGTGATTGGTTGGTGCAGCAGTCCAGTGAGTGCATCCCACTCTCTAACTGATACTCAGTTCTGAGTACTGGTGAGGGCGATGGTTCCTCTGGGGAGTACAGCCTGAGCCAAGTCCACGGCACCACGGGTGGCTCAGCTGTACAGCAGGGGAGGAGGATGGTCAGGAAATCAATAGCGGTAGGGGATTCAATAGTTGGGGGAACAGACAGGAGTTTCTGCGGCCGCAGAGGTGACTCAAGGATGGTATGTTGCCTCCCTGGTGCCAGGGTCAAGGATGTCACTGAGCGGCTGCAGGACACTCTGAGGGGGAGGACGAACAGCCAGAGGTCTTTGTCCATATCGGTACCAACGACATAGGTAGAAAGAGGCAGATTATAGGGAGCTAGGAAAGAGATTAATAAGCAGGACCTCAAAGGTAGTAATCTCCGAATACTCCCGGTGCCACGTGCAAGTGAGTACAGGAATAGGAGGATAGAACAGATGAATGTGTGGCTGGAGAGATGGTGCAGGAGGGAGGCCTTTAGACCTGAGGCATTGGGACCGGTTCTGGGGGAGGTGGGACCTGTACAAGCCGAATGGGTAGCACCTCAACAGGGCCGGGACCAATATCCTCGCGGGGAGGTTTGCTTGTGCTGTTGGGGAGGGTTTAAACTAACTTAGCAGTGGTATGGGAACCTGAACGAAGATTCAGAAGGGAGAGAGGGAAAGCTGGAAATTGAAAGCAGAAAATTAGTAAATGATTTTGGAAGGCAGAGAAACAAAGGTTAGAAAATAGATAACAAAGTAGTTTGACAGCGCAGATAGAAAACAGAGAATAGGGATAATCGGGTCATTTTCAGATGGCAGGCTGTAACTAATGAGGTGCCGCAAGGATCAGTGCTTTCCCTGCTTGTCTGGTGAATGGAACCGGTTTTGGGTCAGTTCACATTTATTTGAGCCAAGCAGCCAAACGTAAAGGCCAGTGGGTATTTGAGCCAAATGTAGATTTTTCATTCCGCAAACACCTTTGAAGTGTGACATTTAGAATTGTGACCTCGCTGAAGAAAGCAACAAATTCATGTTGGATGCAAGGCTTTTAAACGTATAGCTAGTGGGGAGTGGAGCATAGGTCTGCGGTCTCCTAGTGATACTGATTTACTGACAATGAATACTGAACAAGCTGATAGCAACTGCAAAACGAGACAGTAAGAATGACAGGAGCAAGAGTCTATGAAGCTTTGTGCGAGTGTTGGGACTGTAAACGATGCTCAACTGCTTCAGGTGGATCTTGATGTGTTGGGGGATTGGGCTGGTGACTGGCAAAGGATGTTTAATTTGAAAAAGTGCAGTGTTATGCATGTGGACAGGTAAATGCTGAACATACAGTACATACACCCTTCAGGGAAAAGCATTAAAGCAGTTGCCTAGCGAGGCACAACGAGATGGGTCTGCATATTTTAGAGAATCATCAACCTTGTGGTGATTTGATCGAGGTTTATAAGATGATGAAGGGACTAGATTGTGTTTATGTGGACAAATTATTTCAACTGAATAGATTAGGGAAGGACCAGGGGGTCACACTTATAAGTTACGTAAGGCCAGAACTAGGCTGGATGTCAGGAGGTGGTTCTTTTCCCAGAGAATAATGGACCTGTGGAACAGACTGCCGGCTCGTGCGGTGAACTCTGATTCACTGAATTCCTTCAAGTGAGAGCTGGACCTGTTTCTGGCTGGGGCGGAGATTACAATTTAAGTTAAAGTGGGTTTGCACAGGTTTATCACTCTCCTTACAGCCATATGTTGCAGCCATTTAGACAAAGAGGGGTTTATATGTCAATAAGCCAGGCATTGAAAGAAAAGCAGAAATTGCCGGAAATACTCAGCAGGTCAGGCAGCAGCTGTGGAGAGAGAAAAACAGAGTTAACGTTTCAGGTCGATGACCCTTCGTCAAAACTGCTTCGTCCTAATTTTACTTGAATTATTTTCAGCTTTCACACGAAGGGTGGTGGAAATCTGGAACTCGCCCCCAAAAGGTTGCGTGCTGTGTCAATTGGAGTTTTCAAGACTAAGATCGATAGGATATCATAAGAACATAAGAAATAGGAGCTGGAGTAGGCCAATTGGCCCTTCGAGCCTGTTCCACCATTCAACAAGATCATGGCTGATCTTCTACCTCAACACCACGTTCCTGCACTATCCCCATATTCCTTCATTCTCTTAGTGCCCAAAAATTTATCGACCTGTCTTGAATATACTCAACAACTGATCATCCACAGCCCTCTGAGGTAGAGAATTCCAAAGATTCACAACCTTTGAGTGAAGAAATTTCTCCTCATCTCAGTCCTAAATGGGCGACCCCTTATTCTGAGACTGTGACCCCTGGTTCTGGATTCCCAGCCAGGGGAAACATTTTCCCAGCATTAACGCTGTCAAGCCCCTTAAGAATGTTATATGTTTCAATTAGATCACCTCTCATTCTTCTAAACTCTAGGGAATATAGGCCTGCATATGAAGGATATATAGCAACGGTGTGTAAATGGGATTGAGGTACCGTACAGCCATGATCTAATTGAATGTGGAGAAGGCTCAAGGGGCTGAAAGGTCGTCTCCTATTCCTATCTGTTAACAGTAGGACTTAGGGCTGTCCCTTTCCTCTTCTCTCTCTTTGTGACCTTATCTATTTGACCAGCATATTTCACACAGCCCAGTGTCCCAGCTTCTATCTCCTGCTGAAAAACAATTGCAGCCATTCGCTGTGGATGTAGAAAGACAGAACTGAAGCTTGGAGAGAGTGAAAGAGGGAGCATTGAAAGGAAAGAGAAGAATGCAGGAGTGAATGAAAAGGGAAGAGGGGTCCTTGAAACTAGGTGCAGGGATAAAACTCAAACGGTAGGATGGAGGGGAGGATGTCTAACTCCTGGAGCTGAGAGTTGCCATTCACTTACCATGTCCACAGCTCTCGATGAGTCAGTTGTCTCTATCTCGGTACTGCTGCCGTGTATGGATTCAGCACAATAAGTGGCCGGGAGCTGCTCCTGGTCTAGCAGCTCATACTTGCTCTGACCCTCCTCAGCCCTCTCCCACTAGCGCGTCATCCCCCTCTGGGACAACCCAGCTGAGAGAGAACTTTCCCAAACAAGAGGGGGAAGCTTTTAACATTCGCTCGCCTATCTATTTACTCCACCACATCAAAGAAAGAGCCCTCAAGTGCCTTCGTCCAAAGTATCTCCTTGATCCTTTCATCATACACAGTACCTGAGAAAATGATCCTCCTAGATCAGCATCACTCATGAAAATGTACAGCAGATGTGGACATCCTTCTCACTTCTTTGCATCCTAAGCCTTGCCAAAATCAGCCACAATCTTCAATCCTTCCCAAAATCAGCCACAATCTTCAATCCTTCCCAAAATCAGCCACAATCTTCAATCCTTCCCAAAATCAGCCACAATCTTCAATCCTTCCCAAAATCAGCCACAATCTTCAATCCTTCCCAAAATCAGCCACAATCTTCAATCCTTCCCAAAATCAGCCACAATCTTCAATCCTTCCCAAAATCAGCCACAATCTTCAATCTTTCCCAAAATCAGTATACAAATTCAATCATGTAATATTAATCAAATACTACAATCAAACTACATTACAATCATGTAATACTACAATTAAAATACTAACATCAAATAAACAATAATCATGCAACATTACAGTTAAATACTACAATCAAACAATACTGTACTCAGATAATGCTACAGTCCAATACTACAGTCAAACAGCACAACGATTTAATACGACAGTAAAATGTTAAATCCAATAATACTGCAATCGTGTAATATTAGTCAAATACTCCAATCACCTAGTCCAATAATGTAATGCTACAAACACTGCAATCAAACAATGCTACAATATGCAATACTACAATCAGACAACCCCAAACTACAGCAAAACAATATTACAATTAAATAATACTACAATCATGTACAATCAAATGACACGACAATACTACCATCAAATACTACCATCAAACAATACAATGATCGTGAAATACTACTGTCAAATACTACAATTAAATGACACTACAATCATGTAATACTGCAGTCAAACAATATTAGAATTAAATCATACTCAGTGAAACAATTCTATGGTCAAACCATCCCACAGTCCTACAAAACTACAATTAAACAATACTATCACCATATATTACAGATGCTAATAATATCGATATTATATTATTAAAACATAAACTGGTCGTGTTCTACATTTAATTGTTAAACTAAATACAGTAAATTGCAAATGCTTTCGATATCGAGTGTTCACAGTGTACAAAGTGTGATTGGTGAGATCTATGACATTGACGCCTATTTGTAATTGCCCCACACTACTGTGTGTGGCTCTCTCCGCAGACCTTTAAAGCAGACTGATGTGTAGCTTCAGCTCTGAGCAGCACGTTCATTTCTCTCTTTTATTATAAACATATAAGACTCCCCCAAAGTGACGAAAATATTCTGCATAACTCCCCTTTACTTTTCTGCACTTTGCTCAGTTTTCTGAGCGATTGAGAGATGTGCTGCCGCCATGTGGTCAATGTCTGGAAGTGCAGGGCAGTGTCTCGTGCATTTAGGGCCCTATTTCCTGAGCGTTGCTAATTTGTGCATTGGTTTTGTGGCACGTGGGAAATGGCAGGCTTGCCATCGATGTCCATTTATTTAAGGGCAAATTCATCGAGCCTCTGCTCCCAGTGAGGGGCTGCACTCAAAGGACACGCAGCTCCGAAAACTGGCACCACAGTTGCACTTCTATCTCCACGCATGGCTCCTCGCTGAGAATGCAGGATTGGCAAAGTTATTTAAATGGCCATTAAAGGCAGATCTGCCCTTTTACTCAAAGTCAGTCCTGAGATGGCCTGAAGGGAAGCAGGTTGGACAGTGTGAAAATCAGCAGAGGAGAAGAGCTGGGGCCTGAGCTCGGGCCCAGCGACCCTGCCTCGGGCCTAGCTGTGTCAGAGGAGCTCTGACCCTGGTGGTCTGGATTCAGCAGGCAGGTGTGTCGAATGTTGACACCCGAATCAGAAGGGTCCTCAGTCGGGTCGCCACCCATCCTGATTTGATCTGGACAGTCCTCATTTAGGGCTTTGAGTCCCATATCCCAACCGAACCTTGTAGGGACCTTCATTTGTCCCGACTTTAGCATAATGTGCAGTCGTTTTGACATGACACTTCTTACAAGATTGAAGATGCCGGCGAACATTACCCCTTCACTGGCGCATTCCTGCAGCTAGAGGCGCTGTTAGGGAACAACGGCAATTTATTTGTCACTTGCCAGCATCACCTGCTCTTTCACTGGCCCCAGAACATTGTGGAACGGTCGTGTTTAGATTTAATTCTAGTAAGTAAACAGTTCATGGTATCTTTTTTGTAACAACAACTTGCATTTATATAGCACCTTTACCATAGTAACACGTCCCAAGGCGCTTCACAGGAGTGTAAAAAGAATTGACACCGAGCCACATAAGGAGACATTAGGACAGTGACCAAAAGCTTGGTCAAAGAGGTAGGTTTTAAAGAAGGGGAGAGATGTGGAGAGGCGGAAAGATTTAGGGAGGGAATTCCAGAGCTTAGGGCCTAGACGGCTGAAGGCATGGCCGCCGATGGTGGGCTGCAGGAAGTCGGGGAAGCACAAGATGCCTGAATTAGAGGAACACAGAGATCTCAGAGGATTGTAGGGCTGGAGGAGATTACAGAGATAGGGAGGGGGCGAAGCCATGGAGGGATTTGAAAACAGGTATGAGAATTTTTAAATGAGGCGTTGCTGGAACAGGAGCCAATGTAGGTCAGTGAGCACAGGGGTGATGGGTGAACAGGATTTGGTGCGAGTTAGGATACGGGCAGCAGAGTTGTGGATGAGCTCAAGTTTATGGAGAGAGGAAGATGGGAGGCCGGCCAGGAGAGCGCTGGAATAGTCGAGTCTGGAGGTAACAAAGGCATGGAGGAGGGTTTCAGCAGCAGATGAGCTGAGGCAGGGGCGGAGACAGGTGATGTTATGGAGGTGGAAATAGGCGGTCTTGGTGATGGCGCGGATATGGGGTCTCCTTTCTTTGAGAAATGAGGGATCACATGTGGAATAAAACTCCCGCTCCGCATATAATCAATATACACTTAGGCAGGAGTATTAGAGAGAGAGAGAGAGAGGGCGTTTATTTACTGATAAATTGGACAGAACCAAGAACACATTGAGATATAAATTGGCCTTGGGCAGTAATGGAAATCGGGCAGTAGTGAATGGCCAGCCCGTTTTACAACCTGCCCGATTTTCCATAGTGGTCAATATCGGGTGGAATGTAAAATCGGCCCATTCTGTTCTAGCACCCATGATGAATTTATACCCCAGTGGCTAATACCAGGCAGGGTGAAAAGCTGTGGCCGTATTTATCCCTGCAAACCTTATTCGGGAACGTTCTGTCCTGCCCGTTCTTTGGCAAATTAAAAGGTGGTGACCCTGATCCTGAGTGACTTCAACTCCATTCCTGTGGCTACGAAACTGATAAGGGCCATTAAGTTTGTGGCAGTAGAGCGGTTTTAGGCACCAAGGGGTGATTTTTCTGTTCACCAAAGCACTCAATCTATCCACATTCAGATGATTCACAGTCACTTGCAGAAGATTGACCGTTTAGTTCAATTTTCATTAGAGGAAGGTGGGACCTGTAATAAAGATTCGGGGAGACCATTTTCCGACATTAAGCTGTCAGCAGGAAGCAGACGTCGGAAGTTTTGGCCCATGCTGTGTACTATTTTCCAACCACTGATCTTATTGGCCAGGAAATAATGAGCAGCTTGCGGCCATGGTTGCATTTTGCAGCGATGTTATTGCTGTTTTCTGTTCAGAGTTCTCTATTCATAGGGGACACAGATTTAAGGTTTTGGGCAGGAGATACAGGGGGGATGTGAGGAAAAACTTTTTTACACAGCGAGTGGTGAGGACCTGGAACTCGCTGCCGACAGAAGTGGTGGAAGCGGAGACACTCAATGTTTTCAAGGGGAGACTGGAGAGGCACTTGAGGGAAATAAACTTGCAGGGCTACGGGGATAGAGCGGGGGAATGGGACTGACTGGATTGCTCTACAGAGAGCCGGTACGGACTCGATGAGCCGAATGGCCTCCTTCTGTGCCGTTATGACTCTATGAGGCGATACAAGTACCTTTCCAATGGTGTACGTCAATTGCAAGTACTTCCAGGGCTGAATTTTCCACCGCGATCCCATTGATGTCGAATGGGATGGCGGTGTAAATGGCAGGAGAATGAGGTGGCGAAACCTACCATCTCTTCGTACTTCGACCTCTAACCTCCAAACCCTGCCCCCCACCCCCATCCCTAGCTGGACCGCTGCTGGTCAACCCTCCCCTGCTCACCGCTGGCAGGGGTTGAGGCCTAGCCTCCGGCCGACCCTTACTACCACCGCTCCCTGGGATCGCCTGCTGGAAGGGCAACATTGGAGAGGCCATCTTTCCCTCTAGTTTGGCCTCACTCACTTACCTGTATAGGCCTCAGTCTCTGCCAAGGTCTCCAGGTCTCTCACAGGACAAACCGCAGCCTGAAACTTACGATTGCCATTGAGTGCAGCACGTGTATTATTTGCAGGTTTATGAGCAGTAACATTAGAGGGTGCAGCATTTCCCATCAGTGTGCCATACTGTGGCAAGTTGCTGCTCAGGGTAAGCGACTCCACTAATTACTGTGGTCTTGACATGCATTAGATTGTTCTTGACAGGGTAATAGGTGCTTAAGAGAAAATCATACTATGCAAGGCTAATGCAGCTCATGTGTTGTCTGATCCTACTGGCCTTATCAAGGACTCACATTTATATAGCGCCTTTCACAACCTCAGGACGTCCCAAAGCGCTTTACAATGAAGTACTGTTGAAGTGTAATCACTGTTGTAATGTCGGAAACGTGGCAGCCAATTTGCGGACAGCAACATCCCACAAGTAAAAGGTTGTGTGGTATTGTTTAAAGGTATTTGTACTGTAAACATTATTGATTATTTGTAAAAGTAATCATTGCATTTATATTAATTATAAGGCTGTTTTTAAGGCTCTATTTTTTTACTGTGATGGATGAATGTAATGGATTTACTATGTAATGGATTTACTATGTAATTGATGAGTTGTACAGGTATTATTGTATTTGAATAAAAATATTTCAACCGAAAAAAAACATCCCACAAGCAGCAATGAAGTAAATGACCAGATAATATGTTTCAGGTGTTGGTTTGAGGGATAAATATTGGCCAGGACACCAGGGAGAACTCCCCTGCTCTTTGAATAGTGCCATGGGATCTTTTACATCCACCTGAGAGGGCAGACGAGGTCTTGGTTTAATGCTTTATCCAAAGGACAGCACCTCTGACAGTGCAGCACGATCTCAGTACTGCACTGGAGCGTCAGCCTAGATTTTGCACTCAAGTCACTGTCGTGGGACTTAAACCCATGACCTTCTGACTCAGAGGTGAGAGTGCTACCAACTGAGCCCCAGCTGGCAGCACAATATAATGGGCGCTATGCTGCTGCAGTTCTTTGTGGTTTTGCTTTGAATTGGGGGAATCGCTAATAACGGATGCTGCATCAGAGATCATGGTGGATCAGAGTCTTACAGGATGAGGCTGTGATATTTATACAAGGTAACCCACTGGCCAACAGGCTGGCATCACAGGCTGCTCAGGTGAGTTGCACTAAGTTAGTTGCTGTATCATAATCGGACATCGCAAGGTATTTTGGAAAAACGTCAGTCTGAAGCCAGCGACGTCTGTTGAGCAGGCCAGCTGGTGAATTTGTTGTGACTGTAATTTGAATATTGTCGCATCTCTAAAATATTAATGGGTGCACACACAGGATATGCACAGTATTGTGAAAAGGAGACAATTCAAAACATGTTGAGTTAATAATAGGATTCACCCTTCCAAGGAGAATCGCCTACAGCCGGGAAATGATGAAACACTATTTCACTGAATGGTTTTCAGCTGTTGCATTTTCTAAGCTAAAGTATGATGATGACCAAATACATTTAGAAAGAAAGAGCTTGCATTTCTATAGCGCCTTTCACGACCTCAGGACATCACAAAGCGCTTCACAGCCAATGAAGTACTTTTTGAAGTGTAGTCACGGTTGTATTGTAAGAAACACGGCCGCCAGTTTGCACACAGCAAGGTCCCACAAATAGCAATAAGTTAATGACCAGATCATCTGTTTTAATGATGTTGGTTCAGAAATAAATATTGGCCAGGAGACCAGGGAGAATTCCCCTACTCATCTTCGAAATAATGCCGTGGGATCTTTTACATTCACCCGAGGGGGCAGACGGGGCCTCGGTTTAACGTCACATCCAAAAGATAGCACTCCCGACAGTGCAGTACTCCTTCAGTACACACAGAAACCTTTAATATGACTGTTTGAAATAGTTGGGTAGAAATGTGAACAGTTGACAGTCTCGTGACATTTCCTTATTGATTCGGACTCATCCGAAAGAAGATTATAATCGGGATATAATTGCGATATAAAAAATCTTTATTAGAAAAAAATTCTTTACTCAAAGGGTCAAAACCATTTACAAGCTAAGATGATAGAGTCAGGAATGCTCAACAGACAGTTGGATCCTAAGTTGGGGTATTGGAGGAAGGACCTTTGACACTACAAATGGTCTTTTCTCATCTTAACTTTTTTTTATAGCACTACGTTCTTATAAAAATGCCATATTTTAGTTCTCTTTTCTTTCCAATAATCCATTTTTGCATAACTACTGGTGCACATTGTGCTGAGGATTGGGAGGAAGTGGATTCCTATCCATAATCCTCCACACCGTGAGTTCCCAATCTTGGCCGTGCCTTTGGGTCAGGTGGGTTCCCCATAGTGAGAGGTAACATTAGTGAGTCACCCTCACCAGCAGTCAAAGAGCGGTGATGGGCACAGGTCATCTGATTGCCCTCTCAGGCTGGGGTCGTTGTGTGTCACACAGAGGCATGAGGTGAAAATAGGTGAAAAAAAAACTAAAAGAAATATGGACAGGGTAGTGTGATCCAGTGAAATCAGTAATTTTACCAACCCTCTGCACATACACGCACATGAACATCAATGCTCGACCCTTGCTGTAGGGAACGTAAAAGGGGGAATTCTCTGAGCCTGTACCCAGTACAACAGCTCACCTGGGTGTAGCAAATATCAGAGAACTGGGGAGGCCGGACTGTGCACCTGTAAAGGAACCCACCCTAATTTAAATGGAGAGGCACATACTCTGAACCACCCAAGCCTCCACCACTCGCTGTGCCCGGAGATCCACTACACTGGAGGCGGACCTTGGAAAATCTCACCCACCCCCGTCAAAAGTCAAAAAATAAACTCAACACGATCAGTATTCATATTTTGTCTCAATTGAATCAACACAGCTTCATTATTTTTCCCAGTGAAAAACAGACCATTTTTATTGGAACTCCAGTAGTTCATGTCTTTAAAGAACTTGCATTTATATAGCACCTTTCATGACCTCCGCACATCTCAAAGCGCTTTACAGCAATTGAAGTACTGTTTTGAAGTGTAGTCACTGCAGCAATGTAAGAAACCGGCAGCCAATTTGCGCACAGCAAGCTCCCACCAACAGCAACGTGTTAATGACCAGATCATCTGTTTTAGTGATGTTGGTTGAAGGATAAATATTGACCAGGACACCAGAGAACTCCCCTGCTCTTCTTCGAAATAGTGCCATAGGATCTTTAACATCCACCTCAGAGGTCAGACCTAGCTTAACGTCCCATTCGAAAGATGGCACCTTCAACAATGCTGTATTTCCTCAGTACTGCACTGGTGTCAGCCTAGATTTTGTGTTTAAGTCTCTGACCCACAACCTTCTAACTCCGAGTCGAGAGTGCTATCAACTGAGCCACAGCTTTAAGAAATAAGGGCCCGTATTTTCCGATGCTTACGGATGTGTACGAGCTGTGTACATCGGAAATGACAGATCGGACGCCTGCCCTGGAGAAGGGCCTCAGCGGGCGGATAGTTCTGCTTTCTGGAGAACCTTCGCCCGCTGAAAACACTGAGAAATCTTACGCCTGGTAAAAGCAGGTGTATGGCCTGCTTTTACCAGCATAAGAGTTGAAAAAAGTAAAAAAAAATGTTTCACTCATTTATAATTTAAAAATACTTTTAAATTGGTAAGTTTATTTTTAGCCCTGTAAAAAGACTTTAATTTTTTTCAAAAAATTAAATTTGTTTAAAATATTTAATTTAATGTAATTTTAACTCATTTTAAAAACGTGATGGTTTTTTTTTAAACATTTATTTAATGTTTTACTGTGTTTTTGGGGTGATCTCCATTCATATATTTGACAGGTCTATCTGTCAAAAGTATGAAGAGAGATTCCCTTCTCCTATTGGCTGGTCTGGCCCACGTGATCCCAGGGACGCTTGAGAACCGCCTGCGCCCCTGGGATATGTGGGCCCTGCGCATTCGGACTGTGGAGAGGCCCAGGAGCGGAAGTGTCCGGACCTCGGGAGCCCTCAGGTAAGGGCGTAGATTTTTTTCCCGATAGGAGGCATCCACACGCAGGAAGCCTCCTATCGGAAATTACGAGCCAATGAGAATTTATTGGATCATCTTTCCTATTCCAATGGGAGTTACGACTATTTATCTCTGGACTGACCTATTAGGTACAAACAAATCACATTATAACCGCACTCCTGCTAAGCCTTCATGGTAGATTTTGGATTTTTTTTAAACAGCAAAATTAGGACATTTCATTTTGCTGATAGAACACTCAGTGTACAACATGTAATGGGTTGTACGGTGCAGTTTCATTCTTCCTGTAAAATAGAATAATAAAGTACAAGAGCACTTTGGGGTATGGTCGTACAGTGGTTATATTACAGGACGAGCAATTCAGAGGCCTGGACTAATAATCCTGTAGAGCGTGAGTTCAAAATCCCACCTTGGCAGTTTGAGAATTTGAATTCAGTTTTTACAAAATCTGGACATAAAACGTTGGCGTCAATAAAAGTTGCCATGAAGCTGTCTGATTGTCATAAAACCCAACTGGTTCACTTACATCCTCCAGGGAAGGAAACCTGCCACCCGTACCGGGTCTGGCCTATATGTGACTCACCAACGTGGTTGACTCTTTATTGCCCTCAGAAACAAACAGCTCAGTTGTACTTGGGATGAGCAATAATTACTGGCCCTGACACTTACCTCCTTATTCAATTGTGAGATGTGGGAGTATGAGTTTGAATCCCAATTAGAATGATTAGTTGACTTCAATTTCTTTCAATGGAACCCGACAGCGTTTCACAGGCTAGTTCCCAGTTGGAGAACTTTACTGTAACAGAGTACATCATCTCCATGGGATGAAGGTAGAACATTCAGCAAAATCAGTCCTGAGGGAAATGGCTGGAGAAGCCACAGGATCAGGACTATTCTATGGGGAAAGAGGGTGGGGGGGTTTGCAACTATAGGCTGGATCAATTCTGGGAGATGGGGGCAGCAGCTATCCGGATCGCTTTATTATTTTATACGTGATTTCAGTACAAAACACTAACTGGGATGAGTCTCGGAGCTGTCTAGATGCCCTGGCACTGCCCACCAGTCACCAGATTACATTTTCATCTTGGACTTTTAAGTCCGAGAGACGCATCAATATCTCTCTGACTGCAGTGGACGGCAGTATGGAGAAGCTCTTCATCATTCAGTCCAAATATCATTTGCATTCCGTTTACCAAACCCCATCCAATTGATCCATTGAGACCCATGGTTTCTACAGGAGCAGCTAGCATGCTCCAACTTACTTTACGTTAAAAGCTGACACAGCATTCTTATGGCATTGGGCAGCCCATCAAACAGCATGATAATACTCAACCAACTGATCTGAAATAGCCAAGGTAAGACTGTGTTGCTACCCTATCCTTTCATTTCTCTCCCTATCATTAGCCACCTGCGCAGTGCCCTTGGTTCACGGAGCGATTGATCTTTGTTGTGTGGCCATACCTTAGAAGCTTGGCCAGGCTGAGTCCTTTTCCTTGTGGAAGTCCCTTTGCTTCAATTTGCTATTGTCTCCTGATGTCCTGATGCTCGCTGACCTACACTGGCTCCTGGTCCGGCAATGCCTCAATTTTAAAATTTTCATCCTTGTTTTCAAATCCCTCCACGGCCTCTCCCCTCCCTATCTCTGTAATCTCCTCCGAGATCTCTGCG
Source organism: Squalus acanthias (assembly GCA_030390025.1). Taxonomy (NCBI): domain Eukaryota; kingdom Metazoa; phylum Chordata; class Chondrichthyes; order Squaliformes; family Squalidae; genus Squalus; species Squalus acanthias. Next base: position 106,793 of record JASTWF010000984.1, on the reverse strand, counting down.
CTCCTCCAATTCTGGTCTCTTGTGTGTCCCTGATTTTTATCGCTCCAACATTGGTGGCCGTATCTTCAGCTGCCAAGGCCCTAAGCTCTGGAATTCCCTCCCTAAACCTCTCCTTCTCTCTACCTCTCTCTCCTCCTTTAAGACGCTCCTTAAAACCGACCTCTTTGACCAAGCTTTTGGTCACCTGTCCTAATGTCTTCTTATGTGGCTCAGTGTCGAATTTTGTTTGATAACGCTCCTTTGAAGCGCTTTGGAACTTTTTACTTTGTAAAAGGTGCTATATAAATGCAAGTTGTTGTTGTTGTCCTTGGTGAGAAGAAGTTGCCAAACGGGGAACTGTGGGTGTGACATCTTCATCCTGCACAATGCAACCGCATCTTCGACTTTTGTGCCTCAATCAGCGTTCTGCCCACTGGAACATAAGCCTTCAAACATATACATTAGGTTGTGCACAGTTAGAGGTGCTCAGTAGTCATGTCCGTATACCTGCTTGCTTAATATGGCTATTGTTTCAAATTAGTGGGTGGCTGCTCTCTGAGGCCCACACATGTTAGCCTTGCCTTGACAGGCTGCGTTGGGTTATCAGTCTCTCCGTTGGGTGAGATGCTGGATGACGGTAAAATGCATCACCCTGCAGGCTGAAACTCGCGCCGCGTTTCCCTGGCTTGAACCTGCCTCCCGTTGGCCGGGCACAGGTCAGGATTGAGACTGCCAGGCGCACAGTGAGGGTTTCCCATTCTCCGAGAAAACAATTAAAATTGGAAGGATAGTAGAAATACAAAAAAAATTGTATCAGCTGTAGAAAAAACATGGTAACAAAATATCGACAAGGCCTTGTCCAAACGTCAATGATTGCATGATTTGGTTGCAAAAAGGAATTTGCGATGTTAAACAAAGAATTTTGAAGGATTAAACACAAGCTCGTTGTCAGGAGCCTCCAAGTTTCAAAGCATTGGTACTGTCTGACACTCTGCAGACAGTGATCTAAAACTCGTCATCTTCATTACGCGCTTTCGGCTTGAACCTCAACGTGTGAATTGGACTCTCGACCAATTTGGGGAGGTACATCGGGCGTCTCTCGAACCTCTTGAAGCTCATTCGCATCCCATCACTGTGTCTTCGGGGCAGGTGTTCCGTCTTTGTCAAATGCGCCACATCAATGGAGTACCTCCTTGGTGACTTAAGGATCCAGTTCGAATGCAAACTGTGTTCACTGGTGCTGGTGGCAACTTGACACAGAGATAGAAACAGAAGCACATAGATTTGTCATTAACATACAACCAATTGTTTGCTACATTAGGAACAACAACAACAACTAGCATTTATATAGCGCCTTTAACGTAGTAAGATGTTCCAAGGTGCTTCACAGGAGTGTAATCAGACAGAAATTGACACTGAGCCACATAAAGAGATATTAGGACTGGTGACCAAAGCTTGGTCAAAGAGTAGGTTTTAAGGAGCATCTTAAAGAAGAGTGGTTGGAGAGTTTTAGGGAGAGAATTCCAGAGGTTAGGGCCTTGGCAGCTGAAGGCACAGCCGCCAATGGTGGAGCGATAAAAATTGGGGATGTGGAAGAGGTCAGAATTGGAGGAGTGCAGAGATAGGGAGGGGTGAAGCCATGGAGGGATTTGAAATCAAGGATGAGAATTTTAAAATCGAGGCGTTGATAGACTGGGAATCAATGCGAGCACAGCAGTGATGGGTAAATGGGATTGGTGCAAGTTAGGATATGGGCAGCTGAGTTTTGAATGAGCTCACGTTTACAGAAGGTGCACAATAGGAGGCCGGCCAGGAGAGCGATGGAATGGTCAAGTCTAGAGGTCACAAAGCCAAGAATGAACATTGGAATAACAGCAGGCCATTCAGCCCCTCGAGCCTGCTCCATCATTCAATTAGATCATGGCTGATCTGTATCTTAACTCCATTTACCCGCGTTTGTTCCAGATCCCTTAATACCCTTGCCTAAAAAAAAATTATCTCAGTTTAGAAATTCAATTGACTCCCAGCCTCAACAGCTTTTTAGGGGAGAGATTTCCACCACCCTTTATGTGAAGAAGTGTTTTCTGACATCACCCCTAAACAGCCTGGCTCTAATTTTAAAGTTATGCCCCCTTGTTGTGGACTCCCCCCACTAGAGGAAATAATTTCTCTCCATCTATCCTATCAAATCCTTTAATCATCTTAAACACTTGATCAAATCAATGTTTGTTCAATTACTGTTTCCTCTTTTGAAAGCTATTTTTTTCCTTTTCTCTTCTTAGTCCTACCTGCTCTCTGTTCCCCAACACACAGCGCTCCCCAAGAGAGCGAGTCAGCAGGCAATCCACTCTCAAGCTGCCTTCACATTACAGCCTGAGAGCTGCACTGCTCTGCAACCTGCCTCATTCACAGCAACTGGTCTTCCTGTAAACAGTCTGTGCGCTGGGCTGGCCCAATCAGACCACTTGCGTGCACAGAATGACATCGCAAGCGGTGTGCGATGTCATTGGCGAAGCATGTGGCGACATCGCATCTAACGGCCAGAAGAAAACCACGCGGCAGTCGGGAAAATCCAGTTAAAGCTCCTGGTTCTTCCTGACCGCCAGTGCTCCCCAGCCCTCCTGAGGGCCGCAACCAGCCCTTCTCGTGTTTTGCCCTCTCAAGTGGATGTAACAGGGGAATTCTCTCCAGTGTCCTGGCAAATATTTATTCTTCAACCAACATAACTAAAACAGATTATATGGTCATTATCTCATTGCTGTTTGTGGGAGCATGCTGTGAGAGAATTGGCTGCCGTGTTTCCTACATTACAATTGTGACTGCACTTCAAAAAGTATTTAATTGGCTGTAAAACATTTTGGGACGCCCTGAGGTCGTGAAAGGCGCTATACAAATGCAAGTCTTTTTTTTCCTTTCTCCTTCCACCCCCCCTGATTTTTACCTGAGGGCCATTGCCGGCGAGGTAGGTGGCCTAAAATTTGAACCAGCAGAAGGCCGATCCGCCTGAGGCCTAAGTCTAAGTCGACCATGCGCCTCCCAGTTCGGGCGCTCATCACGGCCGCATTGCCGCCTTTGCACCTGAAACCGGACACCAACTAATATCCAACCCCCCAAATTTCACTACCAATAAGAAACTTAACACACATTCTGGAATGAGTGCAAGACGGCAACCTAACTCCAGAATATGGATGATTTCCAAATTGCTGAACTTTCGTTTTCCCAATTTATATCAGTATCCCTCAATTAGATTAACGTTTCCTACATTACAACAGTGACTGCACTTTGAATGTACTTCATTGGTTGTAAAATGCTTTGGTTGTGAAAGGCACTATAGAAATGCAAATTTTGTCTTTCTTACCACCTTATAATCATTCCTCAGTATCCATTAGTCTCTGTATTAAATACATCTGTGAAACATGTGATAGCGTTGTGTTGCTACCAGAACAGCTTCTCACAGTTTTCAGTGGGCCTTCGGAACTACTTTTAACTTTCATTAGCACTGCACATTCATCGAGGTTACAGCACAGGTTCGACTCAACATGTCTGTGTCGAGGCTAACTCTTCAACTACAGCTCTCAGGGAGGGCTGGAAGTACGATACAGGCCTGGCAGATGGCCCGTGGGATTTGTGGCAGAACTCCCGGATCCTCTTTACGTCCAATTACATCCCAGCAGCGGTTTCGGGATGTATCTGCTAGCGTTCCTGGGTTGCACCAGGAACCCCACCACCATGTATGTCTCTGATTGGCCCAGCTGACAACAGGCGTAGGTAGGTGCTGTTCTGGGCTGCAAGTGGGCCGCCTGCAGTCAGGACCCGGGTAAAGATGGAGGAGCACAAAGACTAAGGATGTCAACTCTGGTTGGACGTACCTCTGGAGGCTTCATCACATGACCTCTTGCCTCCAACTGCCCCGCCCGGTCAAACTGCCTTTATTCACCATCTCTAATATGGTTATAACTAATAAATAAAAGTGTTCAAAGAAAATGAAGAAAGCACCACTTTTTTATGCCCCTCTGACTTTTCTCCTGGACTGCTCGGCCAATTCCTGGAAACTCCAGGGCAATCCTGGAGGGTTGGCAACGCTAACAAGGACAGGGATGACGACTTTCCCGCAATGGGGCTTCATTCGGCACCTCGAAGAGCCTCTAGCCATCATTCTGACTTGCCAGTAACATTCCTCATTGGAGTTACATGGTGCTGCACTGAAAGTCCACCGTTTCCACTGGGTGGGCACCCCTGTGAATGGCGCAGGCCAGCCACCCCTCACATTTAAATGAGTCAGTGCCCGGGACAGGGACAGGGTCACGGTGGCGATAGAGCTAGAATTTCTCCTCTAATCCATACCCCTTTCCCTGTATTCTTTTAAATTCTTCTATTTTTAAACACACATCCAGTTCCCTTTTAAATGATGGGCACGTTCTGCTACCGCGGCAACATTCTCTGGTAGAACGCCACAATCAACAACAACCTCGCTCACCAGATTGGCAGGGTCAGCTCCGCCTTTGGCCAACTCAAGCAGAGAATCCGGCAGGAATGAGGGGTGAGTCTGCCAACAAAAGTCGCTATAGACCAAGCTGTTGTCCTTACCACCTTACGACATGGGTCGGAGTCACATCAAGCAACTTGACCATTTTCACTTGCGCTGTCTTGGATGTTTCACTGGCATCAACTGGCAGGACAAGGGGGCCTAAAACTGATGCCTTCAAGCACTGCAATATAACTGGAATTGAGGCCACAATCAAAAGGGTCCAATTGGGTTGGTCGCCCTTCACGAACCTGAATATAGAATTCCCAAAGCCGTCTTCTACGGCAAGCTGCAGTCCAGATATCGCAACAGAGGTGGGCAGATAGAACACTGTAAAGACACACTAAAGACCACCTTAAAATCTTGCAATATTTACCCCGACATCTGGAAAGGTACAGCCACCGACAGATCGCAATGGTGTCACACCTGTCCAGTGGGTTTGAATGAAATGGAGGCTCCGAGGTGGCAGGATCCGGCTGCCAAGCACCAGGCACACAAGGCAACTCATCAACCCACCTCACCGGACTTCCAATGTGATACGTGCAGCCCTATATGCACGTCCAGGATTGGGCACTTCTCCCATCAGCCCACCCACAACAACTGAGGCTCCTCTGATGGGAGACTTCACCGTATGATGTAATGTCTTAACAGTCACTTGTGGTAAGCCACTCCCTGTTTTAATAATGCTCTATGTGAAAACATATCCTTCTTATTTCCCCGTTAAGCTTCTAGTGTTAAACATGTTAAACAGGAGTAGGCTATTCAGCCCCTCAAGCCTGTTCTGCCAATCAATTAGATCATGGCTGATCTGTACCTCAACCCCATTTACCCGCCTTTGCTCCATATCCCTTGCTACCCTTACCCAACAAAAATCTATCAATCTCTTGTCTGAGACCTGAGTCTATCCTCCCTCGTTGCTGATTCACCAACCAGTGAAAACAACTTGTCATTATTTACCCTCTCAAAACCTATCCTGATTTTGAAAACCTCCAAATACATAAACAACTGTCAGATCAGGTGAAGATCTCAGGGTCCAGACAGTGTTTGTGGACCACTCAATTTCGCTTAAACATAAGAACATAAGAATTAGGAGCAGGAGTAGGCCAGACGGCCCCCCGAGCCTGCTCCGCCATTCAATAAGATCATGGCTGATCATCGACCTCAACTCCACTTTCCCGCCCGATCTCCATATCTCTTGATTCCCCTCGAGTCCAGAATTCTATCGATCTCAGCCTTGAATATACTCAACGACTCAGCATCCACAGCCCTTTGGGGTAGAGAATTCCAAAGATTCACAACCCTCTGAGTGAAGAAATTCCTCCTTATCTCAGTCTTAATTGGTCGACCCCTTATCCTGAGACTATGCCCCCTAGTTCTAGACTCTCCAGCCAGGGGAAACAACCTCTCAGCATCTATCCCCTCAGAATCATATATGTTTCATTGAGATCACCTCTCATTCTTCTAAACTCCAGAGAGCATAGGCCCAATCTACTCAATCTCTCCTCATAGGACAACCCTCTCATCCCAGGAATCAATCTAGTGAACCTTTGTTGCACCGCCTTCAAGGCAAGTATATCCTTCCTTAGATAAGGAAACCAAAACTGTGCACAGTACTCCAGGTGTGGTCTCACCAAAGCCCTGTACAATTAAATATGTTACAGCTTTATTGTTCATAACCAGTTTAGTGTATAATATTTTTGGATCAAACTCTTCTGTGTTGCTATGTTAGCACTGTAGTACCATGTAAGGGACTAACACTAGACACTTTGATGTAAATTTTTAGATCTAGATGTTTCAGCTTATTGTACGACTCTGAGACTCCTTGGAACCTTCACATTAACAGAGCGATGAAGACAAACTTACTAACAAAATCCACGTCAAGGTGCGTGTCCTCTGCCGAGTAAAGTTTGGGTTTGTTTTCCTGATCAAAATCTGCAATGACTGAATCGAAATATGCCAGCGTCTCTGCTTCCGTTGATACTGGTGCAGGATTAGATTCATCCTTTGGTTTCTGTTAAATAAATAAAAACAGTTTTATTTATGCAAGTATGGAAAATATTGCATATTTGCCAACCAAAATGCTAACCGTTTACAGGAAGTGCATGATGGATAGAGTGTCACTGGAATGGATGGGCCCATTAAGGGGTGAATAAATCTTTCAGACTTGGTGATTGTTTTGATGCGTTGGACATCTTAAATTTTGGGATAAAGTAGAAAGAAAGACTTGCATTTATATAGTGTTTTTCACAACCACAGGACATCCCAAGGCGCATTACAGCCAATAAAGTACTTTTGAAGTGTAGTCACTGTTGTAATTTAGGAAATGCAGCAGTCAATTTGTGCACAGCAAGCTCCCACAAACCACAATGTGAAAATGACCAGGTAATCTGTTTTAGTAATGTTGATTGAGGACTAAATATTGACCAGGACACTGGGAAAAAACCCCCCTGCTCTTCTCAGAAATAGTGCCATGGGATCTTTTACATCCACCTGAGAGGGCAGATGGAGCCTTGGTTCAACACCTCATCTGAAAGACGGAACCTCTGACAGTGCAGCACTCCCTCAGTACTGCACTGGAGTATCAGCCTGGATTTTGCGCTTAAGTCTCTGGAGTGGGACATGAAGCCACAACTTCCCTGACTCAGAGGCGAGAGGGCTCCCACTGAGGTATGGCTGACACCTATATATGCAGAGGGATGGGCGGGCAACGAATATGACCATTCAAAGGAGTTCCAAAAAAATTCAAATGTTTGATGTGTTGCTTTCATGATGGTCGCTGGTTGTTCATTGATTATTTTTTTAGAAAGGGTAGTATTTTTGAGGGTAGAATATTTAGAAAGGGTAGTATTTTTGTTTAAAGAGATAGTGAGAACAGCGTGGTTTTTGATTGGCCCAAATATTACATTTACTAAAATAATAACCAATCAACTTGCTTCTTACAGGTATGTTGGACAGTTCCCCACACCCTATGGACACTTCACTCTGTGAACAATTCCAAGTGCAAAATATTTGAATGGACAGAGCATTAATCCTTTTAATATACTATTTCCCATTTCTTATTTGAAGCAAAATAAATTACTTGAGAACTATTTAATATTTTAGATATCCATTAGCAACTAGGGATGGGCAATAAAAGTCGGCCTTGCTAGTGATGCCCATGTCCCGAGAATGAATCTTAAAAAATCTTATTTTTGAAAAATCTTTGGTGTAGAAATTCGGCTGTCCAGGGGCCCATTTTTTGGGTGCCAAATGGCCTCCTAAGACTCCTATATGGTGGGCAGGAAATGCACACTCATTATGAGCCAGAAGTGCGCTGCCCACCTTTTTGGTACAGGCAAAAAAAATCGGTGTGGAGTGCCCACATCTGAAACAGCCATTAGACACTTTGCATATCCAAATATTCAATATGGCGTACCCAAATTGGCTCACACTCCATATGGTCCAGGGGACCTGCCTGAAACAAGCTTTAGGCCCATCGCCTATGCAAATCAGGGGTCTGAAGTTTTAGGCCTCTTTGTGATATCGGTTCATGACTGACCACAGCTTGCGCCGTGCGGGCTGTGGTTTGTTTTCTCAAGCATACAGCAGCCAAACCAGTGGGTCCTTAAAAGGACCGTTGGAAGCTGCCACCCAAAATATACATTTAAAGTTAATCGTACTTACCTGAATTACAGGAGTGCTCCGCGGGCTGCTGCCATTCAATGCTCACCCCCACCCAACTCCATCCTCTCCCCTCCTGGACTTACCATACGGATAAATATTGGCCAAGACGCCAGGGAGAACTCCCCTGCTCTTCTTTGGATAGTGCCATGGGAACTTTTACATCCATCTGAGAGAGCAGACAGGGCCTCAGTTTAACGTCCCTACCAAAAGACGGCACCTCCAACCGTACAGCACTCCCTCAGTACTGCACTGGGAGTGTCAGTCTAGATTATGTGCTCAAGTCTCTGGACTTCTGACTCAGACAAGAGTGCTACCAATTGTGCCACAAGCTGAGCTCCTTCCAGTTATAGAAGGTAGCTGGGTTAACTCATGATCTCAGTCACACTGATCTCCTGGAGCTTGCTTGCCTGTGGGGATTGGAGAGAAATTTCCCAGCGTTTTTTTCCCCAAAATTGGTGGAAACATTTTTTCCTGTTTTTTTTGCCTCTCCCAGGAGACTGCATGGCTGCAGGAGGAGGAAGGGGGTGGGGGTTTGATGACAGATAGAGCAGGCTCCATGGAGCAGCTTGTCTTTTCCTGTCCTTTCCCCTATGTTCGTTTAACTGGCACCAATATTAGCAGTGGCCTGGAGCAGGTTTTCACTCCAAATACGCACTTGTCTCAATTGGAAATCTCAAGGTAACTTAATTTGGTAACGCTGACTTTGAAAAGGCAACAACTCACAGTCAGTGTGTAGTATTCCCATCATTAATGGATTGAAATTGAGATGCTGTGTAGAGATGGCTTAACCCTGATAGGCCAAACCTAGCTAATAATAGTTGTAATTTTTGGGTCATGCAGGCTAGATTCTCAAAATACAAATTGTGATACATTTTAAACACATCTGACTCAACACCATTTCCAGTTAAGTAAAGAAAGACTTGCATTTATATAGCGCCTTTCACGACCTCAAGACGTCTCAAAGCATTTTACAGCCAATGAAATACTTTTTAGTCACTGTTGTAATGTAGGGAAATGCGGCAGCCAATTTGTACACAGCAAGCTCCCACAAACAGCAATGAGACAATGGTCTGTTTTTTATTGGCCAGGACACCAGGGAGAACTCCCCTGCTCTTCTTTGAATAGTGTCATGGAATCTTTTACATCCACCTGTATGTAGCTCACCTAATATTCATGTACATATAAAAATGGCAAAATAGTAACGATGGCAAGGCTTCCTTCTTGCCATCTGTCTCATTTATTATCCATTATTATAACTGTAAACAGCTGGGTGTGTCTCAATAGATTAGTAGAAATCTAATCCTGTTCGGTAAGGAGGAATGGTAAATACTTACTTTGGAGGTGAGCTTGGGAGGCGACGCTTTCTTGCCAGATTTGGAAGGCTTTGTTGATGCAGAGGGTGGGTCTGGCCTATTCTCCTTGGGCTTGTTGAGGTTGCTGACAGGCCGGTATTGTTGGCGGAGAACTATCAGATCCTGCAGGTACTGCAGGCAGTCTTGCGTCCTCGAGAACATCCAGAGCCTGTCCTCCGCCTTGATGTTGTAGATGGAGGAGTCCACACTCACCGCACTCTTGCTCCGTTTCAGAGAACTGCCGAGGTTTTGGTGCGTTTCCCCGATCAGGTAGAGAGAGGTGCTGCGGACCAACCTGATGCCGGACTCTTCTCTTTGCCAGTCTTTATTTCCACCAGTCTCACCCAGTTTTCTTTCAGCGTGTGGGCGAAACATCGAGTTGAGTTTCTTCAACATGGTCCTGCTGGAGTGACCCTGTCTACCTGAACCAGCAAACCTGTGAAGTGTCAATGGTTGATAAGCAATGGCATCTTCACAGGGAGAAGCTGAACCTTATTTGGTAGTGTGCTTTCATCGGTGGGTTTCTCATTTTGACAGGACTGTGAAGAAAGAGGCTTCTTTTGCGATCCCAATGTGTGTGATAGCTGACTGACTGGTTATAACATCATCCCAGGCGCGTTCAAGAATGGTTCTTCCAACTTAATCCCTTAATGATCAGATATGTTTGACCATTATTGTTTCCCGGAAGGCCGGGCACTGACCAAGGTGCTAAAGGTCATCCAGCGCCACAGGGCTGGAAGTGGCCCAGCATTTAAACAGTGGAATCTGGTCAACAGCCCCTGCTTGTAAGATCCTCGGATCTGCATGTGTAGGGATAGGTGTAGTAGACAGCTAAGTGCCAGGGGACAGTTGACTCTCCAGTAACACAAGCCGAGGGGCTGCAATCCGATAGCATCTCCTTCTCTCTCACACGAGCATTTGGGCTCAAGTGTCTCCCTGTCCCTTTGTGGACAAAAGCTTTTATCGGCGTCACCCAATCGAATATCATTAATCCAAATAGTATCAATTAGGAAAAGTGGAGGCACAGCCAGGTGCCGAACAGCCCAGACATCAACACAGACGGCTATTAACTAACAATCCTCTTATTTTAAAGATGCGGGAGTTGGCACGTTGCTTCATGCTGGGATCAAACATGGTTAAAAAAAAAACTCCAGGCGTTCCACTTTTTGCATCAATTCTGAAAAAAATAAGCTGTAGCTACGTCTTGGTAACGTCAGCACTGAACGATCCAAAGGAGCTGGGGTAGTACTAAATCATGAATGGGATCGGATAAAGTTACTGTGCTTGTCGGCTTGTCTGTTTCTCAATGCACATTCCACGAACTAAAGGAGCTGGATTTCATTTATTCGATAAATGTTATATACAAAAGTAGAAAACAGTAACAGAATTTTGCTAAAAGTGTTTAGCACTTTCTTAAGGAGTCCTGCAACACTTGAGACAGAAGACTGGAGTTTAGCCGAAGAGAGAAGTTTTTTTGAGCATGCCGGGTGGGGCTTTACTCAGGGTAATTCAAAGGGAACTCGTACAATCGGTGCCATTGGAGGGTCATCACAAAGGGAGATTTTAACACAAGGTCACACCTCCCACTTGACATCTTAACAAATGAGAATGAAAGAAAGGACTTGCATTTATATAGCACCTATCACGTCCTCAGGACATCCCAAAGTGCTTCACCATCAATGAAGTACTTTTGAAGTGTAGTCACTGTTTTTGTCCGCAAATGCAGCAGCCAATTTGCGCACAGCAAGCTCCCACAAACAGCAATGAGATAAAAGGCCAGATAATCTATTTGTTGTGGTGTTGGTTGAGGGATGAATGTTGGCCAAGACACCAGGGAGAACTCCCCTGCTCTTCTTTCAATAGTGCCATGAGATCTTTTACAGCCACCTGAGAGGGCAGACTGAGAGGGGCCTCTGTCTAACATCTCATTTGAAAGCTGTCAGTAGCGGATTAGCCACACCCAACTTTTATACACAACAACCAACTTTTCTTGAAGTCAGTGGAAAGGAATTACAATTCAGGCTTGCTCCTGATGCTTTTTATTCAATCCCACCACTAAAAAGTAGCCCCTATGATCTGAAATATAACCTTACTCATTTAGTATATGGGATATTGCATGCGAATTGAAATATTCAAGACTGAGATTGATAACGGTATCAAGGGATATGGATCAAAGGCGGGTAAATGGAGTTGAGGTACAGATCAGCGATGATCTAACAGAATGGCAGAAAAGGCTCGAGGAGCTGAATGGCCTACTCCTATTCCTCTGTGCTAGAGCACTAATAATCGTCTCTTTACTGAAACATTTTACTGAATAGGACATAGGATTTCACTACATCGCATATCCGGTCAGAAGATGGATGTTAACAACCATCCCAGACATTTTTCCTAACAGGCAAAACTATTAAATGGGCTTATTCACAAATATAATGATTTACAGAAACAGGCCTGTGAGGAGTCAGCCCCGGAGGAGTCGGCAGACCATAAACAGAGCGGGAGGAGAGGCAGCGCGGACCTGCCAGGAGGCGGCCCCGGAGGAGCCAGTACAAATCCGGCGAATTCTAAACAAAAAAAACAAGGAGTGATGTCACAGGACAGCAGGTAGGTGATTGGTGGGTGAGTATTAACTTTTTTTTCTCTAAGCTAGGACAATGGTTTAAACTAAGAGCGGGAAACTATAACGTACTTTATTAAATTAAAAATAGATAAACTAATTAATATAACTATAAATAATTGAATAAAGATTTTAACTAATTAAATAAAAGAAGATTAGACTAAGATATGGCAGAGCAGGTTGAGTGTCTGGACTGCAGTATGTGGGAGTTTGTGGACAGTGAGACTGTCCTGAGCGAACACATCTGCAGTAGATGTCTCCATCTCGAATCTCTCCGGTTCAGAGTCATTGAGATGGAGTGAGAGTTGGAGACACTCCGACACGTAAGGGAGGGGGAAGAGCATCTGGACAGCTTGCTCCAGACCCCGATCACACCTCGTAGAGAGGTGCAGGATCAGAGCAGGGTTGGTGTGACCGATAGTGTGCAGAGTAAGAGGAACCCAGGTAAGAAAGGGAATGAGGTTCGGCAAAAACTGATCCTATCCAACAGGTACAATGTACTTGCTACCTGTGAGGATAAGGACAAAGACTATCGGAAGGACAGCCAGAAGACAGACCATGGCACTTTGGAGCAGGAGGCTGTCCTAAGGGTGGGGGGGAGGGGATAGGGAGGACGAGGACGAGGAGAGGAAGCGTGATGTGGTAGTTGTAGGGGATTTGATAATTAGAGGGACAGATAGCATCCATTGTAAGCAGGATCAAGAGTCCCACATGGTATGTTGCCTACCTGGTACCAGGGTAAGGGACATCTCGAAAGGATACTGGAGTGGGAGAGGGAGGATCCAGTCATTGTGGTCCATGTTGGGACCAAAAACATAGGGAAGAGTAGGCAAGAGGTCCTTTGTGGGGAGTACCAGGAACTAGGAGCTAAATTAAAGAACAGGACCTCAAGGGTTATAATCTCTGGATTATTACCTGAGCCACGTGCAAATTGGCGTAGGGATAAGCAGATTAGGGAAGCAAACACATGGCTAAAGGAGTGGTGTGGGAAAGAGGAGTTCCATTTCATGGGGCAGTGGCACCAGTATTGGGACAGGAAGGAACTGTACCGTTGGGACGGGCTCCACCTGAACCGGTCTGGGGGCAGGGTCCTAGTGGAAAGGATAAATAGGGTGATCACAAGGACTTTAAACTTGGAAATGGTGGGGAGGGCTCAGGTGGAAAATATAGTAAAAATAGTAGTTCAAAAAAAAGCAAAAAGGAAGAGAGTAGAGCAACAGTCAGAAATTGTGCTTTAGGCACTACAGGTAGAAGGAAAACCAGAAGATGCAAAGTGATTAAACCAGGTGAGAGAAATAAGAAACAAGTGAGTAAAACATTAGAGCTGAAGGACAGGCTAGGGTGTGTGGCCCAAATAAGTGTTCTTTATACAAACGCAAGAAATATAAGGAATAAATAGAATGAACTGCAGGTGTGAATTCAAATTGGAGGGTATGACATGGTATCCATTACTGAGACATGGCTGCAAGACAGTCAGGACTGGGAACTAAATATACCAGGTTATAAGGTCTACAGGACAGATAGGGAAAATGGCAGAGGGGGAGGAGTAGCATTAGTGATTAAGGATGAAATCACTTCAATGATAAGAGAGGATATAACAAGAGATAAGCAAAAGTGAGAAGTCGCACAACACCAGGTTATAGTCCAACAGCTTTATTTGAAATCACAAGCTTTCGGAGCGCTGCTCCTTCGTCAGGTGAAGACTTCACCTGACGAAGGAGCAGCGCTCCGAAAGCTTGTGATTTCAAATAAAGCTGTTGGACTATAACCTGGTGTTGTGCGACTTCTCACATTTGTCCACCCCAGTCCAACACCGGCATCTCCACTTCAAGAGGTAAGCAGGCAGTGGAGACTTTATGGGTAGAATTAAGAAATAGGAAAGGATTTAAGACTGTAGCGGGAGTTGTGTATAGGCCCCTGGTAGCAGCTGTGAAGAGCTAGATTGTATAAATGCAGAGACTAGACAAGCGTGTAGTAAAGGCAGAGTGGTTTTAATGGGGGATTTTAACTTTCATATGGATTGGGATAAGCAGACTAGCACCTGTCAGAAAGGTAGTGAATTTCTTGAGTGTGTCCGGGATAGTTTTCTCAAAAAATATGTCCTAGAGGCAACAAGGGGGAAAGCCATATTAGATTTAGTTAACAGCCGAACTGTGCGTGAACATTTATCCAATAGCGATCATAACATGATCGAGTTCAATGTAGCGTTTGAAAGGGAGAAACGTGAAAGAGCTACTAAGATTCTAGATTTGGGTAAGTCCAACTTCAACAGGATGAGGCAGAGACTGTCCACAGTTAACTGGGCAAATCTGTTAATGGATAAAATGACAGACGATCAGTGGGAGATGTTCAAAAAAAAATTTACGGTGATACAGAACCAATTTATACCCCTGAGGGGCAAGAGCTCTACTTGCCAAAAAAAAAGCCATGGATGACTAAAGAGTTAAGGGGACAGCATAAAACTAAAAGAAAAAGCATACCAAAATGCAAAAAATAGCATAGATCCTGGTGAATGGGAATGATACAAAGAACAGCAAAGGGTCACAATACAGATATACAGATAGTAAGAGCTACAAAAAGGGAGTAGGAAAAGAAACTTGCAAGGGATATCAAAGTCAACACAACATTTTTTTACAATTATATTAGGAAAAAGAGGGTAGTCAGGAGCAATGTTGGCCCCTTAAAAACTGGAAAGCGTGATATTATCAATGATAAGGAAATAGCAGACACGTTGAATAAATACTTTGCATCAGTATTTACAGTAGAGGAAGAGGATAGCATGCTGGAAATCCCAAGGAAACTAATACTGAATCAGGGACAGGGACTCGATAAAATTAATGTAAGTAAAATAACAGTAATGAAGAAAATAATGGCACTAAAGAGTGACAAATCCCCAGGACCAGATGGTTTCCATCCCAGGGTTTTAAAAGAAGTAGGTGAGCACATTACAGATGCCCTAACTATAATCTTGCAAAGTTCTCTTGATTCAGGAACCGTTCCTTTAGATTGGAAAATTGTGCATGTCACTCTGCTGTTTAAAAATGGTGAGAGAGGGAAACCAGAGAATTATAGACCAGCTAGCCTAACATCTGTTGTTGGGAAATTGCTAGAATCTATAATTAAGGATAGGGTGACTGAACACCTCAAAAATTTTCAATTGAGCAGAGAGCCAGCATGGATTTGTGAAAGGTAGGTCATGCCTGACAAACGTGATTGAATTTTTTGAGGAGGTGACTAAAGTAGTGGGCAGGGGAATGTCTATGGCTGTTATTTATATGGACTTCCAGAAGGCATTTGATAAAGTCCCACATAAGAGATTGTTAACTAAGGTAGAAGCTCACGGAATTGAGGGCAAATTACTGGTTAGGAAATAGGCTGAGTGGCAGGAGACAGGCAGTAGGGATAATGGGTAGGTTCTCAAATTGGCAGGAGGTGACTAGTGGTATCCCGCAGGGGCCTCAACTATTCACAATATTTATTAACGACTTAGATGATGGCATAGAAAGTCATATATCCAAATTTGCCGATGACACAAAGATAGGTGGCATTGTAGGCTGTGTAGATGGAAGCATAAAATTACAAAGGGATATTGACAGATTAAGTGAATGGGCAAAACTGTGGCAAATGGATTTCACTGTAGGCAAATGTGAGGCCATCCACTTTGGACCTAAAAAGGATAAAACAGGGTACTTTCTAAATGGTGAAAGGCTAAAAACAGTGGAGGTCCAAAGATACTTGGGAGTCCAGGTACATAGATCATTAAAATGTCATGAGCAGATACAGAAAATAATCAAAAAGGCTAATGGGATGCTGACCATATCTAGGCGGCTTCTCTTCCCGCTCCCGCATCGTTACCCCTGGTGTCCCCCAAGGATCTATCCTTGGCCCCCTCCTATTTCTCATCTACATGTTGCCCCTTGGCGGCATCATCCGAAAACACAGCGTCAGTTTCCACATGTACGTTGATGACACCCAGCTCTACCTCACTACCTCTTCTCTCAACCCCTCCACGGTGTCTAAATTGTCAGACTGCTTGTCCGACATATAGTTCTGGATGAGCAAAAATTTTCTACAATTAAATATTGGGAAGACCAAAGCCATTGTTTTCGGTCCTCGCCATAAACTCCGTTCCCTAGCCGCTGACTCCATCCCTCTCCCTAACATCTGTCTGAGGCTGAACCACACTGTTCGCAACCTTGGTGTCATATTTGACCCTGAAATGAACTTCCGACCGCAGCATAACAAAGACATAGAAACATAGAAGATAGGAGCAGCAGTAGGCCATTTGGCCCCTCGAGCCTGCTCCGCCATTCAATGCGATCATGGCTGATCATCCAAATTCAGTACCCTGTCCCTGCTTTCTCCCCATATCCCTTGGTCCCTTTAGCCTTAAGAAATATATCTAACTCCTTCTTGAATATATTTAATGAATTGGCCTCAACTGCCTTCTGTGGTAGAGAATTCCACAGGTTCACCACTCTCTGGGTGAAGAAATTCCTCCTCATCTCAGTCCTAAATGGCTTACCCCTTATCATTAGACTGTGACCTCTGGTTCTGGACTCCCCGCCATCGGGAACATCCTTCCTGCATCTAGTCTGTCTAGTCCTGTTAAAATTTTATAAGTTTCAATGAGATCCCCCCTCATTCTTCTAAACTCTAGCGAATATAAGCCTAATCGACCCAATCTCTCTTCATACATCATTCCTGCCATCCCAGGTATCAGTCTGGTGAATCTTCACTGCACTCTCTCCATGGCAAGAACATCCTTTCTCAGATAAGGTGACCAAAACTGCACACAATACTCAAGGTGTGGTCTCACCAAGGCCCTGTACAACTGCAGCAAGACATCCTTGCTCCTGTACTCGAATCCTCTCGCTATGAAGGCCAACATACCATTTGCCTTCTTAACCGCCTGCTGCACCTGCATACTTACCTTCAGTGACTGGTGCACAAGGACACCCAGGTCTCGTTGCACTTCCCCTTTTCCCAATCTATTGCCGTTCAGATAATAATCTGTCTTCCTGTTTTTGCCACCAAAGTGGATAACCTCGCATTTATCCACATTATACTGCATCTGCCATGCATCTGCCCAATCACCCAACCTGTCCAAATCATACTG
The DNA here is from genome assembly GCA_030390025.1 of Squalus acanthias. Taxonomy (NCBI): domain Eukaryota; kingdom Metazoa; phylum Chordata; class Chondrichthyes; order Squaliformes; family Squalidae; genus Squalus; species Squalus acanthias. The sequence continues at coordinate 89,541 of JASTWF010000984.1, read as the reverse complement.
GAGTTTCTCTGCATCCTCCTCACAGCACACACGCCCACCCAGCTTTGTGTCATCTGCAAACTTGGAGATATTACATCTAGTTCCCTCGTCTAGATCATTAATATATATTGTGAATAGCTGGGGTGCTAGCACTGATCCCTGCGGTACCCCACTAGTCACTGCCTGCCACTCGGAAAAAGACCCGTTTATTCCAACTCTTTGCTTCCTGTCTGCCAACCAGTTCTCTATCCAAGTCAGTACCTGACCGCCTACTTCCACCTCCGTAACATTGCCCGCCTCCACCCTTGCCTAAGCTCATCCGCTGCTGAAACCCTCATCCATGCCTTTGTTACCTCTAGACCTGACTATTCCAACGCACTCCTGGCTGGCCTCCCACATTCCACCCTACGCAAACTTGAGATCATCCAAAACTCGGCTGCCCATGTCCTAACTCGCACCAAGTCCCATTCGCCCATCTCCCTTGTGCTCGCTGACCTACATTGGCTCCCGGTTAAGCAGCGCCTCGATTTCAAAATTCTCATCCTTGTTTTCAAATCCCACCATGGCCTCGCCCCTTCCTATCTCTGTAATCTCCTTCAGCCCCACAGCCCCCCGAGATATCTGCACTCCTCTAATTATGCCCTCTTGAGCATCCCTGATTATAATCGCTCAACCTTTGGTGGCCGTGCCTCCTGTTGCCTAGGCCATAAGCTCTGGAATTCCCTCCCTAAACCTCTCCGCCTCGCTACCTCTCTTTCCTCCTTTAAGATGCTCCTTAAAACCTACCTCTTTGACCAAGCTTTTGGTCACCTGCCCTAATTTATCCTTATGTGGCTCAGTGTCAAATTTTTTGTCTTATAATACTCATGTGCAGTGCCTTGGGACGTTTTACTACGTTAAAGGTGCTATATAAATACAAGTTGTTGCTGTTGTAGAGGAGTAGAATACAAAGGGGTAGAAGTTATGCTACAGCTATGCAAAACCCTGGTTAGACCACACCTGGAGTACTGTGAGCAGTTCTGGGCACCACACCTTAGGAAGGATATATCGGCCTTGGAGGGAGTGCAGCGTAGGTTTACCAGAATGATACCCGGACTTCAAGGGTTAAGTTACAAGGAGCGATTACACAAATTAGGGTTGTATTCCCTAGAATTTAGATGGTTAAGGGGTGATCCGATCGAAGTTTTCAAGATATTAAGGGGAACAGATAGGGTAGATAGAGAGAAACTATTTCCGCTGGTTGGGGAGTCTAAGACTAGGGGGCATAATCTAAAACTTAGAGCCAGACCTTTCAGGAGTGAAATTAGGAAACACATCTACACACAAAGGGAGGTAAAAGTTTGGAATTCTTTTCCACAAATGGAAATTGATGCTAGATCAATTGTTAATTTTAAATCGGAGATTGATAGCTTTCTGTTAACCAAAAGTATTAAGGGATATGGGCCAAAGGCGGGTATATGGAGTTAGGTCGCAGATCAGCCATGATCTCATTGAATGGCGGAACAGGCTTGAGGGGCTGAATGGCCTACTCCTGTTCCTATGTAGGCAGTGTAGGTGAGAGACTGAGTATGTCACGAGAAGTCTGAGAACAGTTCACTAAGGGCTAGTCAAACAAGTAAAACCCTTTGAATTCTTGGGTGGAAGAAGGCAGTCTTGGTGACGGAGAGGATATTGGGTAAGAAGCTCAACTCCGGGTCAAATAGGACGCTGAGGATACAAGCAGTCTGGTTCAGCCTCAGACAGTGGCCAGTGAGAGGGACAGAAACGGTGGTCAGGGAATGGAGTTTGTGCTGGGGCCCAAAGACAATGGCTTCAGTCTTCCCACTATTTAATTGGAGGTAATTTCTGTTCATCCAATACTGGATGTTGGACAATCAGCATGACAAATCAGAGACAGTGGAGGAGTCGAGAGAGGTGGAGGTGAGGTAGAGCTGGGTCTCATCAGCGTATATGTGAAATCAGACGTTGTGTTTTCGGATGATGTCGCCAAGGGGCAGCATGTAGATGAGAAATAGGAGGGGCCAAGGATCGATCCTTGGGGGACCCCAGGATAACGGTGTGGGAGCTGGAAGAGAAGCCATCGCAGGAGATTCTCTGGCTACAACAGGATAGATAAGAATGGAACCAGGTGAGGGCAGTCCCATCCAGCTGGACAAAGGAGGAGACAAAGGCACAAAGACATAAGGTTGACCATCTTACAGTGTCAGAGATTTAAGCATATAATCTAAACTGACACTCTGGTGCAGTACTGAGGGACTGCTGCACTATCGGAGGTGCCATTTTTTGGATGAGACGTTAAACCGAGGCCCAGTCTGCCCTCTCAGGTGGATGTAAAAGATCCCATGACACTATTCGAAGAAGAGCAGGAGAGTTTCTCCCGGTTTCCTGGCCGATATTTATCCCTCAACCAACACCTAAAACAGATGATCTGGTCATTTGTTTAATTGCCATTTGTGGGAACTTGCTGTGCACAAATTAGATGTCACATTTCTACATTACAACGGTGACTACACTTCAAAAGTACTTAACTGGCTGTAAAGCGCTTTGGGACGTCCTGAGGTTGTGAAAGGCGTTATATAAATGCAAGTCTTTCTTTCTATCTGGGGGTGTTGCTGAGGACTGTAAAGATACATCATCTGGGTTTGGGCAATTTGACACCATTTCAATCCATAATAGACACTGGATACATCCCATCCACACTTGGTTCATAGCACCTATAACTTAGTTGAATTTTCTGATCAGAACCAAGCAGCTTTCCTCCTGCAGCCTACCCTAGCGTGATTACAGGAAGTGTTCTTGTAGTACTTCAGCTCTTCAAAACTTTGCAATCAAGATATTATCATGATTAAAAGGAAGGCTTGCATTTATATAGGACCTTAGCATGCCTCAAAGTGCTTCACACAAATTACTTTTTAAGTGCAGTTACGTAGACAAACACGGCAGCCAATTTGCACTCAGCAAGAGCCCACTAACAGCAATGAGATGAATGACCAGTTTGTCTATATTTTTTGATGACGCTGGTTAGAGGGAAAATGTTGTCCGGGACACTGGGAAAATCCCTTGCTCTTATCTGAATAGAGTCATAGGATCTTCAAGATCCACCTGAATAGGAGCTTTAGTTTACCATCTCATCCAAAGGGACACCTCTGACAATCTAGTACTTCCTCAGTACTGCACTGAAGTGTCAGCTTAGACTAGGCGCACAAATCCTTTTGATTTGAAGGCTAGAGTGCTGCCAACTGAGCCAAGCGGACCCTGCAGGGGTAATTTTAACCTAACTGGCCGGGCGGGAAACCCACAAGATCGGGTGGAACGCTGGTTTTACACCTCACCCAATATTCCTCTCCACTGACTTCAATAGAGAGTAAAATCAGGGGGTGTAAACCAGCGTTGCCCCGATCCCGTCAGTTACTCGATGGGCGGGTTATTTTAAAATTACCCCCTTTTATTTCTTCAAAGAGGTACTGTGACAGTAAAACAGACATACAGACAGCTTACTGAGGTGGTTAAGGAGGCATACGGGATACTTTCCTTTGTTAGCAGAGGCATAGAATATAAGGGCAGGGAGGTTATGCTTGAACTGTATAAAACACTAGTTAGGCCACAGCGAGAGTACTGCATACAGTTCTGGTCACCACTTTACAGGAAGGATGTGATTGCACTAGAGAGGGTACAGAGGAGATTTACGAGGATGTTGCCAGGACTGGCGAATTTTAACTACGAGGAAAGATTTGATAGGCTGGGGTTGTTTTCTTTGGAACAGAAGAAGCTGAGGAGAGACTTAATTGAGGTGTATAAAATTATGAGGGGCCTAGATAGAGTAGATAGGAAGGACCTATTTCCCTTAGCAGAGAGGTCAATAACTAGGGGGTACAGATTTAAAGTAATTGGTAGAAGGATTAGAGGGGAGTTGAGGAGAACATTTTTCACCCAGAGGGTGGTGGGGGTCTTAAACTCACTGCCTGAAAGGGTGGTAGAGGCAGAAACCCTCATCACATTTAAAAAGTACTTGGATATGCACTTGAAGTGCTGCAACCTACAAGGCTACCGACCAAGAGCTGGAAAGTGGGATTAGGCTGGATAGCTCTTTTTCGGCCAGCACAAACACAGTGGGCTGAATGGCCTCCTTCTGTGCCGTAAATTTCTATGATTCTATGACTCAAGGATGGTTTTGTCACACAACAGAGTAGATCTTGACTTTGTATGATAGTGTAAAATGGGTGATAGCAAGCCGACGGCCCTTTTTAAATCTCTCCGGATTAACGGCAGTGGAAATAAAAATCATGGGAAGTGTAAAACGGCTGCCGACTCACTATCACCCGTTTTACACTATCACACAACGTCAAGATCTACCCCAACATGTGAGGCAGGCTATTGGGAGCAGAGCTATAATAAATTCGGTGCTTATCTCACCACCAGAGTTGTTTTCTAACCTGGAGTTGAGTGCCTGGGATCTACCCAAAAGGAAAACTTTGCAGGGCTGTGGGGAAAGAGCAGGGGGTGGGACTAATTGGATAGCTCTTTCAAAGAGCCGGCACAGGCACAATGGGCTGAATGGCCTGCTTCAATGCTGATTCTATGGCCGCGATTTTCCCATAGGAGGCGGGTTGGAGTCGGGTTGGCTGGTGGGCAGGTTCCGGTCCCATTGCCAGTTTCAGCCGCTCCCAAATAACAATTTTGATTTAACAGGGCTCATTAAGCCCGCCGTGCGTGCTACCCGGCCCAATCAGTGGGTGCAGGTCTGCTGCTCGCCTCTGCTGACGTCATCGATTCAGTTGGTTTTAAGGGGTCCATGGAGCCTTTGCTTTTCATTTCCTTTGTGCTGCTCCTGAAAACAGCCCACAGCAACATGACTGCTGCAAGATGTAAGGCTGCTCCTCGTTTTGATGATGACTCCCTCCATGCTCTTGTGGAGGGAGTAAGAGCGCGCTGGGAGGTTCTGCTCCCTCCCGATGGCCGAGGAAGCCTCCTCAGCAGACAAAGACAACCTGGCTGCAAATTGCTGAGGAGATAAGCACAAGGTCCATTTGTTCACGCACCTGGATCCAGTGCCAAAAATGGTTCAATGATCTGCTACATTCAGCAAAAGTGAGTATAACATCACACTAACCTGCAATCTGCTTCCCATCTGTTCTCATCACCAGCATTCTGCATTGTCAGCCTGCTCCTCCACATCACACCTTACCCTTACTTCCCTTACACCCTTAACTATCCCCCTCTCTCTATGTACAGAATAACTTCACCATCCTATTATGCAGCCCTCACACTGGCTCTGTTATGCAATGACAACAACTAACAACGCACAGGGAGGCAGCTTCCCCTTGGCACCTCACTCCATCTTGGTCTCCCTCAAAACTTCTATGTTATGGATTCTTCACACTCACTCCATCAATCTCGCTGAAACTCCACTTGTGTCCATCCTTGCAGGAAAAGAGAGCCCACAATAAGAGGGAGAGAGCGAGGACAGGAGGAGGCCCACCATCACTCGCAACTTTAACAAATGCTGAGGAAGCTGCTCTCGACATAGTCGGAGGTGCAGAGGAGCTGGAAGTGGGTGACGGAGAGACGGGTGCAATAGAGCAAGCTGGTGACAGAATAGATTTGCAACCCTCTCATTTAGATTTCATGAGTGGCTGATATGGCATCTGATGTTCATACAGATTGAGTTCTGATCATCTGCACAATGGGATGTGTCTGCTACATAAATATCAGATGTCTAACTCATGCCTTTACTCCCCCACAGGACCATCGAGAGCCCCCCTCCCCACTGTCCAGGAGGAAGAGCCGGACGACTCGTCAGAGGAACCTACAGCCTCTGAGGGAGCAGCGTCAGCAGAAATCAGCACAGCCAGCACCAGAGCAGAGACACACACCTCGTGGGTCCTTCGCGACATAGAGTAGTATTGTCACCTGGTGTATCACAGCTCACAAGTGAGTATCAGCAGATGGTGGAGACAGGGACAGCAGTGGAGAGTCCTCGCGGAGGCCGCAGGACGCTCCTAGCTCTGCTCAGCTGCATGTGGACCCTGTGCCTCTGGGGCCATCCAGAAAGAGCGCAGTGCTGGAACTTCAGGAACAAGTGCAGGAGTCTCTGACAGGGTTTGCATCCACGGTAACTGCGAGTGTGCAGAGAATGGAGGAGTCCATCTTAAACATGAGCACTGCGAATGAACGTGCCGCCATTGAAAGGATGGCAACCTCTATGGAGGACATAAATTGCCAGACTCAACAGAACATGGTGACTCTTCTAAATATTTGGTCTGCTATGGAGGATAGATGGACATCGATTGAGGAGAGGCACCAGAAGTACATGGACGTCCTTGTTATGAGGACTGTCAGTAAAGAGACGGTTCCTCATGTCCCCACTGATGTGCAGCAAGGTACTCTCCAGCCACTTGTTAATAGTGAAGTGCGGGTGACCCATGAGAGGGATGTTGGTGGTCGACAACAAGGAAGCGTGGGCTCCTCTCCAAGCGCTCACACAACCATGCCACTGCGGAGCCCTCGCTCAGAGCCCCAGATTCCTGACCCAACTGAGGTGGCCGTCTATGCCCCTGCACAGCCGCAGGAAGAGCAGACTGTAGTGGAGCCTTCCCAGGCTCCCAAACCCAGAGGACACCCGCCAAAGGCGTCTAAGCAGGCGCAGCATAGAAGTGAGCAAGGTGCCTCTACATCTGCTGAAGCCACAGGGGAAGCACCACGTAGAAGCACGGGTAAGAGAAAGTCAACACACAAATAGTCACAAGGGTAGTCACTTGGGTGTTTTCTTATCTTACAAAGTAAAGTTTGTCATCCTGATTGTAACTTTATTAACGGCAACCCGCCGTCAATTATTTTGATTTTTACTCCCGACCTGCCTCCATACCTGCCCTCTGAGCACCGGCAAATTCATGGCCTATGATTCTATCTAGCGATCATTGTTAGATTTGATATTGTTGTCAAAACTAAGGCCACAAGTGACAATGTGTTAGGACAGGAGCTATGAGAAGAGTCTAAGACAATATCGTTTGGGAGACCATACTTAAAAATAGAGCTGCAAATAAAAAATGGGGTGTATTTAAAGCAGGACGAGAGAATAAAATATATCCTGTTTTTAAAAACAACTAGCATCACCTAGATCAGTGGCTCAATAACAGGCGAGAAAAAATGTAACAAATGTACAAATATTTTTAAACAACAAAAATGGAGGAATGAGATTCCTGTAAAGAGACACTGATAATATGGAAGAGAGTATTAGAAAAAATAGGACAGAAGTGGACAAGAGATGGATTGCAAAGAGGAGCATAAAATATTTTCACTGCTATTAATAGTAAAAGGAAAGTCAAAAAAACAGGTGGGTCCTTGAAAAAGACAAACTATTACAGATCATCAGGATATCAGTTTCCATGCGAGTAATGTGGACAGATTCTAATCTGGAGTAATGTAAACAGATTCTAATGGATGGAGAAGTTTGTAAAAGATTTGTTATGCAGGAACTAGAAGGAAGGAAAGAAAGAAAGACCGCTCATTCATGTAGTGCCTTTCATGTTATCAGGACATCCCAGCATGCTTCACAATTGATGAATGACTTTGAATTGTAGTCACTGCTGTTTGGTAAACAAACATGACAGTCAAATCGTGCACAAGATCCCACAAACAGCAATGAGAAGAATGACCAGTTTCGGTTATGTTGGTTGAGGGATGAATGCTGCGTTCCCTGCTCTTCTTCAAAAAAAGGAACTTTTACACCCACCTCATCTGGAAGACAGCACCTCCAACAATGCAGCATTCCCTCAGTACTGCACTGGAGTGTCACTTATGTGCTAAAGTAGGTCTTGAACCTACAACCAACTGACCTCGAAGTGAGAGTGCCACCACTGAGCCAAGCTGACACCTCGAGGATTAAACAGCCGCTCAGTTTGTGGGCCAGATGGGATGCATTCCTCAAGGAATTAAAGGAGGAAACTCTTTTTTATTCATTCTTGGGATGTGGGCGTCACTAGCAAGGCCGGCATTTATTGACCATCCCTAGTTGCCCTTGAGAAGGTGGTGTTGGGCCTTCTTCTTGAACCACTGCAGTCCATGTGGTGAGGATGCTCCCATAGTGCTGTTAGGGAGGGAATTCCAGGACTTTAACCCAGCAACGATGAAGGAACGGTATTGCGCGATTAAGACTCAGCGTAAATAAGTCAGTAACGATGGGAGATGAAACATCTGATTTCATCATGTCATCAGCACCTCATTTACATGTTTACTACCAAAAATGGGCGGGCAGTTCCACCGTCCACTGGCAGTGATGGCAGGGAATCGGGCCAGGGTCACAGATCTTCGTCTCATCCCCTTCCGCCTGATCACTGCCCCAAATCAGCTGCAACGCAGCAGTACAGCTAGTCGAGCGTCTTATAATTCTACTAAATCAGCATTGTTTGAAGATAAGGCAAACGATGAAAAATGCTTAGCAGCTCCAGACTGCAAGAGCAAGTCAGAGCTGAGTCAAATAGACTTTTCTTGCCATCCTGCTGACGGATCAGAATACAGCAAAGTCATGCACTTAAAGCACCTTTTTATTTCACTTACAATGGCATAACTTATTTTAAGATTCAGGAAATGGGGCATCACAGACTAGCACAGCTGCCTGTGTCCCACGCTACGCAGGGGTTAGAATCAGAATAGGTTAAGAGTTGAAATCTGATAGACTGTGTGTTTATTTGAAGACTCACTATATTTAAATCATTGCATTCCAGATGTCTGACAAAATGTCATGCACCACTGATACAACGTATTTAAGGTTTACATTCTAGATAGTCTTTGTCCTCCTCCCAGACAAAGTTGTTCTTCTGTTTACAAGATGTTTGCCTCCTTTAGCATCCACTAATCTATTGACTCTTCCAGCAGCACAAAGGAGTTTACTCATTGAAATGCTCCTGGGCCCCAAGGATCCCCGAGAGATATTTGAGTTCATTTCAATTATAAGAACATAGGAACAGAAGTAAAAAAATAAGTTGCATTTATAGAACACCTTTCATGACCTCAGGACACCCCAAAGCACTTTACAGCCAATGAGGTACTTTTTGAAGGGTAGTTACTGTTGTAATGTAGGAAATGTGGCAGCCAATTTGCACACAGCAAGATCCCACAAACAGCAATGTGATAATGACCAGATAAACTGTTCTTCGAATAGTGCCATGGGATTTTTTTACCTGAGAGGGCAGTCACGACATTGGGCTCATCCAAAAGACGGCACTTCCAACAGTGCAGCACTCCCTCAGTACTGCACTGAAATGTCAGCCTGGATTTTGTGCTCATGTCCCTGGAGTGGGACTATGAACCCACAAACTTCTGACTTAGAGGCAAGAGTGCTACCACTGAGCCACAGCTACTGGCTGACCCCTTTCAGCCATTCAGCCCCTTAGCCTGCTTCACCATTCTATCAGCCCATGCCTGATCTGTACCTCAACTCCATTTACCCGCCTTTGGTCCATATCGTTTGATATCCTTACCGAACAAAAATCTATCGATCTCACTCTTGAATAATTCAATTGACCCCCAGCATCCACAGCCTTTTGGGAGAGAGAGTTGCAGATTTTCACTACCCTTTGTGAGAAAAAGTGCTTCCTGATTTAAGAACATAAGAAATAGGAGTAGGCCATTCAGCCCATCGAGCCTGCTCCGCCATTCAATAAGAGCATGGCTTATCTTTTACCTCATCCCTCCACTTTCCTGCACTATCCCCATATCCCTTGATTCCCTTAATATCCAAAAATCTATCGATCTCTTGAATATACTCAACGACTGAGCCTCCACAGCCCTCTGGGGTAGAGAATTCCAAAGATTCACCACCCTGTGAGTGAAGAAATTTCTCATCTCAGTCTAAATGGCCGACCCCTTATTCTGAGACTGTGACCCCTGGTTCTAGACTCCCCAGCCAGGGGAAACATCCTCCCTGCATCTATCCCGTCAAGCCCTGCAAGAATTTTGTATGTTTCAATGAGATCACCTCTCATTCTTCTAAACTCTAGAGAATATAGGCCTAGTCTACTCAATCTCTTCTCATAGGACAATCCCCCCATCTCAAGAACCAGTCTGGTGAACCTTCGTTGCACTCCCTCTATGGCAAGTATATCCTTCCTTAGGTAAGGAGACCAAAACTGTACACAATACTCCAGGTGTGGTCTCACCAGGGCCCTATATAATTGCAGTAAGACATCTTTACTCTTAAACTCAAATCCTCTTGTAATAAAGGCCAACATACCATGTGCTTTTCTAATTGCTTGCTGTACCTGCATGTTAACTTTCAGTGATTCGTGTACAAGGACACCCAGGTCCCTCTGAACACTGACATTTCCCAATCTCTCACCATTTAAAAAATACTCTGCTTTTCTATTTTTCCTACCAAAGTGGATAACTTCACATTTCTCCACATTATATTCGATTTGCCATGTTCTTGCCCACTCACTTAGCTTGTCTATATCCCCTTGAAGCCTCTTTGCATCTCCTCACAACTTACATTCCCACCCAGCTTTGTATCATCAGCAAACTTGGATATATTACATTTTGTCCCTTCACCTAGTTCATTAATGTAGATTGTGAGTAGCTGAGGCCCAAGCACTGATCCTTGCGGTATCCCACTAGTTACAGCCTGCCAACCTGAAAATGACCCATTTATTCCTACTCTCTGTTTTCTGTCCGTTAACCAATCCTCAATCCATGCTAGCATATTACCCTCAATTCCATGAGCTCGAATTTTGTTTAATGACCTCTTATGTGGCACCATATTGAATGCCTGCTGAAAATCCAAATACACCACATCCACTGGTTCCCCCTTAGCTAGTCTGCTAGTTACAAGCACTGTTGCCTCTAAGGTGTGCGGCTCTGCGTGCGCACTGACCCCCGAGGCTCCCGCACACTTCAAATGAAATGGCCGCGCGGAGAGCTGGACAGTAGCTAGATCGGGGGAGCGGCCCAACACACAATGGCCCCGGGGGAGGGGCCCCATACACATGGCCCCGGGGGAGGAGCCCAACACACAATGGCCCCGGGGGAGGGGCCCAAAACACAATGGCCCCGGGGGAGGGGCCCAATACACAATGGCCCCGGGGGAGGGGCCCAACACACAATGGCCCCGGGGAGGAGCCCTATATACAATGGCCCTGGGGGGAGGGGCCCAACACACGATGGCCCTGGGGGGAGGGGCCCAACACACAGTGGCCCCGGGGGAGGGGCACAATAAACAGTGGCCCCGGGGGAGGGGCCCAACACACAATGGCCCCGGGGGAGGGGCCCAATACACAATGGCCCAGGCGGAGGGGCCCAACACACTATGGCCCCAGGGGGAGGGGCCCAACACACTATGGCCCCGGGAGAGGGGCCCAATACACAATGGCCCCAGGGGGAGGGGCCCAACACACTATGGCCCCGGTGGGGGGGCCCAACACACAATGGCCGTGGGGGGAGGGGCCCAACACACAGTGGCCCTGGGGGAGGGGCCCAATACACAATGGCCCCGGGGGAGGGGCCCAACACTCAATGGCCCTGGGGGAGGGGCCTAATACACAATGGCCCCGGGAGAGGGGCCCAACACACAGTGGCCCCGGGGGAGGGACGAATACACAATGGCCCGGGGGAGGGGCCCGATAAACAATGGCCCCAGGTGGAGGGGCCCAATACGCAATGGCCCCGGGGGAAGGGGCCCAATACACAATGGCCCCGGGGGGAGGGGCCCAATACACATTGGCCCCGGGGGAGGGGCCCAATACACAATGGCCACGGGGGAGGGGCCCAATACACAATGGTCCCAGGGGGAGGGGCTAAACACACAATGGCCCGGGGGAGGGGCCCAATACAGAAAGGTCCCGGGGGAGGGGCCCCATACACAATGGCCCAGGGAGAGGGGCCCAATACACAATGGCCCTGGGGGTGGGGCCCAATACACAATGGTCCGGAGGGGAGGGGCCCAACACACAATGGCCCCGGGGGTGAGGCCCAATACAGAAAGGTCCCGGGGGAGGGGCCCAATACACAATGGCCCCGGGGGAGGGGCCCAATACACAATGGCCACGAGGGTGGGGCCCAATACACAATGGCTCCGGGGGAGCGGCCCAGTACACAATGGAGCTGGGGAAGGGGCCCAATTCACAATGGCCCTGGAGGAGAGGCCCAATACACAAAGGCCCCGGGAGAGGGGCCCAATACACAATGGCCATGGGGTAGGGGCCCAACACAGAATGGCCCTGAAGGAGGGGCCAAACACACACTGGCCGTGGGGGGAGGGGCCCAATACACAATGGCCCCGGGGGAGTGGCCCAATACACAATGGCCCCGAGGGCGAGGACCAATACACAATGGCCCCGGGGGTGGGGCCGAATACACAATAGCCCAGGGGGGAGGGACCCAACACACATTGGCCCCGTGGGGAGGGGCCCAATACACAATGGCCCCGAGGGGAGGAGCCCAATACACAATGGCCCCGAGGGGAGGGGCTCAATACGCAATGGCCCCGGGGGAGGGGCCCAATACACAATGGCCCCGGGGGAGGGGCCCAATACACAATGGCCCGGGGGGAGGAGCCCGATACCAATGGCCCCGGGGGAGGGGCCCAACACATAATGGCCACGGGGGAGTGGCCCAACACACATTGGCCCCAGGGGAGGGGACAAACACAAAATGGCCCCGGGGGGAGGGGCCGAATCCACAATGGCCCCGGGGGAGGGGCCCAATACACAAAGGCCCTGGGGGAGGGGCCCAACACACAATGGCCCATGGGGGAGGGGCCGAATACACAATGGCCCCGGGGGAGGGGCCCAACACACATTGGCCCCAGGGGAGGGGCCCAATACACAATGGCCCTGGCAGAGGGGAGCAATACACAATGGCCCCGGGGGAGGGGCCCAATACACAATGGCCCTGGGGTAGGGGCCCAATACAGAATGGCCCCGGAGGAGGGGCCAAACACACAATGGCCCTGGGGGGAGGGGCCCAATATACAATGGTCCCGGGGGAGGGGCCCAACACACAATTGCCCTGGGGGAGGGGCCCAATACACAATGGTCCCGGGGGGAGGGGCCCATCACACATTGGCCCCAGGGGAGGGGACAAACACACAATGGCCCCGGGGGAGGGGCCCAACACACATGGCCCTGGGGGGAGGGGCCCAATACACAATGGCCCCGAGGGGAGGGGCTCAATACACAATGGCCCCGGGGGAGGGGCCCAATACACAATGGCCCCGGGGGAGGGGCCCAATACACAATGGACCCGGGGGAGGGACGAATACACAATGGCCCCGTGGGAGGGGCCAATACACAATGGCCCCGGGGGCGGGGCCCAATATACAATGGTCCAGGGGCAGTGGCCCGATACCAATAGCCCTGGGGGAGGGGCCCGATAAACAATGGCCCCAGGTGGAGGGGCCCAATACACAATGGCCCTGAGGGCGGGGCCCAATACACAATGGCCCCGGGGGCAGAGCCGAATACACAATAGCCCAGGGGGGAGGGACCCAACACATATTGGCCCCGTGGGGAGGGGCCCAATACACAATGGCCCCGAGGGGAGGGGCCCAATACACAATGGCCCCGAGGGGAGGGGCTCAATACACAATGGCCCCGGGGGAGGGGCCCAATACACAATGGCCCCGGGGGAGGGGCCCAATACACAATGGCCCGGGGGGAGGAGCCTGATACCAATGGCCCCTGGGGAGGGGCCCAATACACAATGGTCCCGGGGAGGGGCCCAACACACAATGGCCCTGGGGGAGGTGCCCAATACACAATGGCCCCGGGGAGGGGCCCAATACACAGTGGCCCCAGGGGGAGGGGCCCAACACATAATGGCCACGGGGGAGTGGCCTAACACACATTGGCCCCAGGGGAGGGGACAAACACACAAAGGCCCTGGGAGAGGGGCCCAACACACAATGGCCCCAGGGGGAAGGGCCGAATACACAATGGCCCCGGGGGAGGGGCACCATACACAATGGCCCCGGAGGAGGGGTCCAATACACAAAGGCCCTGGGGGAGGGGCCCAACAAACAATGGCCCCAGGGGGAGGGGCCGAATACACAATGGCCCCGGGGGGAGGGGCCCAATACACAATGGCCCTGGCAGAGGGGAGCAATACACAATGGCCCAAGGGGAGGGGCCCAATACACAATGGCCCTGGGGTAGGGGCCCAATACAGAATGGCCCCGGAGGAGGGGCCAAACACACAATGGCCCTGGGGGGAGGGGCCCAATATACAATGGTTCCGGGGGAGGGGCCCAACACACAATTGCCCCGGGGGAGGGGCCCAATACACAATGGTCCCGGGGGGAGGGGCCCAACACACATTGGCCCCGGGGGAGAGGCCCAATACAGAAAGGTCCCGGGGAGGGGCCCAATACACAATGGCCCCGGGGGAGGGGCCCAGTACACAATGGACCTGGGGGAGGGGCCCAATACACAATGGCCCTGGGGTAGGGGCCAAAAACACAATGGCCCCGGAGGAGGGGCCAAACACACAATGGCCCTGGGGGGAGGGGCCCAATACACAATGGCCCGGGGGAGGGGCCCAATATACAATGGCCCCGAGGGCGGGGCCCAATACACAATGGCCCCGGGGGAGGGGCCCAATACTCAATAGCCCAGGGAGGAGGGAACCAACACACAGTGGACCCGTGGGGAGGGGCCCAATACACAATGGCCCTGAGGGGAGGGGCCCAATACACAATGGCCCCGGGGGAGGTGCCCAACACACAATGGCCCCAGGGGAGGGGCCCAATACACAAAGGTGCCGGGCAGGGGCCCAACACACAATGCCCCTGGGGGAGGGGCCCAACACACTATGGCCCCAGTGGGGGGCCCAACAAACAATGGCCGTGGGGGGAGGGGCCCAACACACAGTGGCCCCAGGGGAGGGGCCCAATACACAATGGCCCCGGGGGAGGGGCCCAACACACAATGGCCCCGGGGGAGGGGCCCAATACACAATGGCCCTGGGGGAGGGGCCCAATACACAATGGTCCCGGGGGGAGGGGCCCATCACACATTGGCCCCAGGGGAGGGGACAAACACACAATGGCCCCGGGGGAGGGGCCCAACACACATGGCCCTGGGGGGAGGGGCCCAATACACAATGGCCCCGAGGGGAGGGGCTCAATACACAATGGCCCCGGGGGAGGGGCCCAATACACAATGGCCCCGGGGGAGGGGCCCAATACACAATGGACCTGGGGGAGGGACGAATACACAATGGCCCCGTGGGAGGGGCCAATACACAATGGCCCCGGGGGCGGGGCCCAATATACAATGGTCCAGGGGCAGTGGCCCGATACCAATAGCCCTGGGGGAGGGGCCCGATAAACAATGGCCCCAGGTGGAGGGGCCCAATACGCAATGGCCCCGGAGGAGGGGCCCAATACACAATGGTCCCGGGGGAAGGGGCCCAATACACAATGGTCCCGGGGGAGGGGCCCAATACACAATGGCCGTGGGGGAGGGGCCCAATACACAATGGTCCGGGGGAGGGGCACAATACAGAAAGGTCCCGTGAGAGGGGCCCAATACACAATGGCCCCGGGGGAGGGGCCCAATACACAATGGCCCCGGGGGCGGGGCCCAATACAAAATGGTCCCGGGGGGAGGGGCCCAACACACAATGGCCCTGAGGGAGGGGCCCATTAGAGAAAGGTCCCGGGGGAGGGGCCCAATACACAATGGCCCCGGGGGAGGGGCCCAATACACAATGGCTGTGGGGGAGGGGCCCAATACACAATGGCTTTGGGGGAGGGGCCCAATACACAATGGCCCTGGGGGTGGGGCCCAATACACAATGGCTCCGGGGGCGCGGCCCAGTACACAATGGAGCTGGGGGAGGGGCCCAATACACAATGGTCCCAGGGGGAGGGTCCCAATACACAATGTCCCTGGAGGAAAGGCTCAATACACAAAGGCCCCAGGAGAGGGGCCCAATACACAATGGCCCTGGGGTAGGGGCCCAGTACAGAATGGCCCCGGAGGAGGGGCCAAACACACAATGGCCCTGGGGGAGGGGCCCAATACACAATGGCCCCAGGGGAGGGGCCCAATATACAATGGCCCCGAGGGCAGGGCCCAATACACAATGGCCCCGGAGGCGGGGCCCAATACACAATATCCCAAGGGGGAGGGACCCAACACACATTGGCCCCGGGGGGAGGGGCCCAATACACAATGGCCCCGAGGGGAGGGGCCCAATACACAATGGCCCCAGGGGAGGGGCCCAATACACAATGGCCACGGGGGAGGGGTCCAATACACAATGGCCTGGGGGAGGGGCCCGATACCAATGGCCTTGGGGGAAGGGCCCGATAAACAATGGCCCCAGGTGGAGGGGCCCAATTCGCAATGGCACCGGGGGAGGGGCCCAATACACAATGGTCCCAGTGAGGGGCCAACACACAATGGCCCCGGGGGAGGTGCCCAATACAAAATGGCCCCAGGGGGAGGGGCCCAATATGCAATGGCCCTGGGGGAGGGGCCCAACACACAATGGCCCTGGGGGGAGGGGCCCAACATACATTGGCCCCAGGGGAGGGGACAAATACACAATGGCCCCGGGGGGAGGGGCCGAACACACAATGGCCCTGGGGGGAGGGGACCAACACACAATGGCCCCGGGGGGAGGGGCCCAACACACATTGGCCCCGGGGGTGGAGCCCAATACACAGTGGCCCAGGGGGGAGGGGCCCAACACACAATGGCCCCGGGGGAGGTGCCCAATACACAATGGCACCAGTGGGAGGGTCCCAATACGCAATGGCCCCGGGGGGAGGGGCCCAACACACAATGGACCCGGGGGAGGGACGAATACACAATGGCCCCGTGGGAGGGGCCAATACACAATGGCCCCGAGGGCGGGGCCCAATATACAATGGTCCAGGGGCAGTGGCCCGATACCAATAGCCCTGGGGGAGGGGCCCGATAAACAATGGCCCCAGGTGGAGGGGCCCAATATGCAATGGCCCCGGAGGAGGGGCCCAATACACAATGGTCCCGGGGGAAGGGGCCCAATACACAATGGTCCCGGGGGGCGGGGCCCAATACACAATGGCCCCGGGGGAGGGGCCCAATACACAATGGCCGTGGGGGAGGGGCCCAATACACAATGGTCCGGGGGAGGGGCACAATACAGAAAGGTCCCGGGAGAGGGGCCCAATACACAATGGCCCCGGGGGAGGGGCCCAATACACAATGGCCCCGGGGGCGGGGCCCAATACACAATGGTCCCAGGGGGAGGGGCCCAACACACAATGGCCCTGAGGGAGGGGCCCATTAGAGAAAGGTCCCGGGGGAGGGGCCCAATACACAATGGCCCTGAGGGGAGGGGCCCAATACACAATGGCCCCGGGGGAGGTGCCCAACACACAATGGCCCCAGGGGAGGGGCCCAATACACAAAGGTGCCGGGCAGGGGCCCAACACACAATGCCCCTGGGGGAGGGGCCCAACACACTATGGCCCCAGTGGGGGGCCCAACAAACAATGGCCGTGGGGGGAGGGGCCCAACACACAGTGGCCCCAGGGGAGGGGCCCAATACACAATGGCCCCGGGGGAGGGGCCCAACACACAATGGCCCCGGGGGAGGGGCCCAATACACAATGGCCCTGGGGGAGGGGCCCAATACACAATGGTCCCGGGGGGAGGGGCCCATCACACATTGGCCCCAGGGGAGGGGACAAACACACAATGGCCCCGGGGGAGGGGCCCAACACACATGGCCCTGGGGGGAGGGGCCCAATACACAATGGCCCCGAGGGGAGGGGCCCAATACACAATGGCCCCGGGGGAGGGGCCCAATACACAATGGCCCCGGGGGAGGGGCCCAATACACAATGGACCCGGGGGAGGGACGAATACACAATGGCCCTGTGGGAGGGGCCAATACACAATGGCCCCGGGGCGGGGCCCAATATACAATGGTCCAGGGGCAGTGGCCCGATACCAATAGCCCTGGGGGAGGGGCCCGATAAACAATGGCCCCAGGTGGAGGGGCCCAATACGCAATGGCCCCGGAGGAGGGGCCCAATACACAATGGTCCCGGGGGAAGGGGCCCAATACACAATGGTCCCGGGGGGAGGGGCCCAATACACAATGGCCCCGGGGGAGGGGCCCAATACACAATGGCCGTGGGGGAGGGGCCCAATACACAATGGCCCGGGGGAGGGGCACAATACAGAAAGGTCCCGTGAGAGGGGCCCAATACACAATGGCCCCGGGGGAGGGGCCCAATACACAATGGCCCCGGGGGCGGGGCCCAATACAAAATGGTCCCGGGGGGAGGGGCCCAACACACAATGGCCCTGAGGGAGGGGCCCATTAGAGAAAGGTCCCGGGGGAGGGGCCCAATACACAATGGCCCCGGGGGAGGGGCCCAATACACAATGGCTGTGGGGGAGGGGCCCAATACACAATGGCTTTGGGGGAGGGGCCCAATACACATTGGCCCTGGGGGTGGGGCCCAATATACAATGGCTCCGGGGGCGCGGCCCAGTACACAATGGAGCTGGGGGAGGGGCCCAATACACAATGGTCCCAGGGGAGGGTCCCAATACACAATGGCCCTGGAGGAAAGGCCCAATACACAAACGCCCCAGGAGAGGGGCCCAATACACAATGGCCCTGGGGTAGGGGCACAATACAGAATGGCCCCGGAGGAGGGGCCAAACACACAATGGCCCTGGGGGGAGGGGCCCAATACACAATGGCCCCGGGGGAGGGGCCCAATACACAATGGCCCCGAGGGCGGGGCCCAATACACAATGGCCCCGGAGGCGGGGCCCAATACACAATATCCCAAGGGGGAGGGACCCAACACACATTGGCCCCGTGGGGAGGGGCCCAATACACAATGGCCCCGAGGGGAGGGGCCCAATACACAATGGCCCCAGGGGAGGGGCCCAATACACAATGGCCACGGGGGAGGGGTCCAATACACAATGGCCTGGGGGAGGGGCCCGATACCAATGGCCTTGGGGGAAGGGCCCGATAAACAATGGCCCCAGGTGGAGGGGCCCAATTCGCAATGGCACCGGGGGAGGGGCCCAATACACAATGGTCCCAGTGAGGGGCCAACACACAATGGCCCCGGGGGAGGTGCCCAATACAAAATGGCCCCAGGGGGAGGGGCCCAATATGCAATGGCCCTGGGGGGAGGGGCCCAACACACAATGGCCCTGGGGGGAGGGGCCCAACATACATTGGCCCCAGGGGAGGGGACAAATACACAATGGCCCCGGGGGGAGGGGCCGAACACACAATGGCCCTGGGGGGAGGGGACCAACACACAATGGCCCCGGGGGGAGGGGCCCAACACACATTGGCCCCGGGGGTGGAGCCCAATACACAGTGGCCCAGGGGGGAGGGGCCCAACACACAATGGCCCCGGGGGAGGTGCCCAATACACAATGGCCCCAGTGGGAGGGTCCCAATACGCAATGGCCCCGGGGGGAGGGGCCCAACACACAATGGACCCGGGGGAGGGACGAATACACAATGGCCCCGTGGGAGGGGCCAATACACAATGGCCCCGAGGGCGGGGCCCAATATACAATGGTCCAGGGGCAGTGGCCCGATACACAATGGCCGTGGGGGAGGGGCCCAATACACAATGGTCCGGGGGAGGGGCACAATACAGAAAGGTCCCGGGAGAGGGGCCCAATACACAATGGCCCCGGGGGAGGGGCCCAATACACAATGGCCCCGGGGGCGGGGCCCAATACACAATGGTCCCGGGGGGAGGGGCCCAACACACAATGGCCCTGAGGGAGGGGCCCATTAGAGAAAGGTCCCGGGGGAGGGGCCCAATACACAATGGCCCCGGGGGAGGGGCCCAATACACAATGGCTGTGGGGGAGGGGCCCAATACACAATGGCTTTGGGGGAGGGGCCCAATACACAATGGCCCTGGGGGTGGGGCCCAATACACAATGGCTCCGGGGGCGCGGCCCAGTACACAATGGAGCTGGGGGAGGGGCCCAATACACAATGGTCCCAGGGGGAGGGGCCCAATACACAATGTCCCTGGAGGAAAGGCTCAATACACAAAGGCCCCGGGAGAGGGGCCCAATACACAATGGCCCTGGGGTAGGGGCCCAGTACAGAATGGCCCCGGAGGAGGGGCCAAACACACAATGGCCCTGGGGGGAGGGGCCCAATACACAATGGCCCCAGGGGAGGGGCCCAATACACAATGGCCCCGAGGGCAGGGCCCAATACACAATGGCCCCGGAGGCGGGGCCCAATACACAATATCCCAAGGGGGAGGGACCCAACACACATTGGCCCCGGGGGGAGGGGCCCAATACACAATGGCCCCGAGGGGAGGGGCCCAATACACAATGGCCCCAGGGGAGGGGCCCAATACACAATGGCCACGGGGGAGGGGTCCAATACACAATGGCCTGGGGGAGGGGCCCGATACCAATGGCCTTGGGGGAAGGGCCCAATAAACAATGGCCCCAGGTGGAGGGGCCCAATTCGCAATGGCACCGGGGGAGGGGCCCAATACACAATGGTCCCAGTGAGGGGCCCAACACACAATGGCCCCGGGGGAGGTGCCCAATACAAAATGGCCCCAGGGGGAGGGGCCCAATACGCAATGGCCCTGGGGGGAGGGGCCCAACACACAATGGCCCTGGGGGGAGGGGCCCAACATACATTGGCCCCAGGGGAGGGGACAAATACACAATGGCCCCGGGGGGAGGGGCCGAACACACAATGGCCCTGGGGGGAGGGGACCAACACACAATGGCCCCGGGGGGAGGGGCCCAACACACAATGGCCCCGGGGGTGGAGCCCAATACACAGTGGCCCAGGGGGGAGGGCCCAACACACAATGGCCCCGGGGGAGGTGCCCAATACACAATGGCCCCAGGGGGAGGGTCCCAATACGCAATGGCCCCGGGGGGAGGGGCCCAACACACAATGGCCCTGGGGGGAGGGGCCCAACACACAATGGCCCCGGGGGGAGGGGCCCAACACACATTGGCCCCAGGGGAGGGGACAAACACACAATGGCCCCGGGGGTGGGGCCCAATACACAGTGGCCCCAGCGGGAGGGGCCCAACACACAATGGCCCCGGGGGGAGGGGCCAAACACACAATGGCCCCGGGGGTAGTGGCCCAACACACATTGGACCCAGGGGAGGGGACAAACACACAATGGCCCCGGGGGAGGGGCCCAACACACAATGGCCCTGGGGGGAGGGGCCCAACACACAATGGTCCCGGGGGGAGGGGCCCAATACACAATGGCCCTGGGGAAAGGGCCCAACACACAATGGCCCCAGGGAGAGGGGCCCAACACACAATGGCCCCGGGGGGAGGGGCCCAATGCACAATGGCCCCGAGGGGAGGGGCCCAATACACAAAGGCCCCGGGGGAGCGACCCAATGCACAATGGTCCCGGGGGGAGGGGCCCAACACACAATGGCCCTGGGGGGAGGGGCCCAACACACAGTGGCCCCGGGGGAGGGGCACAATACACAATGGCCCAGGCGGAGGGGGCCCAACACACTATGGCCCCAGGGGGAGGGGCCCAACACACTATGGCCGAGGGAGAGGGGCCCAATACACAATGGCCCCAGGGGGAGGGGCCCAACACACTATGGCCCCGGTGGGGGGGCCCAACAAACAATGGCCGTGGGGGGAGGGGCCCAACACACAGTGGCCCCGGCGGAAGGGCCCAACACACAATGGCCCCGGGGGAGGGGCCCAATACACAATGGCCCCGGGGGAGGGGCCCAATATACAATGGTCCCGGGGGGAGCGGCCCAATACACAATGGCCCCGGGGGAGGGGCCCAATACACAATGGCCGTGGGGGAGGGGCCCAATACACAATGGCCCGGGGGAGGGGCCCAATACAGAAAGGTCCCGGGAGAGGGGCCCAATACACAATGGCCCCGGGGGAGGGGCCCAATACACAATGGCCCCGGGGGGAGGGGCCCAACACACAATGGCCCCGGGGGAGGGGCCCAATACAGAAAGGTCCCGGGGGAGGGGCCCAATACACAATGGCCCCGGGGGAGGGGCCCAATACACAATGGCCCCGGGGGAGGGGCCCAATACACAATGGCCCTGGGGGTGGAGCCCAATACACAATGGCTCCGGGGGCGCAGCCCAGTACGCAATGGAGCTGGGGCAGGGGCCCAATACACAATGGTCCCAGGTGGAGGGTCCCAATACACAATGGCCCTGGTGGAAAGGCCCAATACACAAAGGCCCCGGTAGAGGGGCCCAATACACAATGGCCCCGGGGGAGGGGCCCAATACACAATGGCCCCCAGGGGAGGGGCCCAATACACAATGGCCCCAGGGGAGGGGCCCAATACACAATGGCCCCGGGGGAGGGGCCCAATACACAATGGCACGGGGGGAGGGGCCAGATACCAATGGCCTTGGGGGAAGGGCCCGATAAACAATGGCCCCAGGTGGAGGGGCCCTATACGCAATGGACCCGGGGGAGGAGCCCAATACACAATGGTCCCGGTGAGGAGCCCAACACACAATGGCCCCGGGGGAGGTGCCCAATACTCAATGGCCCCATGGGGAGGGGCCCAATACGCAATGGCCCCGGGGAGGGGCCCAATACACAGTGGCCCCGGGGGGAGGGGCCCAACACACAATGGCCCTCAGGGGAGGGGCCCAACACACAATGGCCCCGGGGGGAGGGGCCCAACACACATTGGCCCCAGGGGAGGGGCCCAATACACAATGGCCGCGGGGGGAGGGGCCCAATGCACAATGGCCCCGAGTGGAGGGGCCCAATACACAATGGCCACGGGGGAGGGGCCCAATACCAAATGGCCCCAGGGGAGGGGCACCATACACAATGGCCCCAGAGGAGGGGCCCAATACACAAGGGCCCCGGGGGAGGGGTCCAATACACAATCGCCCTGGGGTAGGGGCCCAATACACATTGGCCCCGGGGAGGGGCCAAACACACAATGGCCCTGGGGGGAGGGGCCCAATATACAATGGTCCCGGGGGAGGGGCCCAACACACAATGGCCCCGGGGGAGGGGCACAATACACAATGGTCCCGGGGGTGGGGCCCAATGCTCAATGGCCGTGGGGTAGGCGCCCAATACATAATGACCCGGGGGAGGGGCCTAATACACAATGGCCCTGGGTGGAGGGGCCCAATACACAATGGCCATGAGGGAGGGGCCGAGTACACAATGGCCTCGAGGGAAGGGCCCAGTTCACAATGGCCCCGTCGGAGGGGCCCAGTTCACAATGGCCCCGGCGGAGGGGCCCAATACACAATGGCCTCGGGGGAGGGGCCCAATACACAATGGCAAAATGGGAGGGGCCCAATACAGAATGGCTCTGCGGGGGAGTGGACCAATACACAGTGGCCCCGGAAGAGGGGCCCAGTACACAATGGCCCTTGGGGAGGGGGCCAATACACAATGGCCTCGGCGGGAGGGGCCCAATACACAATGGCCCCGGGGGCGGGGCCGAACACACAATGGTCCCGGGGTTGGTGCCCAATACACAATGTCCCCGGGGGGGGGGGGGGGGTTGGCCCAATACGCAATGGCCACAGGGGGGAGGGAACCAATACACAATGGCCCCGGGGGAGGGGCCGAACACACAATGGCCCCGGGGGAGGGGCCCAATACACAATGGCACGGGGGGAGGGGCCCGATACCAATGGCCTTGGGGGAAGGGCCCGATAAACAATGGCCCCAGGTGGAGGGGCCCAATACGCAATGGACCCGGGGGAGGGGCCCAATACACAATGGTCCCGGTGAGGAGCCCAACACACAATGGCCCCGGGGGAGGTGCCCAATACTCAATGGCCCCATGGGGAGGGGCCCAATACGCAATGGCCCCGGGGAGGGGCCCAATACACAATGGCCCCGGGGGGGGGTTGGCCCAATACGCAATGGCCCCAGGGGGGAGGGGCCCAATACACAATGGCCCCGGGGGAGGGGCCAAACACACAATGGTCCCGGGGGAGGGGCCCAATACACAATGGCCCCGGGGAGGGCCCAATACACAATGGCCTCGGGGGAGGAGCCCAATACGCAATGGTCCCGGGGGGTGGGGCCCAACACACAATTGCCCCGGGGGAGGGGCCCAATACACAAAGGTCCCGGGGGGAGGGGGCCAATACACAGTGGCCCCAGCGGGAGGGGCCCAACACACAATGGCCCCGGGGGGAGGGGCCAAACACACAATGGCCCCGGGGGTAGTGGCCCAACACACATTGGACCCAGGGGAGGGGACAAACACACAATGGCCCCGGGGGAGGGGCCCCACACACAATGGCCCTGGGGGGAGGGGCCCAACACACAATGGTCCTGGGGGGAGGGGCCCAATACACAATGGCCCTGGGGAAAGAGCCCAACACACAATGGCCCCAGGGAGAGGAGTCCAACACACAATGGCCCCGGGGGGAGGGGCCCAATGCACAATGGCCCCGAGGGGAGGGGCCCAATACACAAAGGCCCCGGGGGAGCGACCCAATGCACAATGGTCCCGGGGGGAGGGGCCCAACACACAATGGCCCTGGGGGGAGGGGCCCAACACACAGTGGCCCCGGGGGAGGGGCACAATACACAATGGCCCAGGCGGAGGGGGCCCAACACACTATGGCCCCAGGGGGAGGGGCCGAACACACTATGGCCGAGGGAGAGGGGCCCAATACACAATGGCCCCAGGTGGAGGGGCCCAACACACTATGGCCCCGGTGGGGGGGCCCAACAAACAATGGCCGTGGGGGGAGGGGCCCAACACACAGTGGCCCCGGGGGAAGGGCCCAACACACAATGGCCCCGGGGGAGGGGCCCAATACACAATGGCCCCGGGGGAGGGGCCCAATATACAATGGTCCCGGGGGGAGGGGCCCAACACACAATGGCCCTGGGGAGAGGGGCCCATCACACATTGGCCCCAGGGGAGGGGACAAACACACAATGGCACCGGGGGAGGGGCCCAAAACACATGGCCCTGGGGGTAGGGGCCCAACACACAGTGGCCCCGGGGGAGGGGCCAATACACAATGGCCCCAGGGGGAGGGGCCCAATACACAATGGCCCTGGGGGCGGGGCCCAATACACAATGGTCCTTGGGGGCGGGGCCCAATACACAATGGCCCGGGGGGAGTGCCTCAATACGCAATGGCCCCGTGGGCGGGGCCCAATATACAATGGTCCAGGGGCAGTGGACCGATACCAATAGCCCTGGGAGAGGGGCCCGATAAACAATGGCCCCAGCTGGAGGGGCCCAATACGCAATGGCCCCGGAGGAGGGGCCCAATACACAATGGTCCCGGGGGAAGGGGCCCAATAGACAATGGTCCCGGGGGGAGCGGCCCAATACACAATGGCCCCGGGGGAGGGGCCCAATACACAATGGCCGTGGGGGAGGGGCCCAATACACAATGGCCCGGGGGAGGGGCCCAATACAGAAAGGTCCCGGGAGAGGGGCCCAATACACAATGGCCCCGGGGGAGGGGCCCAATACACAATTGCCCCGGGGGGAGGGGCCCAACACACAATGGCCCCGGGGGCGGGGCCCAATACAGAAAGGTCCCAGGGGAGGGGCTCAATACACAATGGCCCCGGGGGAGGGGCCCAATACACAATGGCCCCGAGGGGAGGGGCCCAATACACAATGGCCCTGGGGGTGGAGCCCAATACACAATGGCTCCGGGGGCGCAGCCCAGTCCGCAATGGAGCTGGGGCAGGGGCCCAATACACAATGGTCCCAGGTGGAGGGTCCCAAAACACAATGGCCCTGGTGGAAAGGCCCAATACACAAAGGCCCCGGTAGAGAGGCCCAATACACAATGGCCCCGGGGGAGGGGCCCAATACACAATGGCCCCAGAGGGCGGGGCCCAATACACAATGGCCCCAGAGGTGGGGCCCAATACACAATATCCCAAGGGGGAGGGACCCAACA
This sequence comes from Squalus acanthias, assembly GCA_030390025.1. Taxonomy (NCBI): domain Eukaryota; kingdom Metazoa; phylum Chordata; class Chondrichthyes; order Squaliformes; family Squalidae; genus Squalus; species Squalus acanthias. The sequence goes on along the minus strand of JASTWF010000984.1, from coordinate 63,652 downwards.
CACATTGGCCCCTTGGGGAGGGGCCCAATACACAATGGCCCCGAGGGGAGGGGCCCGATACACAATCGCCCCAGGGGAGGGGCCCAACACACAGTGTCCCCGGGGGAGGGGCCAATACACAATGGCCCCAGGGGGAGGGGCCCAATACACAATGGCCCCAGGGGAGGGGCCCAATACACAATGGCCACGGGGGAGGGGTCCAATACACAATGGCCTGGGGGAGGGGCCCGATACCAATGGCCTTGGGGGAAGGGCCCAATAAACAATGGCCCCAGGTGGAGGGGCCCAATTCGCAATGGCACCGGGGGAGTGGCCCAATACACAATGGTCCCAGTGAGGGGCCCAACACACAATGGCCCCGGGGGAGGTGCCCAATACAAAATGGCCCCAGGGGGAGGGGCCCAATACGCAATGGCCCTGGGGGGAGGGGCCCAACACACAATGGCCCTGGGGGGAGGGGCCCAACATACATTGGCCCCAGGGGAGGGGACAAATACACAATGGCCCCGGGGGGAGGGGCCGAACACACAATGGCCCTGGGGGGAGGGGACCAACACACAATGGCCCCGGGGGGAGGGGCCCAACACACATTGGCCCCGGGGGTGGAGCCCAATACACAGTGGCCCAGGGGGGAGGGGCCCAACACACAATGGCCCCGGGGGAGGTGCCCAATACACAATGGCCCCAGGGGGAGGGGCCCAATACGCAATGGCCCCGGGGGGAGGGGCCCAACACACAATGGCCCTGGGGGGAGGGGCCCAACACACAATGGCCCCGGGGGGAGGGGCCCAACACACATTGGCCCCAGGGGAGGGGACAAACACACAATGGCCCCGGGGGTGGGGCCCAATACACAGTGGCCCCAGCGGGAGGGGCCCAACACACAATGGCCCCGGGGGGAGGGGCCAAACACACAATGGCCCCGGGGGTAGTGGCCCAACACACATTGGACCCAGGGGAGGGGACAAACACACAATGGCCCCGGGGGAGGGGCCCAACACACAATGGCCCTGGGGGAGGAGCCCAACACACAATGGCCCCGGGGGAGGGGCCCAAAACACAATGGCCCCGGGGGAGGGGCCCAAGACACAATGGCCCCGGGGGAGGGGCCCAACACACAATGGCCCCGGGGAGGAGCCCTATATACAATGGCCCTGGGGGGAGGGGCCCAACACACAATGGCCCTGGGGGGAGGGGCCCAACACACAGTGGCCCCGGGGGAGGGGCACAATAAACAGTGGCCCCGGGGGAGGGGCCCAACACACAATGGCCCCGGGGGAGGGGCCCAATACACAATGGCCCAGGCGGAGGGGCCCAACACACTATGGCCCCAGGGGGAGGGGCCCAACACACTATGGCCCCGGGAGAGGGGCCCAATACACAATGGCCCCAGGGGGAGGGGCCCAACACACTATGGCCCCGGTGGGGGGGCCCAACACACAATGGCCGTGGGGGGAGGGGCCCAACACACAGTGGCCCTGGGGGAGGGGCCCAATACACAATGGCCCCGGGGGAGGGGCCCAACACTCAATGGCCCTGGGGGAGGGGCCTAATACACAATGGCCCCGGGAAAGGGGCCCAACACACAGTGGCCCCGGGGGAGGGACGAATACACAATGGCCCGGGGGAGGGGCCCGATAAACAATGGCCCCAGGTGGAGGGGCCCAATACGCAATGGCCCCGGGGGAAGGGGCCCAATACACAATGGCCCCGGGGGGAGGGGCCCAATACACATTGGCCCCGGGGGAGGGGCCCAATACACAATGGCCACGGGGGAGGGGCCCAATACACAATGGTCCCAGGGGGAGGGGCTAAACACACAATGGCCCGGGGGAGGGGCCCAATACAGAAAGGTCCCGGGGGAGGGGCCCCATACACAATGGCCCAGGGAGAGGGGCCCAATACACAATGGCCCTGGGGGTGGGGCCCAATACACAATGGTCCGGAGGGGAGGGGCCCAACACACAATGGCCCCGGGGGTGAGGCCCAATACAGAAAGGTCCCGGGGGAGGGGCCCAATACACAATGGCCCCGGGGGAGGGGCCCAATACACAATGGCCACGAGGGTGGGGCCCAATACACAATGGCTCCGGGGGAGCGGCCCAGTACACAATGGAGCTGGGGAAGGGGCCCAATTCACAATGGCCCTGGAGGAGAGGCCCAATACACAAAGGCCCCGGGAGAGGGGCCCGATAAACAATGGCCCCAGCTGGAGGGGCCCAATACGCAATGGCCCCGGAGGAGGGGCCCAATACACAATGGTCCCGGGGGAAGGGGCCCAATAGACAATGGTCCCGGGGGGAGCGGCCCAATACACAATGGCCCCGGGGGAGGGGCCCAATACACAATGGCCCCGGGGGTGGGGCCGAATACACAATGGCCCGGGGGAGGGGCCCAATACAGAAAGGTCCCGGGAGAGGGGCCCAATACACAATGGCCCCGGGGGAGGGGCCCAATACACAATTGCCCCGGGGGGAGGGGCCCAACACACAATGGCCCCGGGGGCGGGGCCCAATACAGAAAGGTCCCAGGGGAGGGGCTCAATACACAATGGCCCCGGGGGAGGGGCCCAATACACAATGGCCCCGAGGGGAGGGGCCCAATACACAATGGCCCTGGGGGTGGAGCCCAATACACAATGGCTCCGGGGGCGCAGCCCAGTCCGCAATGGAGCTGGGGCAGGGGCCCAATACACAATGGTCCCAGGTGGAGGGTCCCAAAACACAATGGCCCTGGTGGAAAGGCCCAATACACAAAGGCCCCGGTAGAGAGGCCCAATACACAATGGCCCCGGGGGAGGGGCCCAATACACAATGGCCCCAGAGGGCGGGGCCCAATACACAATGGCCCCAGAGGTGGGGCCCAATACACAATATCCCAAGGGGGAGGGACCCAACACACATTGGCCCCTTGGGGAGGGGCCCAATACACAATGGCCCCGAGGGGAGGGGCCCGATACACAATCGCCCCAGGGGAGGGGCCCAACACACAGTGTCCCCGGGGGAGGGGCCAATACACAATGGCCCCAGGGGGAGGGGCCCAATACACAATGGCCCCAGGGGAGGGGCCCAATACACAATGGCCACGGGGGAGGGGTCCAATACACAATGGCCTGGGGGAGGGGCCCGATACCAATGGCCTTGGGGGAAGGGCCCAATAAACAATGGCCCCAGGTGGAGGGGCCCAATTCGCAATGGCACCGGGGGAGTGGCCCAATACACAATGGTCCCAGTGAGGGGCCCAACACACAATGGCCCCGGGGGAGGTGCCCAATACAAAATGGCCCCAGGGGGAGGGGCCCAATACGCAATGGCCCTGGGGGGAGGGGCCCAACACACAATGGCCCTGGGGGGAGGGGCCCAACATACATTGGCCCCAGGGGAGGGGACAAATACACAATGGCCCCGGGGGGAGGGGCCGAACACACAATGGCCCTGGGGGGAGGGGACCAACACACAATGGCCCCGGGGGGAGGGGCCCAACACACATTGGCCCCGGGGGTGGAGCCCAATACACAGTGGCCCAGGGGGGAGGGGCCCAACACACAATGGCCCCGGGGGAGGTGCCCAATACACAATGGCCCCAGGGGGAGGGTCCCAATACGCAATGGCCCCGGGGGGAGGGGCCCAACACACAATGGCCCTGGGGGGAGGGGCCCAACACACAATGGCCCCGGGGGGAGGGGCCCAACACACATTGGCCCCAGGGGAGGGGACAAACACACAATGGCCCCGGGGGTGGGGCCCAATACACAGTGGCCCCAGCGGGAGGGGCCCAACACACAATGGCCCCGGGGGGAGGGGCCAAACACACAATGGCCCCGGGGGTAGTGGCCCAACACACATTGGACCCAGGGGAGGGGACAAACACACAATGGCCCCGGGGGAGGGGCCCAACACACAATGGCCCTGGGGGAGGAGCCCAACACACAATGGCCCCGGGGGAGGGGCCCAAAACACAATGGCCCCGGGGGAGGGGCACAAGACACAATGGCCCCGGGGGAGGGGCCCAACACACAATGGCCCCGGGGAGGAGCCCTATATACAATGGCCCTGGGGGGAGGGGCCCAACACACAATGGCCCTGGGGGGAGGGGCCCAACACACAGTGGCCCCGGGGGAGGGGCACAATAAACAGTGGCCCCGGGGGAGGGGCCCAACACACAATGGCCCCGGGGGAGGGGCCCAATACACAATGGCCCAGGCGGAGGGGCCCAACACACTATGGCCCCAGGGGGAGGGGCCCAACACACTATGGCCCCGGGAGAGGGGCCCAATACACAATGGCCCCAGGGGGAGGGGCCCAACACACTATGGCCCCGGTGGGGGGGCCCAACACACAATGGCCGTGGGGGGAGGGGCCCAACACACAGTGGCCCTGGGGGAGGGGCCCAATACACAATGGCCCCGGGGGAGGGGCCCAACACTCAATGGCCCTGGGGGAGGGGCCTAATACACAATGGCCCCGGGAAAGGGGCCCAACACACAGTGGCCCCGGGGGAGGGACGAATACACAATGGCCCGGGGGAGGGGCCCGATAAACAATGGCCCCAGGTGGAGGGGCCCAATACGCAATGGCCCCGGGGGAAGGGGCCCAATACACAATGGCCCCGGGGGGAGGGGCCCAATACACATTGGCCCCGGGGGAGGGGCCCAATACACAATGGCCACGGGGGAGGGGCCCAATACACAATGGTCCCAGGGGGAGGGGCTAAACACACAATGGCCCGGGGGAGGGGCCCAATACAGAAAGGTCCCGGGGGAGGGGCCCCATACACAATGGCCCAGGGAGAGGGGCCCAATACACAATGGCCCTGGGGGTGGGGCCCAATACACAATGGTCCGGAGGGGAGGGGCCCAACACACAATGGCCCCGGGGGTGAGGCCCAATACAGAAAGGTCCCGGGGGAGGGGCCCAATACACAATGGCCCCGGGGGAGGGGCCCAATACACAATGGCCACGAGGGTGGGGCCCAATACACAATGGCTCCGGGGGAGCGGCCCAGTACACAATGGAGCTGGGGAAGGGGCCCAATTCACAATGGCCCTGGAGGAGAGGCCCAATACACAAAGGCCCCGGGAGAGGGGCCCAATACACAATGGCCATGGGGTAGGGGCCCAACACAGAATGGCCCTGAAGGAGGGGCCAAACACACACTGGCCGTGGGGGGAGGGGCCCAATACACAATGGCCCCGGGGGAGTGGCCCAATACACAATGGCCCCGAGGGCGAGGACCAATACACAATGGCCCCGGGGGTGGGGCCGAATACACAATAGCCCAGGGGGGAGGGACCCAACACACATTGGCCCCGTGGGGAGGGGCCCAATACACAATGGCCCCGAGGGGAGGAGCCCAATACACAATGGCCCCGAGGGGAGGGGCTCAATACGCAATGGCCCCGGGGGAGGGGCCCAATACACAATGGCCCCGGGGGAGGGGCCCAATACACAATGGCCCGGGGGGAGGAGCCCGATACCAATGGCCCCGGGGGAGGGGCCCAACACATAATGGCCACGGGGGAGTGGCCCAACACACATTGGCCCCAGGGGAGGGGACAAACACAAAATGGCCCCGGGGGGAGGGGCCGAATCCACAATGGCCCCGGGGGAGGGGCCCAATACACAAAGGCCCTGGGGGAGGGGCCCAACACACAATGGCCCATGGGGGAGGGGCCGAATACACAATGGCCCCGGGGGAGGGGCCCAACACACATTGGCCCCAGGGGAGGGGCCCAATACACAATGGCCCTGGCAGAGGGGAGCAATACACAATGGCCCCGGGGGAGGGGCCCAATACACAATGGCCCTGGGGTAGGGGCCCAATACAGAATGGCCCCGGAGGAGGGGCCAAACACACAATGGCCCTGGGGGGAGGGGCCCAATATACAATGGTCCCGGGGGAGGGGCCCAACACACAATTGCCCTGGGGGAGGGGCCCAATACACAATGGTCCCGGGGGGAGGGGCCCATCACACATTGGCCCCAGGGGAGGGGACAAACACACAATGGCCCCGGGGGAGGGGCCCAACACACATGGCCCTGGGGGGAGGGGCCCAATACACAATGGACCCGGGGGAGGGACGAATACACAATGGCCCCGTGGGAGGGGCCAATACACAATGGCCCCGGGGGCGGGGCCCAATATACAATGGTCCAGGGGCAGTGGCCCGATACCAATAGCCCTGGGGGAGGGGCCCGATAAACAATGGCCCCAGGTGGAGGGGCCCAATACACAATGGCCCTGAGGGCGGGGCCCAATACACAATGGCCCCGGGGGCAGAGCCGAATACACAATAGCCCAGGGGGGAGGGACCCAACACATATTGGCCCCGTGGGGAGGGGCCCAATACACAATGGCCCCGAGGGGAGGGGCCCAATACACAATGGCCCCGAGGGGAGGGGCTCAATACACAATGGCCCCGGGGGAGGGGCCCAATACACAATGGCCCCGGGGGAGGGGCCCAATACACAATGGCCCGGGGGGAGGAGCCTGATACCAATGGCCCCTGGGGAGGGGCCCAATACACAATGGTCCCGGGGAGGGGCCCAACACACAATGGCCCTGGGGGAGGTGCCCAATACACAATGGCCCCGGGGAGGGGCCCAATACACAGTGGCCCCAGGGGGAGGGGCCCAACACATAATGGCCACGGGGGAGTGGCCTAACACACATTGGCCCCAGGGGAGGGGACAAACACACAAAGGCCCTGGGAGAGGGGCCCAACACACAATGGCCCCAGGGGGAAGGGCCGAATACACAATGGCCCCGGGGGAGGGGCACCATACACAATGGCCCCGGAGGAGGGGTCCAATACACAAAGGCCCTGGGGGAGGGGCCCAACAAACAATGGCCCCAGGGGGAGGGGCCGAATACACAATGGCCCCGGGGGGAGGGGCCCAATACACAATGGCCCTGGCAGAGGGGAGCAATACACAATGGCCCAAGGGGAGGGGCCCAATACACAATGGCCCTGGGGTAGGGGCCCAATACAGAATGGCCCCGGAGGAGGGGCCAAACACACAATGGCCCTGGGGGGAGGGGCCCAATATACAATGGTTCCGGGGGAGGGGCCCAACACACAATTGCCCCGGGGGAGGGGCCCAATACACAATGGTCCCGGGGGGAGGGGCCCAACACACATTGGCCCCGGGGGAGAGGCCCAATACAGAAAGGTCCCGGGGAGGGGCCCAATACACAATGGCCCCGGGGGAGGGGCCCAGTACACAATGGACCTGGGGGAGGGGCCCAATACACAATGGCCCTGGGGTAGGGGCCAAAAACACAATGGCCCCGGAGGAGGGGCCAAACACACAATGGCCCTGGGGGGAGGGGCCCAATACACAATGGCCCGGGGGAGGGGCCCAATATACAATGGCCCCGAGGGCGGGGCCCAATACACAATGGCCCCGGGGGAGGGGCCCAATACTCAATAGCCCAGGGAGGAGGGAACCAACACACAGTGGACCCGTGGGGAGGGGCCCAATACACAATGGCCCTGAGGGGAGGGGCCCAATACACAATGGCCCCGGGGGAGGTGCCCAACACACAATGGCCCCAGGGGAGGGGCCCAATACACAAAGGTGCCGGGCAGGGGCCCAACACACAATGCCCCTGGGGGAGGGGCCCAACACACTATGGCCCCAGTGGGGGGCCCAACAAACAATGGCCGTGGGGGGAGGGGCCCAACACACAGTGGCCCCAGGGGAGGGGCCCAATACACAATGGCCCCGGGGGAGGGGCCCAACACACAATGGCCCCGGGGGAGGGGCCCAATACACAATGGCCCTGGGGGAGGGGCCCAATACACAATGGTCCCGGGGGGAGGGGCCCATCACACATTGGCCCCAGGGGAGGGGACAAACACACAATGGCCCCGGGGGAGGGGCCCAACACACATGGCCCTGGGGGGAGGGGCCCAATACACAATGGCCCCGAGGGGAGGGGCTCAATACACAATGGCCCCGGGGGAGGGGCCCAATACACAATGGCCCCGGGGGAGGGGCCCAATACACAATGGACCTGGGGGAGGGACGAATACACAATGGCCCCGTGGGAGGGGCCAATACACAATGGCCCCGGGGGCGGGGCCCAATATACAATGGTCCAGGGGCAGTGGCCCGATACCAATAGCCCTGGGGGAGGGGCCCGATAAACAATGGCCCCAGGTGGAGGGGCCCAATACGCAATGGCCCCGGAGGAGGGGCCCAATACACAATGGTCCCGGGGGAAGGGGCCCAATACACAATGGTCCCGGGGGAGGGGCCCAATACACAATGGCCGTGGGGGAGGGGCCCAATACACAATGGTCCGGGGGAGGGGCACAATACAGAAAGGTCCCGTGAGAGGGGCCCAATACACAATGGCCCCGGGGGAGGGGCCCAATACACAATGGCCCCGGGGGCGGGGCCCAATACAAAATGGTCCCGGGGGGAGGGGCCCAACACACAATGGCCCTGAGGGAGGGGCCCATTAGAGAAAGGTCCCGGGGGAGGGGCCCAATACACAATGGCCCCGGGGGAGGGGCCCAATACACAATGGCTGTGGGGGAGGGGCCCAATACACAATGGCTTTGGGGGAGGGGCCCAATACACAATGGCCCTGGGGGTGGGGCCCAATACACAATGGCTCCGGGGGCGCGGCCCAGTACACAATGGAGCTGGGGGAGGGGCCCAATACACAATGGTCCCAGGGGGAGGGTCCCAATACACAATGTCCCTGGAGGAAAGGCTCAATACACAAAGGCCCCAGGAGAGGGGCCCAATACACAATGGCCCTGGGGTAGGGGCCCAGTACAGAATGGCCCCGGAGGAGGGGCCAAACACACAATGGCCCTGGGGGGAGGGGCCCAATACACAATGGCCCCAGGGGAGGGGCCCAATACACAATGGCCCCGAGGGCAGGGCCCAATACACAATGGCCCCGGAGGCGGGGCCCAATACACAATATCCCAAGGGGGAGGGACCCAACACACATTGGCCCCGGGGGGAGGGGCCCAATACACAATGGCCCCGAGGGGAGGGGCCCAATACACAATGGCCCCAGGGGAGGGGCCCAATACACAATGGCCACGGGGGAGGGGTCCAATACACAATGGCCTGGGGGAGGGGCCCGATACCAATGGCCTTGGGGGAAGGGCCCGATAAACAATGGCCCCAGGTGGAGGGGCCCAATTCGCAATGGCACCGGGGGAGGGGCCCAATACACAATGGTCCCAGTGAGGGGCCAACACACAATGGCCCCGGGGGAGGTGCCCAATACAAAATGGCCCCAGGGGGAGGGGCCCAATATGCAATGGCCCTGGGGGAGGGGCCCAACACACAATGGCCCTGGGGGGAGGGGCCCAACATACATTGGCCCCAGGGGAGGGGACAAATACACAATGGCCCCGGGGGGAGGGGCCGAACACACAATGGCCCTGGGGGGAGGGGACCAACACACAATGGCCCCGGGGGGAGGGGCCCAACACACATTGGCCCCGGGGGTGGAGCCCAATACACAGTGGCCCAGGGGGGAGGGGCCCAACACACAATGGCCCCGGGGGAGGTGCCCAATACACAATGGCACCAGTGGGAGGGTCCCAATACGCAATGGCCCCGGGGGGAGGGGCCCAACACACAATGGACCCGGGGGAGGGACGAATACACAATGGCCCCGTGGGAGGGGCCAATACACAATGGCCCCGAGGGCGGGGCCCAATATACAATGGTCCAGGGGCAGTGGCCCGATACCAATAGCCCTGGGGGAGGGGCCCGATAAACAATGGCCCCAGGTGGAGGGGCCCAATATGCAATGGCCCCGGAGGAGGGGCCCAATACACAATGGTCCCGGGGGAAGGGGCCCAATACACAATGGTCCCGGGGGGCGGGGCCCAATACACAATGGCCCCGGGGGAGGGGCCCAATACACAATGGCCGTGGGGGAGGGGCCCAATACACAATGGTCCGGGGGAGGGGCACAATACAGAAAGGTCCCGGGAGAGGGGCCCAATACACAATGGCCCCGGGGGAGGGGCCCAATACACAATGGCCCCGGGGGCGGGGCCCAATACACAATGGTCCCAGGGGGAGGGGCCCAACACACAATGGCCCTGAGGGAGGGGCCCATTAGAGAAAGGTCCCGGGGGAGGGGCCCAATACACAATGGCCCTGAGGGGAGGGGCCCAATACACAATGGCCCCGGGGGAGGTGCCCAACACACAATGGCCCCAGGGGAGGGGCCCAATACACAAAGGTGCCGGGCAGGGGCCCAACACACAATGCCCCTGGGGGAGGGGCCCAACACACTATGGCCCCAGTGGGGGGCCCAACAAACAATGGCCGTGGGGGGAGGGGCCCAACACACAGTGGCCCCAGGGGAGGGGCCCAATACACAATGGCCCCGGGGGAGGGGCCCAACACACAATGGCCCCGGGGGAGGGGCCCAATACACAATGGCCCCGGGGGAGGGGCCCAATACACAATGGTCCCGGGGGGAGGGGCCCATCACACATTGGCCCCAGGGGAGGGGACAAACACACAATGGCCCCGGGGGAGGGGCCCAACACACATGGCCCTGGGGGGAGGGGCCCAATACACAATGGCCCCGAGGGGAGGGGCCCAATACACAATGGCCCCGGGGGAGGGGCCCAACACACAATGGCCCCGGGGGAGGGGCCCAATACACAATGGACCCGGGGGAGGGACGAATACACAATGGCCCCGGGGGAGGGGCCAATACACAATGGCCCCGGGGGCGGGGCCCAATATACAATGGTCCAGGGGCAGTGGCCCGATACCAATAGCCCTGGGGGAGGGGCCCGATAAACAATGGCCCCAGGTGGAGGGGCCCAATACGCAATGGCCCCGGAGGAGGGGCCCAATACACAATGGTCCCGGGGGAAGGGGCCCAATACACAATGGTCCCGGGGGGAGGGGCCCAATACACAATGGCCCCGGGGGAGGGGCCCAATACACAATGGCCGTGGGGGAGGGGCCCAATACACAATGGTCCGGGGGAGGGGCACAATACAGAAAGGTCCCGTGAGAGGGGCCCAATACACAATGGCCCCGGGGGAGGGGCCCAATACACAATGGCCCCGGGGGCGGGGCCCAATACAAAATGGTCCCGGGGGGAGGGGCCCAACACACAATGGCCCTGAGGGAGGGGCCCATTAGAGAAAGGTCCCGGGGGAGGGGCCCAATACACAATGGCCCCGGGGGAGGGGCCCAATACACAATGGCTGTGGGGGAGGGGCCCAATACACAATGGCTTTGGGGGAGGGGCCCAATACACAATGGCCCTGGGGGTGGGGCCCAATACACAATGGCTCCGGGGGCGCGGCCCAGTACACAATGGAGCTGGGGGAGGGGCCCAATACACAATGGTCCCAGGGGGAGGGTCCCAATACACAATGTCCCTGGAGGAAAGGCTCAATACACAAAGGCCCCAGGAGAGGGGCCCAATACACAATGGCCCTGGGGTAGGGGCCCAGTACAGAATGGCCCCGGAGGAGGGGCCAAACACACAATGGCCCTGGGGGGAGGGGCCCAATACACAATGGCCCCAGGGGAGGGGCCCAATACACAATGGCCCCGAGGGCAGGGCCCAATACACAATGGCCCCGGAGGCGGGGCCCAATACACAATATCCCAAGGGGGAGGGACCCAACACACATTGGCCCCGGGGGGAGGGGCCCAATACACAATGGCCCCGAGGGGAGGGGCCCAATACACAATGGCCCCAGGGGAGGGGCCCAATACACAATGGCCACGGGGGAGGGGTCCAATACACAATGGCCTGGGGGAGGGGCCCGATACCAATGGCCTTGGGGGAAGGGCCCGATAAACAATGGCCCCAGGTGGAGGGGCCCAATTCGCAATGGCACCGGGGGAGGGGCCCAATACACAATGGTCCCAGTGAGGGGCCAACACACAATGGCCCCGGGGGAGGTGCCCAATACAAAATGGCCCCAGGGGGAGGGGCCCAATATGCAATGGCCCTGGGGGGAGGGGCCCAACACACAATGGCCCTGGGGGGAGGGGCCCAACATACATTGGCCCCAGGGGAGGGGACAAATACACAATGGCCCCGGGGGGAGGGGCCGAACACACAATGGCCCTGGGGGGAGGGGACCAACACACAATGGCCCCGGGGGGAGGGGCCCAACACACATTGGCCCCGGGGGTGGAGCCCAATACACAGTGGCCCAGGGGGGAGGGGCCCAACACACAATGGCCCCGGGGGAGGTGCCCAATACACAATGGCCCCAGTGGGAGGGTCCCAATACGCAATGGCCCCGGGGGGAGGGGCCCAACACACAATGGACCCGGGGGAGGGACGAATACACAATGGCCCCGTGGGAGGGGCCAATACACAATGGCCCCGGGGGCGGGGCCCAATATACAATGGTCCAGGGGCAGTGGCCCGATACCAATAGCCCTGGGGGAGGGGCCCGATAAACAGTGGCCCCAGGTGGAGGAGCCCAATACGCAATGGCCCCGGAAGAGGGGCCCAATACACATTGGCCCTGGGGGTGGGGCCCAATATACAATGGCTCCGGGGGCGCGGCCCAGTACACAATGGAGCTGGGGGAGGGGCCCAATACACAATGGTCCCAGGGGGAGGGTCCCAATACACAATGTCCCTGGAGGAAAGGCCCAATACACAAAGGCCCCGGGAGAGGGGCCCAATACACAATGGCCCTGGGGTAGGGGCCCAGTACAGAATGGCCCCGGAGGAGGGGCCAAACACACAATGGCCCTGGGGGGAGGGGCCCAATACACAATGGCCCCAGGGGAGGGGCCCAATACACAATGGCCCCGAGGGCAGGGCCCAATACACAATGGCCCCGGAGGCGGGGCCCAATACACAATATCCCAAGGGGGAGGGACCCAACACACATTGGCCCCGGGGGGAGGGGCCCAATACACAATGGCCCCGAGGGGAGGGGCCCAATACACAATGGCCCCAGGGGAGGGGCCCAATACACAATGGCCACGGGGGAGGGGTCCAATACACAATGGCCTGGGGGAGGGGCCCGATACCAATGGCCTTGGGGGAAGGGCCCAATAAACAATGGCCCCAGGTGGAGGGGCCCAATTCGCAATGGCACCGGGGGAGGGGCCCAATACACAATGGTCCCAGTGAGGGGCCCAACACACAATGGCCCCGGGGGAGGTGCCCAATACAAAATGGCCCCAGGGGGAGGGGCCCAATACGCAATGGCCCTGGGGGGAGGGGCCCAACACACAATGGCCCTGGGGGGAGGGGCCCAACATACATTGGCCCCAGGGGAGGGGACAAATACACAATGGCCCCGGGGGGAGGGGCCGAACACACAATGGCCCTGGGGGGAGGGGACCAACACACAATGGCCCCGGGGGGAGGGGCCCAACACACAATGGCCCCGGGGGTGGAGCCCAATACACAGTGGCCCAGGGGGGAGGGCCCAACACACAATGGCCCCGGGGGAGGTGCCCAATACACAATGGCCCCAGGGGGAGGGTCCCAATACGCAATGGCCCCGGGGGGAGGGGCCCAACACACAATGGCCCTGGGGGGAGGGGCCCAACACACAATGGCCCCGGGGGGAGGGGCCCAACACACATTGGCCCCAGGGGAGGGGACAAACACACAATGGCCCCGGGGGTGGGGCCCAATACACAGTGGCCCCAGCGGGAGGGGCCCAACACACAATGGCCCCGGGGGGAGGGGCCAAACACACAATGGCCCCGGGGGTAGTGGCCCAACACACATTGGACCCAGGGGAGGGGACAAACACACAATGGCCCCGGGGGAGGGGCCCAACACACAATGGCCCTGGGGGGAGGGGCCCAACACACAATGGTCCCGGGGGGAGGGGCCCAATACACAATGGCCCTGGGGAAAGGGCCCAACACACAATGGCCCCAGGGAGAGGGGCCCAACACACAATGGCCCCGGGGGGAGGGGCCCAATGCACAATGGCCCCGAGGGGAGGGGCCCAATACACAATGGCCCCGGGGGAGCGACCCAATGCACAATGGTCCCGGGGGGAGGGGCCCAACACACAATGGCCCTGGGGGGAGGGGCCCAACACACAGTGGCCCCGGGGGAGGGGCACAATACACAATGGCCCAGGCGGAGGGGGCCCAACACACTATGGCCCCAGGGGGAGGGGCCCAACACACTATGGCCGAGGGAGAGGGGCCCAATACACAATGGCCCCAGGGGGAGGGGCCCAACACACTATGGCCCCGGTGGGGGGGCCCAACAAACAATGGCCGTGGGGGGAGGGGCCCAACACACAGTGGCCCCGGCGGAAGGGCCCAACACACAATGGCCCCGGGGGAGGGGCCCAATACACAATGGCCCCGGGGGAGGGGCCCAATATACAATGGTCCCGGGGGGAGCGGCCCAATACACAATGGCCCCGGGGGAGGGGCCCAATACACAATGGCCGTGGGGGAGGGGCCCAATACACAATGGCCCGGGGGAGGGGCCCAATACAGAAAGGTCCCGGGAGAGGGGCCCAATACACAATGGCCCCGGGGGAGGGGCCCAATACACAATGGCCCCGGGGGGAGGGGCCCAACACACAATGGCCCCGGGGGAGGGGCCCAATACAGAAAGGTCCCGGGGGAGGGGCCCAATACACAATGGCCCCGGGGGAGGGGCCCAATACACAATGGCCCCGGGGGAGGGGCCCAATACACAATGGCCCTGGGGGTGGAGCCCAATACACAATGGCTCCGGGGGCGCAGCCCAGTACGCAATGGAGCTGGGGCAGGGGCCCAATACACAATGGTCCCAGGTGGAGGGTCCCAATACACAATGGCCCTGGTGGAAAGGCCCAATACACAAAGGCCCCGGTAGAGGGGCCCAATACACAATGGCCCCGGGGGAGGGGCCCAATACACAATGGCCCCCAGGGGAGGGGCCCAATACACAATGGCCCCAGGGGAGGGGCCCAATACACAATGGCCCCGGGGGAGGGGCCCAATACACAATGGCACGGGGGGAGGGGCCAGATACCAATGGCCTTGGGGGAAGGGCCCGATAAACAATGGCCCCAGGTGGAGGGGCCCTATACGCAATGGACCCGGGGGAGGAGCCCAATACACAATGGTCCCGGTGAGGAGCCCAACACACAATGGCCCCGGGGGAGGTGCCCAATACTCAATGGCCCCATGGGGAGGGGCCCAATACGCAATGGCCCCGGGGAGGGGCCCAATACACAGTGGCCCCGGGGGGAGGGGCCCAACACACAATGGCCCTCAGGGGAGGGGCCCAACACACAATGGCCCCGGGGGGAGGGGCCCAACACACATTGGCCCCAGGGGAGGGGCCCAATACACAATGGCCACGGGGGGAGGGGCCCAATGCACAATGGCCCCGAGTGGAGGGGCCCAATACACAATGGCCACGGGGGAGGGGCCCAATACCAAATGGACCCGGGGGAGGAGCCCAATACACAATGGTCCCGGTGAGGAGCCCAACACACAATGGCCCCGGGGGAGGTGCCCAATACTCAATGGCCCCATGGGGAGGGGCCCAATACGCAATGGCCCCGGGGAGGGGCCCAATACACAGTGGCCCCGGGGGGAGGGGCCCAACACACAATGGCCCTCAGGGGAGGGGCCCAACACACAATGGCCCCGGGGGGAGGGGCCCAACACACATTGGCCCCAGGGGAGGGGCCCAATACACAATGGCCGCGGGGGGAGGGGCCCAATGCACAATGGCCCCGAGTGGAGGGGCCCAATACACAATGGCCACGGGGGAGGGGCCCAATACCAAATGGCCCCAGGGGAGGGGCACCATACACAATGGCCCCAGAGGAGGGGCCCAATACACAAGGGCCCCGGGGGAGGGGTCCAATACACAATCGCCCTGGGGTAGGGGCCCAATACACATTGGCCCCGGGGAGGGGCCAAACACACAATGGCCCTGGGGGGAGGGGCCCAATATACAATGGTCCCGGGGGAGGGGCCCAACACACAATGGCCCCGGGGGAGGGGCACAATACACAATGGTCCCGGGGGTGGGGCCCAATGCTCAATGGCCGTGGGGTAGGCGCCCAATACATAATGACCCGGGGGAGGGGCCTAATACACAATGGCCCTGGGTGGAGGGGCCCAATACACAATGGCCATGAGGGAGGGGCCGAGTACACAATGGCCTCGAGGGAAGGGCCCAGTTCACAATGGCCCCGTCGGAGGGGCCCAGTTCACAATGGCCCCGGCGGAGGGGCCCAATACACAATGGCCTCGGGGGAGGGGCCCAATACACAATGGCAAAATGGGAGGGGCCCAATACAGAATGGCTCTGCGGGGGAGTGGACCAATACACAGTGGCCCCGGAAGAGGGGCCCAGTACACAATGGCCCTTGGGGAGGGGGCCAATACACAATGGCCTCGGCGGGAGGGGCCCAATACACAATGGCCCCGGGGGCGGGGCCGAACACACAATGGTCCCGGGGTTGGTGCCCAATACACAATGTCCCCGGGGGGGGGGGGGGTTGGCCCAATACGCAATGGCCACAGGGGGGAGGGAACCAATACACAATGGCCCCGGGGGAGGGGCCGAACACACAATGGCCCCGGGGGAGGGGCCCAATACACAATGGCACGGGGGGAGGGGCCCGATACCAATGGCCTTGGGGGAAGGGCCCGATAAACAATGGCCCCAGGTGGAGGGGCCCAATACGCAATGGACCCGGGGGAGGGGCCCAATACACAATGGTCCCGGTGAGGAGCCCAACACACAATGGCCCCGGGGGAGGTGCCCAATACTCAATGGCCCCATGGGGAGGGGCCCAATACGCAATGGCCCCGGGGAGGGGCCCAATACACAATGGCCCCGGGGGGGGGTTGGCCCAATACGCAATGGCCCCAGGGGGGAGGGGCCCAATACACAATGGCCCCGGGGGAGGGGCCAAACACACAATGGTCCCGGGGGGAGGGGCCCAATACACAATGGCCCCGGGGAGGGCCCAATACACAATGGCCTCGGGGGAGGAGCCCAATACGCAATGGTCCCGGGGGGTGGGGCCCAACACACAATTGCCCCGGGGGAGGGGCCCAATACACAAAGGTCCCGGGGGGGAGGGGGCCAATACACAGTGGCCCCAGCGGGAGGGGCCCAACACACAATGGCCCCGGGGGGAGGGGCCAAACACACAATGGCCCCGGGGGTAGTGGCCCAACACACATTGGACCCAGGGGAGGGGACAAACACACAATGGCCCCGGGGGAGGGGCCCCACACACAATGGCCCTGGGGGGAGGGGCCCAACACACAATGGTCCTGGGGGGAGGGGCCCAATACACAATGGCCCTGGGGAAAGAGCCCAACACACAATGGCCCCAGGGAGAGGAGTCCAACACACAATGGCCCCGGGGGGAGGGGCCCAATGCACAATGGCCCCGAGGGGAGGGGCCCAATACACAAAGGCCCCGGGGGAGCGACCCAATGCACAATGGTCCCGGGGGGAGGGGCCCAACACACAATGGCCCTGGGGGGAGGGGCCCAACACACAGTGGCCCCGGGGGAGGGGCACAATACACAATGGCCCAGGCGGAGGGGGCCCAACACACTATGGCCCCAGGGGGAGGGGCCGAACACACTATGGCCGAGGGAGAGGGGCCCAATACACAATGGCCCCAGGTGGAGGGGCCCAACACACTATGGCCCCGGTGGGGGGGCCCAACAAACAATGGCCGTGGGGGGAGGGGCCCAACACACAGTGGCCCCGGGGGAAGGGCCCAACACACAATGGCCCCGGGGGAGGGGCCCAATACACAATGGCCCCGGGGGAGGGGCCCAATATACAATGGTCCCGGGGGGAGGGGCCCAACACACAATGGCCCTGGGGAGAGGGGCCCATCACACATTGGCCCCAGGGGAGGGGACAAACACACAATGGCACCGGGGGAGGGGCCCAAAACACATGGCCCTGGGGGTAGGGGCCCAACACACAGTGGCCCCGGGGGAGGGGCCAATACACAATGGCCCCAGGGGGAGGGGCCCAATACACAATGGCCCTGGGGGCGGGGCCCAATACACAATGGTCCTTGGGGGCGGGGCCCAATACACAATGGCCCGGGGGGAGTGCCTCAATACGCAATGGCCCCGTGGGCGGGGCCCAATATACAATGGTCCAGGGGCAGTGGACCGATACCAATAGCCCTGGGGGAGGGGCCCGATAAACAATGGCCCCAGCTGGAGGGGCCCAATACGCAATGGCCCCGGAGGAGGGGCCCAATACACAATGGTCCCGGGGGAAGGGGCCCAATAGACAATGGTCCCGGGGGGAGCGGCCCAATACACAATGGCCCCGGGGGAGGGGCCCAATACACAATGGCCGTGGGGGAGGGGCCCAATACACAATGGCCCGGGGGAGGGGCCCAATACAGAAAGGTCCCGGGAGAGGGGCCCAATACACAATGGCCCCGGGGGAGGGGCCCAATACACAATTGCCCCGGGGGGAGGGGCCCAACACACAATGGCCCCGGGGGCGGGGCCCAATACAGAAAGGTCCCAGGGGAGGGGCTCAATACACAATGGCCCCGGGGGAGGGGCCCAATACACAATGGCCCCGAGGGGAGGGGCCCAATACACAATGGCCCTGGGGGTGGAGCCCAATACACAATGGCTCCGGGGGCGCAGCCCAGTCCGCAATGGAGCTGGGGCAGGGGCCCAATACACAATGGTCCCAGGTGGAGGGTCCCAAAACACAATGGCCCTGGTGGAAAGGCCCAATACACAAAGGCCCCGGTAGAGAGGCCCAATACACAATGGCCCCGGGGGAGGGGCCCAATACACAATGGCCCCAGAGGGCGGGGCCCAATACACAATGGCCCCAGAGGTGGGGCCCAATACACAATATCCCAAGGGGGAGGGACCCAACACACATTGGCCCCTTGGGGAGGGGCCCAATACACAATGGCCCCGAGGGGAGGGGCCCGATACACAATCGCCCCAGGGGAGGGGCCCAACACACAGTGTCCCCGGGGGAGGGGCCAATACACAATGGCCCCAGGGGGAGGGGCCCAATACACAATGGCCCCAGGGGAGGGGCCCAATACACAATGGCCACGGGGGAGGGGTCCAATACACAATGGCCTGGGGGAGGGGCCCGATACCAATGGCCTTGGGGGAAGGGCCCAATAAACAATGGCCCCAGGTGGAGGGGCCCAATTCGCAATGGCACCGGGGGAGTGGCCCAATACACAATGGTCCCAGTGAGGGGCCCAACACACAATGGCCCCGGGGGAGGTGCCCAATACAAAATGGCCCCAGGGGGAGGGGCCCAATACGCAATGGCCCTGGGGGGAGGGGCCCAACACACAATGGCCCTGGGGGGAGGGGCCCAACATACATTGGCCCCAGGGGAGGGGACAAATACACAATGGCCCCGGGGGGAGGGGCCGAACACACAATGGCCCTGGGGGGAGGGGACCAACACACAATGGCCCCGGGGGGAGGGGCCCAACACACATTGGCCCCGGGGGTGGAGCCCAATACACAGTGGCCCAGGGGGGAGGGGCCCAACACACAATGGCCCCGGGGGAGGTGCCCAATACACAATGGCCCCAGGGGGAGGGGCCCAATACGCAATGGCCCCGGGGGGAGGGGCCCAACACACAATGGCCCTGGGGGGAGGGGCCCAACACACAATGGCCCCGGGGGGAGGGGCCCAACACACATTGGCCCCAGGGGAGGGGACAAACACACAATGGCCCCGGGGGTGGGGCCCAATACACAGTGGCCCCAGCGGGAGGGGCCCAACACACAATGGCCCCGGGGGGAGGGGCCAAACACACAATGGCCCCGGGGGTAGTGGCCCAACACACATTGGACCCAGGGGAGGGGACAAACACACAATGGCCCCGGGGGAGGGGCCCAACACACAATGGCCCTGGGGGGAGGGGCCCAACACACAATGGTCCCGGGGGGAGGGGCCCAATACACAATGGCCCTGGGGAAAGGGCCCAACACACAATGGCCCCAGGGAGAGGGGCCCAACACACAATGGCCCCGGGGGGAGGGGCCCAATGCACAATGGCCCCGAGGGGAGGGGCCCAATACACAATGGCCCCGGGGGAGGGGCCCAATACACAATGGTCCCGGGGGGAGGGGCCCAACACACAATGGCCCTGGGGGGAGGGGCCCAACACACAGTGGCCCCGGGGGAGGGGCACAATACACAATGGCCCAGGCGGAGGGGGCCCAACACACTATGGCCCCAGGGGGAGGGGCCCAACACACTATGGCCGAGGGAGAGGGGCCCAATACACAATGGCCCCAGGGGGAGGGGCCCAACACACTATGGCCCCGGTGGGGGGGCCCAACAAACAATGGCCGTGGGGGGAGGGGCCCAACACACAGTGGCCCCGGCGGAAGGGCCCAACACACAATGGCCCCGGGGGAGGGGCCCAATACACAATGGCCCCGGGGGAGGGGCCCAATATACAATGGTCCCGGGGGGAGCGGCCCAATACACAATGGCCCCGGGGGAGGGGCCCAATACACAATGGCCGTGGGGGAGGGGCCCAATACACAATGGCCCGGGGGAGGGGCCCAATACAGAAAGGTCCCGGGAGAGGGGCCCAATACACAATGGCCCCGGGGGAGGGGCCCAATACACAATGGCCCCGGGGGGAGGGGCCCAACACACAATGGCCCCGGGGGAGGGGCCCAATACAGAAAGGTCCCGGGGGAGGGGCCCAATACACAATGGCCCCGGGGGAGGGGCCCAATACACAATGGCCCCGGGGGAGGGGCCCAATACACAATGGCCCTGGGGGTGGAGCCCAATACACAATGGCTCCAGGGGCGCAGCCCAGTACGCAATGGAGCTGGGGCAGGGGCCCAATACACAATGGTCCCAGGTGGAGGGTCCCAATACACAATGGCCCTGGTGGAAAGGCCCAATACACAATGGCCCCCAGGGGAGGGGCCCAATACACAATGGCCCCAGGGGAGGGGCCCAGTACACAAAGGCCCCGGTAGAGGGGCCCAATACACAATGGCCCCGGGGGAGGGGCCCAATACACAATGGCCCCCAGGGGAGGGGCCCAATACACAATGGCCCCAGGGGAGGGGCCCAATACACAATGGCCCCGGGGGAGGGGCCCAATACACAATGGCACGGGGGGAGGGGCCCGATACCAATGGCCTTGGGGGAAGGGCCCGATAAACAATGGCCCCAGGTGGAGGGGCCCTATACGCAATGGACCCGGGGGAGGGGCCCAATACACAATGGTCCCGGTGAGGAGCCCAACACACAATGGCCCCGGGGGAGGTGCCCAATACTCAATGGCCCCATGGGGAGGGGCCCAATACGCAATGGCCCCGGGGAGGGGCCCAATACACAGTGGCCCCGGGGGGAGGGGCCCAACACACAATGGCCCTCAGGGGAGGGGCCCAACACACAATGGCCCCGGGGGGAGGGGCCCAACACACATTGGCCCCAGGGGAGGGGCCCAATACACAATGGCCGCGGGGGGAGGGGCCCAATGCACAATGGCCCCGAGTGGAGGGGCCCAACACACATTGGCCCCAGGGGAGGGGCCCAATACACAATGGCCGCGGGGGGAGGGGCCCAATGCACAATGGCCCCGAGTGGAGGGGCCCAATACACAATGGCCACGGGGGAGGGGCCCAATACCAAATGGCCCCAGGGGAGGGGCACCATACACAATGGCCCCAGAGGAGGGGCCCAATACATAAGGGCCCCGGGGGAGGGGTCCAATACACAATCGCCCTGGGGTAGGGGCCCAATACACATTGGCCCCGGGGGAGGGGCCAAACACACAATGGCCCTGGGGGGAGGGGCCCAATATACAATGGTCCCGGGGGAGGGGCCCAACACACAATGGCCCCGGGGGAGGGGCACAATACACAATGGTTCCGGGGGTGGGGCCCAATGCTCAATGGTATTGGGGTAGGCGCCCAATACATAATGACCCGGGGGAGGGGCCTAATACACAATGGCCCTGGGTGGAGGGGCCCAATACACAATGGCCATGAGGGAGGGGCCGAGTACACAATGGCCTCGAGGGAAGGGCTCAGTTCACAATGGCCCCGTCGGAGGGGCCCAGTTCACAATGGCCCCGGCGGAGGGGCCCAATACACAATGGCCTCGGGGGAGGGGCCCAATACACAATGGCAAAATGGGAGGGGCCCAATACAGAATGGCTCTGCGGGGGAGTGGACCAATACACAGTGGCCCCGGAGGAGGGGCCCAGTACACAATGGCCCTTGGGGAGGGGGCCAATACACAATGGCCTCGGCGGGAGGGGCCCAATACACAATGGCCCCGGGGGAGGGGCCGAACACACAATGGTCCCGGGGTTGGTGCCCAATACACAATGGCCCCGGGGGGGGGGTTGGCCCAATACGCAATCGCCCCAGGGGGGAGGGGCCCAATACACAATGGCCCCGGGGGAGGGGCCGAACACACAATGGTCCCGGGGGAGGGGCCCAATACACAATGGCCCCGGGGGGGGGCCCAATACACAATGGCCTCGGGGGAGGAGCCCAATACGCAATGGTCCCGGGGGGAGGGGCCCAATACACAATGGCAAAATGGGAGGGGCCCAATACAGAATGGCTCTGCGGGGGAGTGGACCAATACACAGTGGCCCCGGAGGAGGGGCCCAGTACACAATGGCCCTTGGGGAGGGGGCCAATACACAATGGCCTCGGCGGGAGGGGCCCAATACACAATGGCCCCGGGGGAGGGGCCGAACACACAATGGTCCCGGGGTTGGTGCCCAATACACAATGGCCCCGGGGGGGGGGGGGGGTTGGCCCAATACGCAATGGCCCCAGGGGGGAGGGGCCCAATACACAATGGCCCCGGGGGAGGGGCCGAACACACAATGGCCCCGGGGGAGGGGCCCAATACACAATGGCACAGGGGGAGGGGCCCCATACCAATGGCCTTGGGGGAAGGGCCCGATAAACAATGGCCCCAGGTGGAGGGGCCCAATACGCAATGGACCCGGGGGAGGGGCCCAATACACAATGGTCCCGGTGAGGAGCCCAACACACAATGGCCCCGGGGGAGGTGCCCAATACTCAATGGCCCCATGGGGAGGGGCCCAATACGCAATGGCCCCGGGGAGGGGCCCAATACACAATGGCCCCGGGGGGGGGTTGGCCCAATACGCAATGGCCCCAGGGGGGAGGGGCCCAATACACAATGGCCCCGGGGGAGGGGCCAAACACACAATGGTCCCGGGGGAGGGGCCCAATACACAATGGCCCCGGGGGGGGGCCCAATACACAATGGCCTCGGGGGAGGAGCCCAATACGCAATGGTCCCGGGGGGTGGGGCCCAACACACAATTGCCCCGGGGAGGGGCCCAACACACAATGGCCCCGGGGGGAGGGGCCAAACACACAATGGCCCCGGGGGCAGTGGCCCAACACACATTGGACCCAGGGGAGGGGACAAACACACAATGGCCCCGGGGAGGGGCCCAACACACAATGGCCCTGGGGGGAGGGGCCCAACACACAATGGTCCTGGGGGGAGGGGCCCAATACACAATGGCCCTGGGGAAAGAGCCCAACACACAATGGCCCCAGGGAGAGGAGTCCAACACACAATGGCCCCGGGGGGAGGGGCCCAATGCACAATGGCCCCGAGGGGAGGGGCCCAATACACAAAGGCCCCGGGGGAGCGACCCAATGCACAATGGTCCCGGGGGGAGGGGCCCAACACACAATGGCCCTGGGGGGAGGGGCCCAACACACAGTGGCCCCGGGGGAGGGGCACAATACACAATGGCCCAGGCGGAGGGGGCCCAACACACTGTGGCCCCAGGGGGAGGGGCCCAACACACTATGGCCGAGGGAGAGGGGCCCAATACACAATGGCCCCAGGTGGAGGGGCCCAACACACTATGGCCCCGGTGGGGGGGCCCAACAAACAATGGCCGTGGGGGGAGGGGCCCAACACACAGTGGCCCCGGGGGAAGGGCCCAACACACAATGGCCCCGGGGGAGGGGCCCAATACACAATGGCCCCGGGGGAGGGGCCCAATATACAATGGTCCCGGGGGGAGGGGCCCAACACACAATGGCCCTGGGGAGAGGGGCCCATCACACATTGGCCCCAGGGGAGGGGACAAACACACAATGGCACCGGGGGAGGGGCCCAAAACACATGGCCCTGGGGGTAGGGGCCCAACACACAGTGGCCCCGGGGGAGGGGCCAATACACAATGGCCCCAGGGGGAGGGGCCCAATACACAATGGCCCTGGGGGCGGGGCCCAATACACAATGGTCCTTGGGGGCGGGGCCCAATACACAATGGCCCGGGGGGGAGTGCCTCAATACGCAATGGCCCCGTGGGCGGGGCCCAATATACAATGGTCCAGGGGCAGTGGACCGATACCAATAGCCCTGGGGGAGGGGCCCGATAAACAATGGCCCCAGGTGGAGGGGCCCAATATGCAATGGCCCCGGAGGAGGGGCCCAATACACAATGGTCCCGGGGGAAGGGGCCCAATAGACAATGGTCCGGGGGGGAGCGGCCCAATACACAATGGCCCCGGGGGAGGGGCCCAATACACAATGGCCGTGGGGGAGGGGCCCAATACACAATGGCCCGGGGAAGGGGCCCAATACAGAAAGGTCCCGGGAGAGGGGCCCAATACACAATGGCCCCGGGGGAGGGGCCCAATACACAATTGCCCCGGGGGGAGGGGCCCAACACACAATGGCCCCGGGGGCGGGGCCCAATACAGAAAGGTCCCGGGGGAGGGGCCCAATACACAATGGCCCCGGGGGAGGGGCCCAATACACAATGGCCCCGAGGGGAGGGGCCCAATACACAATGGCCCTGGGGGTGGAGCCCAATACACAATGGCTCCGGGGGCGCAGCCCAGTCCGCAATGGAGCTGGGGCAGGGGCCCAATACACAATGGTCCCAGGTGGAGGGTCCCAAAACACAATGGCCCTGGTGGAAA
This sequence comes from Squalus acanthias, assembly GCA_030390025.1. NCBI lineage: Eukaryota > Metazoa > Chordata > Chondrichthyes > Squaliformes > Squalidae > Squalus > Squalus acanthias. The sequence goes on along the minus strand of JASTWF010000984.1, from coordinate 38,708 downwards.
GGCCCAATACACAAAGGCCCCGGTAGAGAGGCCCAATACACAATGGCCCCGGGGGAGGGGCCCAATACACAATGGCCCCAGAGGGCGGGGCCCAATACACAATGGCCCCAGAGGTGGGGCCCAATACACAATATCCCAAGGGGGAGGGACCCAACACACATTGGCCCCAGGGGAGGGGCCCAATACACAATGGCCCCGAGGGGAGGGGCCCGACACACAATCGCCCCAGGGGAGGGGCCCAACACACAGTGTCCCCGGGGGAGGGGCCAATACACAATGGCCCCAGGGGGAGGGGCCCAATACACAATGGCCCTGGGGGCGGGGCCCAATACACAATGGTCCTTGGGGGCGGGGCCCAATACAAAATGGCCCGGGGGGAGTGCCTCAATACGCAATGGCCCCGTGGGCAGGGCCCAATATACAATGGTCCAGGGGCAGTGGACCGATACCAATAGCCCTGGGGGAGGGGCCCGATAAACAATGGCCCCAGGTGGAGGGGCCCAATACGCAATGGCCCCGGAGGAGGGGCCCAATACACAATGGTCCCGGGGGAAGGGGCCCAATAGACAATGGTCCCGGGGGGAGCGGCCCAAAACACAATGGCCCCGGGGGAGGGGCCCAATACACAATGGCCGTGGGGGAGGGGCCCAATACACAATGGCCCGGGGGAGGGGCCCAATACAGAAAGGTCCCGGGAGAGGGGCCCAATACACAATGGCCCCGGGGGAGGGGCCCAATACACAATGGCCCCGGGGGGAGGGGCCCAATACACAATGGCCCTGGGGGTGGAGCCCAATACACAATGGCTCCGGGGGCGCAGCCCAGTACGCAATGGAGCTGGGGCAAGGGCCAAATACACAATGGTCCCAGGTGGAGGGTTCCAATACACAATGGCCCTGGTGGAAAGGCCCAATACACAAAGGCCCCGGTAGAGGGGCCCAATACACAATGGCCCCGGGGGAGGGGCCCAATACACAATGGCCCCAGAGGGCGGGGCCCAATACACAATGGCCCCAGAGGCGGGGCCCAATACACAATATCCCAAGGGGGAGGGTCCCAATACGCAATGGCCCCGGGGGGAGGGGCCCAACACACAATGGACCCGTGGGAGGGGCCAATACACAATGGCCCCGGGGGCGGGGCCCAATATACAATGGTCCAGGGGCAGTGGCCCGATACCAATAGCCCTGGGGGAGGGGCCCGATAAACAATGGCCCCAGGTGGAGGGGCCCAATACGCAATGGCCCCGGAGGAGGGGCCCAATACACAATGGTCCCGGGGGAAGGGGCCCAATACACAATGGTCCCGGGGGGAGGGGCCCAATACACAATGGCCCCGGGGGAGGGGCCCAATACACAATGGCCGTGGGGGAGGGGCCCAATACACAATGGTCCGGGGGAGGGGCACAATACAGAAAGGTCCCGGCAGTGGGGCCCAATACACAATGGCCCCGGGGGAGGGGCCCAATACACAATGGCCCCGGGGGCGGGGCCCAATACACAATGGTCCCGGGGGGAGGGGCCCAACACACAATGGCCCTGAGGGAGGGGCCCATTAGAGAAAGGTCCCGGGGGAGGGGCCCAATACACAATGGCCCTGGGGGTGGGGCCCAATACACAATGGCTCCGGGGGCGCGGCCCAGTACACAATGGAGCTGGGGGAGGGGCCCAATACACAAAGGCCCCGGGAGAGGGGCCCAATACACAATGACCCTGGGGTAGGGGCCCAGTACAGAATGGCCCCGGAGGAGGGGCCAAACACACAATGGCCCTGGGGGGAGGGGCCCAATACACAATGGCCCCAGGGGAGGGGCCCAATACACAATGGCCCCGAGGGCAGGGCCCAATACACAATGGCCCCGGATGCGGGGCCCAATACACAATATCCCAAGGGGGAGGGACCCAACACACATTGGCCCCGGGGGGAGGGGCCCAATACACAATGGCCCCGAGGGGAGGGGCCCAATACACAATGGCCCCAGGGGAGGGGCCCAATACACAATGGCCACGGGGGAGGGGTCCAATACACAATGGCCTGGGGGAGGGGCCCGATACCAATGGCCTTGGGGAAGGGCCCGATAAACAATGGCCCCAGGTGGAGGGGCCCAATTCGCAATGGCACCGGGGGAGGGGCCCAATACACAATGGTCCCAGTGAGGGGCCCAACACACAATGGCCCCGGGGGAGGTGCCCAATACAAAATGGCCCCAGGGGGAGGGGCCCAATACGCAATGGCCCTGGGGGGAGGGGCCCAACACACAATGGCCCTGGGGGGAGGGGCCCAACATACATTGGCCCCAGGGGAGGGGACAAATACACAATGGCCCCGGGGGGAGGGGCCGAACACACAATGGCCCTGGGGGGAGGGGACCAACACACAATGGCCCCGGGGGGAGGGGCCCAACACACATTGGCCGCGGGGGTGGAGCCCAATACACAGTGGCCCAGGGGGGAGGGGCCCAACACACAATGGCCCCGGGGGAGGTGCCCAATACACAATGGCCCCAGGGGGAGGGTCCCAATACGCAATGGCCCCGGGGGGAGGGGCCCAACACACAATGGACCTGGGGGGAGGGGCCCAACACACAATGGCCCCGGGGGGAGGGGCCGAACACACATTGGCCCCAGGGGAGGGGACAAACACACAATGGCCCCGGGGGTGGGGCCCAATACACAGTGGCCCCAGCGGGAGGGGCCCAACACACAATGGCCCCGGGGGGAGGGGCCAAACACACAATGGCCCCGGGGGTAGTGGCCCAACACACATTGGACCCAGGGGAGGGGACAAACACACAATGGCCCCGGGGGAGGGGCCCAACACACAATGGCCCTGGGGGGAGGGGCCCAACACACAATGGTCCCGGGGGGAGGGGCCCAATACACAATGGCCCTGGGGAAAGAGCCCAACACACAATGGCCCCAGGGAGAGGGGTCCAACACACAATGGCCCCGGGGGGAGGGGCCCAATGCACAATGGCCCCGAGGGGAGGGGCCCAATACACAAAGGCCCCGGGGGAGCGACCCAATGCACAATGGTCCCGGGGGGAGGGGCCCAACACACAATGGCCCTGGGGGGAGGGGCCCAACACACAGTGGCCCCGGGGGAGGGGCACAATACACAATGGCCCAGGCGGAGGGGGCCCAACACACTATGGCCCCAGGGGAGGGGCCCAACGCACTATGGCCGAGGGAGAGGGGCCCAATACACAATGGCCCCAGGGGGAGGGGCCCAACACACTATGGCCCTGGTGGGGGGGCCCAACAAACAATGGCCGTGGGGGGAGGGGCCCAACACACAGTGGCCCCGGGGGAAGGGCCCAACACACAATGGCCCCGGGGGAGGGGCCCAATACACAATGGCCCCGGGGGAGGGGCCCAATATACAATGGTCCCGGGGGGAGCGGCCCAATACACAATGGCCCCGGGGGAGGGGCCCAATACACAATGGCCGTGGGGGAGGAGCCCAATACACAATGGCCCGGGGGAGGGGCCCAATACAGAAAGGTCCCGGGAGGGGGGCCCAATACACAATGGCCCCGGGGGAGGGGCCCAATACACAATGGCCCCGGGGGGAGGGGCCCAACACACAATGGCCCCGGGGGAGGGGCCCAATACAGAAAGGTCCCGGGGGAGGGGCCCAATACACAATGGCCCCGGGGGAGGGGCCCAATACACAATGGCCCCGGGGGAGGGGCCCAATACACAATGGCCCTGGGGGTGGAGCCCAATACACAATGGCTCCGGGGGCGCAGCCCAGTACGCAATGGAGCTGGGGCAGGGGCCCAATACACAATGGTCCCAGGTGGAGGGTCCCAATACACAATGGCCCTGGTGGAAAGGCCCAATACACAAAGGCCCCGGTAGAGGGGCCCAATACACAATGGCCCCGGGGGAGGGGCCCAATACACAATGGCCCCGAGGGGAGGGGCCCAATACACAATGGCCCCAGGGGAGGGGCCCAATACACAATGGCCCCGGGGGAGGGGCCCAATACACAATGGCCCGGGGGGAGGGGCCCGATACCAATGGCCTTGGGGGAAGGGCCCGATAAACAATGGCCCCAGGTGGAGGGGCCCAATACGCAATGGACCCGGGGGAGGGGCCCAATACACAATGGTCCCGGTGAGGAGGCCAACACACAATGGCCCCGGGGGAGGTGCCCAATACTCAATGGCCCCATGGGGAGGGGCCCAATACGCAATGGCCCCGGGGAGGGGCCCAATACACAGTGGCCCCGGGGGGAGGGGCCCAACACACAATGGCCCTCAGGGGAGGGGCCCAACACACAATGGCCCCGGGGGGAGGGGCCCAACACACATTGGCCCCAGGGGAGGGGCCCAATACACAATGGCCGCGGGGGGAGGGGCCCAATGCACAATGGCCCCGAGTGGAGGGGCCCAATACACAATGGCCACGGGGGAGGGGCCCAATACCAAATGGCCCCAGGGGAGGGGCACCATACACAATGGCCCCAGAGGAGGGGCCCAATACACAAGGGCCCCGGGGGAGGGGTCCAATACACAATCGCCCTGGGGTAGGGGCCCAATACACATTGGCCCCGGGGGAGGGGCCAAACACACAATGGCCCTGGGGGGAGGGGCCCAATATACAATGGTCCCGGGGGAGGGGCCCAACACACAATGGCCCCGGGGGAGGGGCACAATACACAATGGTCCCGGGGGTGGGGCCCAATGCTCAATGGCCGTGGGGTAGGCGCCCAATACATAATGACCCGGGGGAGGGGCCTAATACACAATGGCCCTGGGTGGAGGGGCCCAATACACAATGGCCATGAGGGAGGGGCCGAGTACACAATGGCCTCGAGGGAAGGGCTCAGTTCACAATGGCCCCGTCGGAGGGGCCCAGTTCACAATGGCCCCGGCGGAGGGGCCCAATACACAATGGCCTCGGGGGAGGGGCCCAATACACAATGGCAAAATGGGAGGGGCCCAATACAGAATGGCTCTGCGGGGGAGTGGACCAATACACAGTGGCCCCGGAGGAGGGGCCCAGTACACAATGGCCCTTGGGGAGGGGGCCAATACACAATGGCCTCGGCGGGAGGGGCCCAATACACAATGGCCCCGGGGGAGGGGCCGAACACACAATGGTCCCGGGGTTGGTGCCCAATACACAATGGCCCCGGGGGGGGGTTGGCCCAATACGCAATGGCCCCAGGGGGGAGGGGCCCAATACACAATGGCCCCGGGGGAGGGGCCGAACACACAATGGTCCCGGGGGAGGGGCCCAATACACAATGGCCCCGGGGGGGGCCCAATACACAATGGCCTCGGGGGAGGAGCCCAATACGCAATGGTCCCGGGGGGAGGGGCCCAATACACAATGGCAAAATGGGAGGGGCCCAATACAGAATGACTCTGCGGGGGAGTGGACCAATACACAGTGGCCCCGGAGGAGGGGCCCAGTACACAATGGCCCCGGGGGGGGGGTTGGCCCAATACGCAATGGCCCCAGGGGGGAGGGGCCCAATACACAATGGCCCCGGGGGAGGGGCCGAACACACAATGGTCCCGGGGGAGGGGCCCAATACACAATGGTCCCGGGGGGTGGGGCCCAACACACAATTGACCCGGGGGAGGGGCCCAATACGCAAAGGTCCCGGGGGGAGGGGGCCAATACACAGTGGCCCCAGCGGGAGGGGCCCAATACACAATGGCCCCGGGGGAGGGGCCCAATACACAATGGCACGGGGGGAGGGGCCCGATACCAATGGCCTTGGGGGAAGGGCCCGATAAACAATGGCCCCAGGTGGAGGGGCCCAATACGCAATGGACCCGGGGGAGGGGCCCAATACACAATGGTCCCGGTGAGGAGCCCAACACACAATGGCCCCGGGGGAGGTGCCCAATACTCAATGGCCCCATGGGGAGGGGCCCAATACGCAATGGCCCCGGGGAGGGGCCCAATACACAGTGGCCCCGGGGGGACGGGCCCAACACACACTGGCCCTCAGGGGAGGGGCCCAACACACAATGGCCCCGGGGGGAGGGGCCCAACACACATTGGCCCCAGGGGAGGGGCCCAATACACAATGGCCGCGGGGGGAGGGGCCCAATGCACAATGGCCCCGAGTGGAGGGGCCCAATACACAATGGCCACGGGGGAGGGGCCCAATACCAAATGGCCCCAGGGGAGGGGCACCATACACAATGGCCCCAGAGGAGGGGCCCAATACACAAGGGCCCCGGGGGAGGGGTCCAATACACAATCGCCCTGGGGTAGGGGCCCAATACACATTGGCCCCGGGGGAGGGGCCAAACACACAATGGCCCTGGGGGGAGGGGCCCAATATACAATGGTCCCGGGGGAGGGGCCCAACACACAATGGCCCCGGGGGAGGGGCACAATACACAATGGTCCCGGGGGTGGGGCCCAATGCTCAATGGCCGTGGGGTAGGCGCCCAATACATAATGACCCGGGGGAGGGGCCTAATACACAATGGCCCTGGGTGGAGGGGCCCAATACACAATGGCCATGAGGGAGGGGCCGAGTACACAATGGCCTCGAGGGAAGGGCTCAGTTCACAATGGCCCCGTCGGAGGGGCCCAGTTCACAATGGCCCCGGCGGAGGGGCCCAATACACAATGGCCTCGGGGGAGGGGCCCAATACACAATGGCAAAATGGGAGGGGCCCAATACAGAATGGCTCTGCGGGGGAGTGGACCAATACACAGTGGCCCCGGAGGAGGGGCCCAGTACACAATGGCCCTGGGGGAGGGGGCCAATACACAATGGCCTCGGCGGGAGGGGCCCAATACACAATGGCCCCGGGGGAGGGGCCGAACACACAATGGTCCCGGGGTTGGTGCCCAATACACAATGGCCCCGGGGTGGGGGTTGGCCCAATACGCAATGGCCCCAGGGGGGAGGGGCCCAATACACAATGGCCCCGGGGGAGGGGCCGAACACACAATGGTCCCGGGGGAGGGGCCCAATACACAATAGCCCCGGGGGGGGGCCCAATACACAATGGCCTCGGGGGAGGAGCCCAATACGCAATGGTCCCGGGGGGTGGGGCCCAACACACAATTGCCCCGGGGGAGGGGCCCAATACGCAAAGGTCCCGGGGGGAGGGGGCCAATACACAGTGGCCCCAGCGGGAGGGGCCCAACACACAATGGCCCCGGGGGGAGGGGCCAAACACACAATGGCCCCGGGGGTAGTGGCCCAACACACATTGGACCCAGGGGAGGGGACAAACACACAATGGCCCCGGGGGAGGGGCCCAACACACAATGGCCCTGGGGGGAGGGGCCCAACACACAATGGTCCTGGGGGGAGGGGCCCAATACACAATGGCCCTGGGGAAAGAGCCCAACACACAATGGCCCCAGGGAGAGGAGTCCAACACACAATGGCCCCGGGGGGAGGGGCCCAATGCACAATGGCCCCGAGGGGAGGGGCCCAATACACAAAGGCCCCGGGGGAGCGACCCAATGCACAATGGTCCCGGGGGGAGGGGCCCAACACACAATGGCCCTGGGGGGAGGGGCCCAACACACAGTGGCCCCGGGGGAGGGGCACAATACACAATGGCCCAGGCGGAGGGGGCCCAACACACTATGGCCCCAGGGGGAGGGGCCCAACACACTATGGCCGAGGGAGAGGGGCCCAATACACAATGGCCCCAGGTGGAGGGGCCCAACACACTATGGCCCCAGTGGGGGGGCCCAACAAACAATGGCCGTGGGGGGACGGGCCCAACACACAGTGGCCCCGGGGGAAGGGCCCAACACACAATGGCCCCGGGGGAGGGGCCCAATACACAATGGCCCCGGGGGAGGGGCCCAATATACAATGGTCCCGGGGGGAGGGGCCCAACACACAATGGCCCTGGGGAGAGGGGCCCATCACACATTGGCCCCAGGGGAGGGGACAAACACACAATGGCACCGGGGGAGGGGCCCAAAACACATGGCCCTGGGGGTAGGGGCCCAACACACAGTGGCCCCGGGGGAGGGGCCAATACACAATGGCCCCAGGGGGAGGGGCCCAATACACAATGGCCCTGGGGGCGGGGCCCAATACACAATGGTCCTTGGGGGCGGGGCCCAATACACAATGGCCCGGGGGGAGTGCCTCAATACGCAATGGCCCCGTGGGCGGGGCCCAATATACAATGGTCCAGGGGCAGTGGACCGATACCAATAGCCCTGGGGGAGGGGCCCGATAAACAATGGCCCCAGGTGGAGGGGCCCAATACGCAATGGTCCTGGGGGAAGGGGCCCAATAGACAATGGTCCCGGGGGGAGCGGCCCAATACACAATGGCCCCGGGGGAGGGGCCCAATACACAATGGCCGTGGGGATGGGCCCAATACACAATGGCCCGGGGGAGGGGCCCAATACAGAAAGGTCCCGGGAGAGGGGCCCAATACACAATGGCCCCGGGGGAGGGGCCCAATACACAATTGCCCCGGGGGGAGGGGCCCAACACACAATGGCCCCGGGGGAGGGGCCCAATACAGAAAGGTCCCGGGGGAGGGGCCCAATACACAATGGCCCCGGGGGAGGGGCCCAATACACAATGGCCCCGGGGGGAGGGGCCCAATACACAATGGCCCTGGGGGTGGAGCCCAATACACAATGGCTCCGGGGGCGCAGCCCAGTCCGCAATGGAGCTGGGGCAGGGGCCCAATACACAATGGTCCCAGGTGGAGGGTCCCAAAACACAATGGCCCTGGTGGAAAGGCCCAATACACAAAGGCCCCGGTAGAGAGGCCCAATACACAATGGCCCCGGGGGAGGGGCCCAATACACAATGGCCCCAGAGGGCGGGGCCCAATACACAATGGCCCCAGAGGCGGGGCCCAATACACAATATCCCAAGGGGGAGGGACCCAACACACATTGGCCCCGTGGGGAGGGGCCCAATACACAATGGCCCCGAGGGGAGGGGCCCGATACACAATCGCCCCAGGGGAGGGGCCCAACACACAGTGTCCCCGGGGGAGGGGCCAATACACAATGGCCCCAGGGGGAGGGGCCCAATACACAATGGCCCTGGGGGCGGGGCCCAATACACAATGGTCCTTGGGGGCGGGGCCCAATACACAATGGCCCGGGGGGAGTGCCTCAATACGCAATGGCCCCGTGGGCGGGGCCCAATATACAATGATCCAGGGGCAGTGGACCGATACCAATAGCCCTGGGGGAGGGGCCCGATAAACAATGGCCCCAGGTGGAGGGGCCCAATACGCAATGGCCCCGGAGGAGGGGCCCAATACACAATGGTCCCGGGGGAAGGGGCCCAATAGACAATGGTCCCGGGGGGAGTGGCCCAAAACACAATGGCCCCGGGGGAGGGGCCCAATACACAATGGCCGTGGGGGAGGGGCCCAATACACAATGGCCCGGGGGAGGGGCCCAATACAGAAAGGTCCCGGGAGAGGGGCCCAATACACAATGGCCCCGGGGGAGGGGCCCAATACACAATGGCCCCGGGGGGAGGGGCCCAACACACAATGGCCCCGGGGGAGGGGCCCAATACAGAAAGGTCCCGGGGAGGGGCCCAATACACAATGGCCCCGGGGGAGGGGCCCAATACACAATGGCCCCGGGGGGAGGGGCCCAATACACAATGGCCCTGGGGGTGGAGCCCAATACACAATGGCTCCGGGGGCGCAGCCCAGTACGCAATGGAGCTGGGGCAGGGGCCCAATACACAATGGTCCCAGGTGGAGGGTCCCAATACACAATGGCCCTGGTGGAAAGGCCCAATACACAAAGGCCCCGGTAGAGGGGCCCAATACACAATGGCCCCGGGGGAGGGGCCCAATACACAATGGCCCCAGAGGGCGGGGCCCAATACACAATGGCCCCAGAGGCGGGGCCCAATACACAATATCCCTAGGGGGAGGGACCCAACACACATTGGCCCCGTGGGGAGGGGCCCAACACACAATCGCCCCGAGGGGAGGGGCCCAATACACAATGGCCCCAGGGGAGGGGCCCAATACACAATGGCCCCGGGGGAGGGGCCCAATACACAATGGCACGGGGGGAGGGGCCCGATACCAATGGCCTTGGGGGAAGGGCCCGATAAACAATGGCCCCAGGTGGAGGGGCCCAATACGCAATGGACCCGGGGGAGGGGCCCAATACACAATGGTCCCGGTGAGGAGCCCAACACACAATGGCCCCGGGGGAGGTGCCCAATACACAATGGCCCCAGGGGGAGGGGCCCAATACGCAATGGCCCCGGGGAGGGGCCCAATACACAGTGGCCCCGGGGGGAGGGGCCCAACACACAATGGCCCTCGGGGGAGGGGCCCAACACACAATGGCCCCGGGGGGGAGGGGCCCAACACACATTGGCCCCAGGGGAGGGGCCCAATACACAATGGCCGCGGGGGGAGGGGCCCAATGCACAATGGCCCCGAGTGGAGGGGCCCAATACACAATGGCCACGGGGGAGGGGCCCAATACCAAATGGCCCCAGGGGAGGGGCACCATACACAATGGCCCCAGAGGAGGGGCCCAATACACAAGGGCCCCGGGGTAGGGGCCCAATACATATTGGCCCCGGGGGAGGGGCCAAACACACAATGGCCCTGGGGGTAGGGGCCCAATATACAATGGTCCCGGGGGAGGGGCCCAACACACAATGGCCCCGGGGGAGGGGCACAATACACAATGGTCCCGGGGGTGGGGCCCAATGCTCAATGGCCCTGGGGTAGGCGCCCAATACATAATGACCCGGGGGAGGGGCCTAATACACAATGGCCCTGGGTGGAGGGGCCCAATACACAATGGCCATGAGGGAGGGGCCGAGTACACAATGGCCTCGAGGGAAGGGCTCAGTTCACAATGGCCCCGTCGGAGGGGCCCAGTTCACAATGGCCCCGGCGGAGGGGCCCAATACACAATGGCCTCGGGGGAGGAGCCCAATACGCAATGGTCCCGGGGGGTGGGCCCCAACACACAATTGCCCCGGGGGAGGGGCCCAATACGCAAAGGTCCCGGGGGAGGGGCCCAATACACAATGGCCCCGGGGGTGGGCCCCAATACGCAATGGCCCCGGGGGTGGGGCCCAGTACGCCATGTCCCCGGGGGCGGGGCCCAGTACACAATGGCCCTGGGGGAGGTGCCCAATACACAATGGTCCCAGGGGGAGGGGCCCAATACACAATGACCCCGGAGGAGGGGCCCAATACACAAAGGCTCCGGGGGAGGGGCCCAATACACAATGGCGCTGGGGTAGCAGCCCAATACAGAATGGCCCTGGAGGAGGGGCCCAATACAGAATGGCCCCGGGGGAAGGGTTCCCAATACACAATGGTCCCTGGGGGCGGGGCCGAATACACAATGGCCCCGGGGGGAGGGGCCCAATACACAATGGCTCGGGGGAGGGGCCCAATACACAATGGCCCCGGGGGGAGGGGCCAATACACAATGGCCGCGGGGGGAGGAGCCAATACACAATGGCCCCAGGGGAGGGGCCCAATATGCAATGGCCCCGGGGGGTGGGGCACAACACACAATGGCCCCGGGGGAGGGGCCCAATACACAAAGGTCCCGGGGGAAGGGCCCAATACACAATGGCCCCGGAGGAGGGGCCCAATACACAATGGCCCCGGGGGTGGGGCCCAGTACACAATGGCCCCGGGGAGAGGGGCCCAATACGCATTGGCCCCGGGGGAGGTGCCCATTACACAATGGTCCCGGGGGAGGGGCCGAACACACTATGGCCCCGGGGGAGGGGCCCAATACACAAAGGTCCCAGGGGAGGGGACCAATACAAAATGGCCCCGGAGGAGGGGCCCAATACGCAATGTCCCTGGGGGCGGGGCCCAGTACGCAATGGCCCTGGGGGTCGGGCCCAGTACACAATGGTCCCGGGGGAGGGGCCGATAACACAATGGCCCTGGGGGTGGGGCCCAACACACAATGGCCCCGGGGGAGGGGCACAATTCTCAGTGGCCCCGGGGGAGGGGCCCAATGCACAGTGGCCCCGGGGGAGGGGCCCAATACACAATGGCTCCGGGGGAGGGGCCCAATACAAAATGGTCCCGGGGGGTGGGGCCCAACACACAATGGTCCCGGGGGAGCTGCCCAATACACAATGGCCCCGGGGGGGGCCCAATACACAATGGCTCTGCGGGGGAGTGGCCCAATACACAAAGGTCCCAGAGGAGGGGCCCAGTTAACAATGGCCCCGGCGTAGGGGCCCAACACACAATGGCCCCGGGGGAGGGGCACAATTCTCAGTGGCCCCGGGGGAGGGGCCCAATGCACAGTGGCCCCGGGGGAGGGGCCCAATACACAATGGTCCCGGCGGAGGTGCCCAATACACAATGGCCCCAGGCGGGAGGGGCCCAATACGCAATGGTCCCAGGGGAGGAGCCCAATATGCAATGGTCCTGGGGGGTGGGGCCTAAAACACAATGGCCCCGGGGGAGGGTCCCAATACACAATGGCCCCGGGAGAGGGGCCGAACACACAATGGTCCCGGGGAGGTGCCCAATACGAAATGGCCCCAGGGGGGGCCAATACGCAATGGCCCCGGGGGAGGAGCCCAATACGCAATGGTCCCGAGGGGAGGGGCCAATACACAATGGCCACGGGGGGAGGAGCCAATACACAATGGCCCCGGGGGAGGGGCCCAATACACAAAGGTCCCGGGGGAGGGGCCCAATACACAATGGCCCCAGAGGAGGGGCCCAATACGCAATGGCCCCGGGGGCAGGGCCCAGTACGCAATAGCCCCGGGAGTAGGGCCCAGTCCACAATGGTCCCAGGGGAGCGGCCGAACACACAATGTCCCCGGGGGTGGGGCCCAACACACAATGGCCCCGGGGGAGGGGCCCAATACACAATGGTCCCAGGGGGAGGGGCCCAACACACAATGGCCCCGGGGGAGGGACCCAATACACAGTGGCCCCGGGTGAGAGGCCCAATACACAATGGTACCGGGGGGTGGGGCCCAACACACAATGGTCCCAGGGGAGGTGCCCAATACGCAATGGCCCCGGGGGAGGAGCCCAATATGCAATGGTCCCGGGAGGTGGGGCCCAACACACAATGGCCCCGGGGGAGGGTCCCAATACACAATGGCCCCGGGAGAGGGGCTGAACACACAATGGTCCCGGGGGAGGTGCCCAAAACACAATGGCCCGGGGGGGGGCGGGGGCCAATACGCAATGTCCCCGGGGGAGGAGCCCAATAAGCAATGGTCCCGAGGGGAGGGGCCAATACGCAATGGCCCCGGGGGCAGGGCCCAGTACGCAATCGCCCCGGGGGTAGGGCCCAGTACACAATGGCCCCGGGGGTGGGGCCCAACACACAATGGCCCCGGGGGAGGGGCCCAATACACAATGGTCCCAGGGGGAGGGGCCCAACACACAATGGCCCCGGGGGAGGGACCCAATACACAGTGGCCCCGGGTGAGAGGCCCAATACACAATGGTACCGGGGGGTGGGGCCCAACACACAATGGTCCCAGGGGAGGTGCCCAATACGCAATGGCCCCGGGGGAGGAGCCCAATATGCAATGGTCCCGGGAGGTGGGGCCCAACACACAATGGCCCCGGGGGAGGGTCCCAATACACAATGGCCCCGGGAGAGGGGCCGAACACACAATGGTCCCGGGGAGGTGCCCAATACGAAATGGCCCCAGGGGGGGCCAATACGCAATGGCCCCGGGGGAGGAGCCCAATACGCAATGGTCCCGAGGGGAGGGGCCAATACACAATGGCCACGGGGGGAGGAGCCAATACACAATGGCCCCGGGGGAGGGGCCCAATACACAAAGGTCCCGGGGGAGGGGCCCAATACACAATGGCCCCAGAGGAGGGGCCCAATACGCAATGGCCCCGGGGGCAGGGCCCAGTACGCAATAGCCCCGGGAGTAGGGCCCAGTCCACAATGGTCCCAGGGGAGCGGCCGAACACACAATGTCCCCGGGGGTGGGGCCCAACACACAATGGCCCCGGGGGAGGGGCCCAATACACAGTGGCCACGGGGGAAGGGCCCAATACACAATGGCTCCGGGGGAGGGGCCCAATACACAATGGTCCCGGGGGGTGGGGCCCAACACACAATGGTCCGGGGGGTGGGGCCCAACACACAATGGTCCCGGGGGAGGTGCCCAATACACAATGGCCCCAGGGGGGGGCCCAATATGCAATGGCCCCGGGGGAGGAGCCCAATACGCAATGGTCCCCGGGGGTGGGGCCCAACACACAATGGCCACGGGGGAGGGGCCCAATACACAAAGGTCCCGGCGGAGGGGCCCAATACACAATGGCCCCGGCTGTGGGGCCCAATACGCACTGGCCCCGGGGGTGGGGCCCAGTTCGCAATGTCCCCGCGGCTGGGGCCCAGTACACAATGGCCCCGGGGGAGGGGCCCAATACATAATGTCCCGGGGGAGGAGCCTAATACAAAATGGCCCTGGGGGGAGGGGCCCAACACACAATGGTCCGGGGGGTGGGGCCCAACACACAATGGTCCCGGGGGAGGTGCCCAATACACAATGGCCCCAGGGGGGGGCCCAATATGCAATGGCCCCGGGGGAGGAGCCCAATACGCAATGGTCCCCGGGGGTGGGGCCCAACACACAATGGCCACGGGGGAGGGGCCCAATACACAAAGGTCCCGGCGGAGGGGCCCAATACACAATGGCCCCGGCTGTGGGGCCCAATACGCACTGGCCCCGGGGGTGGGGCCCAGTTCGCAATGTCCCCGCGGCTGGGGCCCAGTACACAATGGCCCCGGGGGAGGGGCCCAATACATAATGTCCCGGGGGAGGAGCCTAATACAAAATGGCCCTGGGGGGAGGGGCCCAATACACAATGGCCTTGAGGGAGGGGCCCAGTACACAATGGCTTAGAGGGAAGGGCCCAGTTCACAATGGCCCCGGCGGAGGGGCCCAGTTCACAATGGCCCCGGCTGAGAGCCCAATACACAATGGCCTCGGGTGAGTGGCCCAATACACAATGGCACCATGGGTGGGGCCCAATAAACAATGGCCCCGGTGGAGTGGCCCAATACACAATGACCCCAGGGGATGGGCCCAATACACAATGGCTCTGCGGGGGAGTGGCCCAATACACAGTGGCCCCAGAGGAGGGGCCCAGTTAACAATGGCCCCGGGGTAGGGGCCGAACACACAATGGTCCCGGGGGAGGTGCACAATAAACAATGGCCCCAGGCGGGAGGGGCCCAATACGCAATGGTCCCGGGGGAGGAGCCCAATATGCAATGGACCCGGGGGGTGGGGCCCAACACACTTTGGCCCCGGGGGAGGGTCCCAATACACAATGGACCCGGGATATGGGGCCGAACACACAATGGTCCCGAGGGGAGGGGCCAATACACAATGGCCGCGGTGGGAGGAGCCAATACACAATGGTCCCGAGGGAGGGGCCCAATACACAAAGGTCCCGGGGGAGGAGCCCAATACACAATGGCCCCGGAGGAGGGGCCCAATACACAATGGCACCGGGGGCAGAGCCCAGTACGCAATGGCCCCGGGGGTAGGGCCCAGTACACAATGGTCCCGGGGGAGGGGCCGAACACACAATGGCCCCGGGGGTGGGGCCCAACACACAATGGCCCCGGGGGAGGGGCCCAATACACAATGGTCCCAGGGGGAGGGGTCCAACACACAATGGCCCCGGGGGAGGGGCCCAATACACAGTGGCCTGGGGGAGATCCCAACACACCATAGCTCCGGGGGAGAGGCCCAATACACAATGGTCCCAGGGGGTGGGGCCCAACACACAATGGCCCCGGGGGAGGGGCCCAATACACAATGGTCCCAGGGGGTGGGGCCCAACACACAATGGCCCCGAGGGAGGGGCCCAATACACAGTGGCCCCGGGGGAGGGGCCCAATACACCATGGCTCCGGGGGAGAGGCCCAATACACAATGGTCCCAGGGGGTGGGGCCCAACACACAATGGCCCCGGGGGAGGGGCCCAATACACAATGGTCCCAGGGGGTGGGGCCCAACACACAATGGCCCCGAGGGAGGGGCCCAATACACAGTGGCCCCGGGGGAGGGGCCCAATACACAATGGCTCCGGGGGAGGGGCCCAATACACAGTGGCCCCAGAGGAGGGGCCCAGTTAACAATGGCCCCGGGGTAGGGGCCGAACACACAATGGTCCCGGGGGAGGTGCACAATAAACAATGGCCCCAGGCGGGAGGGGCCCAATACGCAATGGTCCCGGGGGAGGAGCCCAATATGCAATGGACCCGGGGGGTGGGGCCCAACACACTTTGGCCCCGGGGGAGGGTCCCAATACACAATGGACCCGGGATATGGGGCCGAACACACAATGGTCCCGAGGGGAGGGGCCAATACACAATGGCCGCGGTGGGAGGAGCCAATACACAATGGTCCCGAGGGAGGGGCCCAATACACAAAGGTCCCGGGGGAGGAGCCCAATACACAATGGCCCCGGAGGAGGGGCCCAATACACAATGGCACCGGGGGCAGAGCCCAGTACGCAATGGCCCCGGGGGTAGGGCCCAGTACACAATGGTCCCGGGGGAGGGGCCGAACACACAATGGCCCCGGGGGTGGGGCCCAACACACAATGGCCCCGGGGGAGGGGCCCAATACACAATGGTCCCAGGGGGAGGGGTCCAACACACAATGGCCCCGGGGGAGGGGCCCAATACACAGTGGCCCCGGGGGAGATCCCAATACACCATGGCTCCGGGGGAGAGGCCCAATACACAATGGTCCCAGGGGGTGGGGCCCAACACACAATGGCCCCGGGGGAGGGGCCCAATACACAATGGTCCCAGGGGGTGGGGCCCAACACACAATGGCCCCGAGGGAGGGGCCCAATACACAGTGGCCCCGGGGGAGGGGCCCAATACACCATGGCTCCGGGGGAGAGGCCCAATACACAATGGTCCCAGGGGGTGGGGCCCAACACACAATGGCCCCGGGGGACGGGCCCAATACACAATGGTCCCAGGGGGTGGGGCCCAACACACAATGGCCCCGAGGGAGGGGCCCAATACACAGTGGCCCCGGGGGAGGGGCCCAATACACAATGGCTCCGGGGGAGGGGCCCAATACACAATGGTCCCGGGGGGTGGGGCCCAACACACAATGGCCCCGGGGGAGGAGCCCAATACGCAATGGTCCCCGGGGGTGGGGCCCAACACACAATGGCCCCGAGGGAGGTGCCCAATACACAGTGGCCCCGGGGGAGGGGCCCAATACACAATGGCTCCGGGGGAGGGGCCCAATACACAATGGTCCCGGGGGGTGGGGCCCAACACACAATGGTCCGGGGGGTGGGGCCCAACACACAATGGTCCGGGGGGTGGGGCCCAACACACAATGGTCCCGGGGAGGTGCCCAATACACAATGGCCCCAGGGGGGGGCCCAATATGCAATGGCCCCGGGGGAGGAGCCCAATACGCAATGGTCCCCGGGGGTGGGGCCCAACACACAATGGCCACGGGGGAGGGGCCCAATACACAAAGGTCCCGGCGGAGGGGCCCAATACACAATGGCCCCGGCTGTCGGGCCCAATACGCACTGGCCCCGGGGGTGGGGCCCAGTTCGCAATGTCCCCGCGGCTGGGGCCCAGTACACAATGGCCCCGGGGGAGGGGCCCAATACATAATGTCCCGGGGGAGGAGCCTAATACAAAATGGCCCTGGGGGGAGGGGCCCAACACACAATGGTCCGGGGGGTGGGGCCCAACACACAATGGTCCCGGGGGAGGTGCCCAATACACAATGGCCCCAGGGGGGGGCCCAATATGCAATGGCCCCGGGGGAGGAGCCCAATACGCAATGGTCCCCGGGGGTGGGGCCCAACACACAATGGCCACGGGGGAGGGGCCCAATACACAAAGGTCCCGGCGGAGGGGCCCAATACACAATGGCCCCGGCTGTGGGGCCCAATACGCACTGGCCCCGGGGGTGGGGCCCAGTTCGCAATGTCCCCGCGGCTGGGGCCCAGTACACAATGGCCCCGGGGGAGGGGCCCAATACATAATGTCCCGGGGGAGGAGCCTAATACAAAATGGCCCTGGGGGGAGGGGCCCAATACACAATGGCCTTGAGGGAGGGGCCCAGTACACAATGGCTTAGAGGGAAGGGCCCAGTTCACAATGGCCCCGGCGGAGGGGCCCAGTTCACAATGGCCCCGGCTGAGAGCCCAATACACAATGGCCTCGGGTGAGTGGCCCAATACACAATGGCACCATGGGTGGGGCCCAATAAACAATGGCCCCGGTGGAGTGGCCCAATACACAATGACCCCAGGGGATGGGCCCAATACACAATGGCTCTGCGGGGGAGTGGCCCAATACACAGTGGCCCCAGAGGAGGGGCCCAGTTAACAATGGCCCCGGGGTAGGGGCCGAACACACAATGGTCCCGGGGGAGGTGCACAATAAACAATGGCCCCAGGCGGGAGGGGCCCAATACGCAATGGTCCCGGGGGAGGAGCCCAATATGCAATGGACCCGGGGGGTGGGGCCCAACACACTTTGGCCCCGGGGGAGGGTCCCAATACACAATGGACCCGGGATATGGGGCCGAACACACAATGGTCCCGAGGGGAGGGGCCAATACACAATGGCCGCGGTGGGAGGAGCCAATACACAATGGTCCCGAGGGAGGGGCCCAATACACAAAGGTCCCGGGGGAGGAGCCCAATACACAATGGCCCCGGAGGAGGGGCCCAATACACAATGGCACCGGGGGCAGAGCCCAGTACGCAATGGCCCCGGGGGTAGGGCCCAGTACACAATGGTCCCGGGGGAGGGGCCGAACACACAATGGCCCCGGGGGTGGGGCCCAACACACAATGGCCCCGGGGGAGGGGCCCAATACACAATGGTCCCAGGGGGAGGGGTCCAACACACAATGGCCCCGGGGGAGGGGCCCAATACACAGTGGCCTGGGGGAGATCCCAACACACCATAGCTCCGGGGGAGAGGCCCAATACACAATGGTCCCAGGGGGTGGGGCCCAACACACAATGGCCCCGGGGGAGGGGCCCAATACACAATGGTCCCAGGGGGTGGGGCCCAACACACAATGGCCCCGAGGGAGGGGCCCAATACACAGTGGCCCCGGGGGAGGGGCCCAATACACCATGGCTCCGGGGGAGAGGCCCAATACACAATGGTCCCAGGGGGTGGGGCCCAACACACAATGGCCCCGGGGGAGGGGCCCAATACACAATGGTCCCAGGGGGTGGGGCCCAACACACAATGGCCCCGAGGGAGGGGCCCAATACACAGTGGCCCCGGGGGAGGGGCCCAATACACAATGGCTCCAGGGGAGGGGCCCAATACACAGTGGCCCCAGAGGAGGGGCCCAGTTAACAATGGCCCCGGGGTAGGGGCCGAACACACAATGGTCCCGGGGGAGGTGCACAATAAACAATGGCCCCAGGCGGGAGGGGCCCAATACGCAATGGTCCCGGGGGAGGAGCCCAATATGCAATGGACCCGGGGGGTGGGGCCCAACACACTTTGGCCCCGGGGGAGGGTCCCAATACACAATGGACCCGGGATATGGGGCCGAACACACAATGGTCCCGAGGGGAGGGGCCAATACACAATGGCCGCGGTGGGAGGAGCCAATACACAATGGTCCCGAGGGAGGGGCCCAATACACAAAGGTCCCGGGGGAGGAGCCCAATACACAATGGCCCCGGAGGAGGGGCCCAATACACAATGGCTCCGGGGGCAGGGCCCAGTACGCAATGGCCCCGGGGGTAGGGCCCAGTACACAATGGTCCCGGGGGAGGGGCCGAACACACAATGGCCCCGGGGGTGGGGCCCAACACACAATGGCCCCGGGGGAGGGGCCCAATACACAATGGTCCCAGGGGGAGGGGCCCAACACACAATGGCCCCGGGGGAGGGGCCCAATACACAGTGGCCCCGGGGGAGATCCCAATACACCATGGCTCCGGGGGAGAGGCCCAATACACAATGGTCCCAGGGGGTGGGGCCCAACACACAATGGCCCCGGGGGAGGGGCCCAATACACAATGGTCCCAGGGGGTGGGGCCCAACACACAATGGCCCCGAGGGAGGGGCCCAATACACAGTGGCCCCGGGGGAGGGGCCCAATACACCATGGCTCCGGGGGAGAGGCCCAATACACAATGGTCCCAGGGGGTGGGGCCCAACACACAATGGCCCCGGGGGACGGGCCCAATACACAATGGTCCCAGGGGGTGGGGCCCAACACACAATGGCCCCGAGGGAGGGGCCCAATACACAGTGGCCCCGGGGGAGGGGCCCAATACACAATGGCTCCGGGGGAGGGGCCCAATACACAATGGTCCCGGGGGGTGGGGCCCAACACACAATGGTCCCGGGGGAGGTGCCCAATACACAATGGCCCCAGGGGGGGGCCCAATATGCAATGGCCCCGGGGGAGGAGCCCAATACGCAATGGTCCCGGGGGGTGGGGCCCAACACACAATGGCCACGGGGGAGGGGCCCAATACACAAATGTCCCGGGCAAGGGGCCCAATACACAATGGCCCCGGCTGTGGGGCCCAATACGCACTGGCCCCGGGGGTGGGGCCCAGTACGCAATGTCCCCGGGGCTGGGGCCCAGTCCACAATGGCCCCGGGGGAGGGGCCCAATACACAATGGTCCCAGGGGGAGGGGCCCAATACATAATGTCCCGGGGGAGGAGCCTAATACACAATGGCCCTGGGGGGAGGGGCCCAATACACAATGGCCTTGAGGGAGGGGCCCAGTACACAATGGCTTCGAGGGAAGGGCCCAGTTCACAATGGCCCCGGCGGAGGGGCCCAGTTCACAATGGCCCCGGCGGAGAGCCCAATACACAATGGCCTCGGGGGAGTGGCCCAATACACAATGGCACCATGGGAGGGGCCCAATAAACAATGGCCCCGGTGGAGTGGCCCAATACACAATGAACCCAGGGGATGGGCCCAATACACAATGGCTCTGCGGGGGAGTGGCCCAATACACAGTGGCCCCAGAGAAGGGGCCCAGTACACAATGGCCCCGGGGTAGGGGCCCAATACACAATGGCCCCAGGCGGGAGTGGCCCAATATGCAATGGCCCCAGGGGAGGAGCCCAATATGCAATGGTCCCGGGGGGAGGGTCCCAACACACAATGGTCCCGGGGGAGGGGCCCAACACACAATGGTCCCGGGGGAGGTGCCCAATACACAATGGCCCTCGGGGGGGGCAATACGCAATGGCCCCGGGAGAGGAGCCCAATACGCAATGGTCCTGAGGGGAGGAGCCAATACACAATGGCCCCGGGGGAGGGGCACAATGCACAATGGCCCCGGGGGAGGGGCCTAATACACAATGGCCCTGGGGGGAGGGGCCCAATACACAATGGCCCTGAGGGAGGGGCCCAGTTCACAATGGCCCCGGGGGAGCGGCCCAATGCACAATGGCGTCGGGGGAGGGGCCCAGTTCACAATGGCCCCGGGGGAGGGGCCAATGCACAATGGCCTCGGGGGAGGGGCCCAGTACACAGTGGCCCTGGGGGGAGGGGCCCAATACACAATGGCCCCGGAGGAGTGGCCCAATACACATTGGCCCCGGGGGAGGGTCCCAATATACAATGGCCTCGGCGGGAGGGGCCCAACAAACAATGGCCCTGGGGCAGGGGCCCAATACACAATGGCACCGGCGGAGGAGCCGAACACACAATGGCCCCGGGGGAGGTGCCCAATATGCATTGTGTGTTGGGCCTCTCCCCCGGGGCCATTCTGTAATGGGCCCCTCCTCCAGGGCCATTCTGTATTGGGCTGCTACCCCAGCGCCATTGTGTATTGGGCCCCTCCTCCGGAGCCTTTGTGTATTGGGCCCCTCCTCCGGGGCCATTGTGTATTGGGCCCCTTCCCAGTGGGACCATTGGGTATTGGGTACCTCCCCCAGGGCCATTGTGTACTGGGCCCCGCCCCCGGGGACATTGCGTACTGGGCCCCACCCCGGGGGCCATTGCGTATTGGGGCCCACCCCCGGGGCCATTGTGTATTGGGCTCCTCCCCCAGGACCTTTGTGTATTGGGCCCCTCCCCCGGGGCCATTGTGTGTTGGGCCCCACCCCCCGGGACCATTGCGTATTGGGCTCCTCCCCCGAGGCCATTGCGTATTGGGCCCCCCCCGGGGCCATTGTGTATTGGGCCCCTCCCCCGGGACCATTGTGTGTTTGGCCCCTCCCCCGGGGCCATTGCATATTGGGCCACTCCCCCGCAGAGCCATTGTGTATTGGGCCCATGCCCTGGGGCCATTGTGTATTGGGCCACTCCACCGGGGCCATTCTGTATTGGGCCCCTCCGATTGAGCCATTGTGTATTGGGCCCCTCCCCCGAGGCCATTGTGTATTGGGCCCCTCCGCCGGGGCCATTGTGAACTGGGCCCCTCCGACGGGGCCATTGTGAACTGAGCCCTTCCCTCGAGGCCATTGTGTACTGGGCCCCTCCCTCAAGGCCATTGAGTATTGGGCCCCTCCACCCAGGGCCATTGTGTATTAGGCCCCTCCCCCGGGACATTATGTATTGGGCGCCTACCCCAGGGCCATTGAGCATTGGGCCCCACCCCCGGGACCATTGTATATTGGGCCCCTTCCACCAGGGCCATTGTGTGTTTGGCCCACCCCCCGGGGCCAATGTGTATTGGGCCCCTACCCCAGGGCGATTGTGTAGTGGACCCCTCCCCCGGGGCCTTTGTGTATTGGGCCCCTCCTCTGGGGCCATTGTGTATTCGGCCCCTCCACTCGGGGCCATTGTGCATTGGGCCCCTCCCCCCGGGGCCATTGTGTATTGGGCCCCTCCCCCGGGGCCAATGTGTATTGGGCCCCTACCCCAGGGCGATTGTGTATTGGACCCCTCCCCCGGGGCCTTTGTGTATTGGGCCCCTCCTCTGGGGCCATTGTGTATTCGGCCCCTCCACTCGGGGCCATTGTGCATTGGGCCCCACCCCCGGGACCATTGTGTATTGGGCCCCTCCCCCGGGGCCATTGTGTGTTTGCCCCCCCCCCCCCGGGGCGATTGTATATTGGGCCCCTCCCACCAGGGCCATTGTGTATTTGGCCCATCCCCCGGGGCCAATGTGTGTTGGGCCCCTCCCCCCGGGGCCATTGTGTTTTGGTCCCCTCCATCCAGGGCCATTGTGTGTTGGGCCCCTCCCCGGGGCCATTGCGTGTTGGGCCCCTCCCACTGGGGCCATTGTGTATTGGGCACCTCCCCCGGGGCCGTTGTGTGTTGGGCCCCTCACCGGGACCATTGTGTATTGGGCCCCTCCCCCGGGTCCATTGCGTATTGGGCCCCTCCACCTGGGGCCATTGTTTATCGGGCCCTTCCCCCAAGGCCATTGGTATCGGGCCCCTCCCCCCGGGCCATTGTGTATTGGGCATCTCCCCCGGGACCATTGTGTATTGGGCCCCTCCCCTGGGGCCATTGTGTATTGGGCCCCTCCCCACAGGGCCAATGTGTGTTGGGTCCCTCCCCCTTGGGATATTGTGTATTGGGCCCCGCCTCCGGGGCCATTGTGTATTGGGCCCCGCCCTCGGGGCCATTGTGTATTGGGCCCCTCCCCCGGGGCCATTGTGTATTGGGCCCCTCTCCCGGGGCCTTTGTGTATTGGGCCTTTCCTCCAGGGCCATTGTGTATTGGGACCCTCACCCTGGGACCATTGTGTATTGGGCCCCTGCCCCAGCTCCATTGTGCACTGGGCTGTGCCCCCGCAGCCATTGTGTATTGGGCCCCACCCCCAGGGCCATTGTGTATTGGGCCCCTCCCCCGGGGCCATTGTGTATTGGGCCCCTCCCCGGGGCCATTGTGTATTGGGCCCCTCTCCCGGGACCTTTCTGGATTGGGCCCCTCCCCCGGGCCATTGTGTATTGGGCCCCTCCCCCACGGCCATTGTGTATTGGGCCACTGCCCCGGGGCCATTTTGTATTGGGCCGCTCCCCCCGGGACCATTGTGTATTGGGCCCCTTCCCCCGGGACCATTGTGTATTGGGCCCCTCCACCTGGGGCCATTGTTTATCGAGCCCCTCCCCCAGGGCTATTGGTATCGGGCCACTGCCCCTGGACCATTGTATATTGGGACCCGCCCCCGGGGCCATTGCGTATTGGGGCACTACCCCCGGGGCCATTGTGAACTGGGTCCCTCCCATGGTGCCATTGTGAACTGGGCCCTTCCCTCGAGGCCATTGTGTACTGGGCCCCTCCCTCAAGGCCATTGTGTATTGGGACCCTCCCCCAGGGCCATTGTGTATTAGGCCCCTCCCCTGGGATATTATGTATTGGGCGCCTACCCCAGGGCCATTGTGTATTGTGCCACACCCCCTGGGACCATTGTGTATTGGGCCCGTCCCCTGGGGCCGTTGTATATTGGGCCCCTCCTGCCGGGACCATTTTGCTTTGGGCTCCTTCCCGGGGCCATTGTGTATTGGGCCCAACCCCCCGGGGCCATTGTGTACTGGGCCCCACCCCCGGGGCTATTGCGTATTGGGCCCCACCCCCGGGGCAATTGTGTATTGGCCCCTCCTCCGGGGCCATTGTGTATTGGGCCCCTGCCCCGGGGCCTTTGTGTATTGGGCCCCTCTCCCGGGGCCATTGTGTGTTGGGCCCCACCCCCGGGGCTATTGCGTATTGGGCCCCACCCCCGGGACCATTGCGTATTGGACCCCTCCCCCGGGGCCATTGCGTATTGGGCCCCTCCCCCTGGGGCCATTGGTTACTGGGCCCCACCCCCGGGGCGATAGTGTATTGGGACCCATCCACAGGGCCATTGTGTACTGGGCCCCTCCCGCTGGGGCCATTGTGTACTGGGCCCCACCCCCGGGGCCATTGTGTATTGGGCCCCACCCCCGGTGCCATTGTATATTGGGCCCCACCCCCGGGGCCATTGTGTACTGGGCCCCACCCCCGGGGCCATTGTGTATTGGGCCCCTCCTCCGAGGCCATTGTGTATTGGGCCCCTCCCCCGGAACCTTTGTGTATTGGGCCCCTCCCCCGGGGCCATTGTGTGTTGGGCCCCACCCCCCGGGGACATTGCATATTGGGCACCTCCCCCGGGGCCATTGTGTGTTCGGCTCCTCCGCCGGTGCCATTGTGTATTGGGACCCTCCCCCCAGGGCCAACGTGTATTGGGCCCCTCCCGCCGAGGCCATTGTATATTGGGACCCTCCCCCGGGGCCAATGTGTATTGGGCCACTCCTCCGGGGCCATTGTGTATTGGGCCCCTCCCCCCAGGGCCAACGTGTATTGGGCCCCTCCCCCCGGGGCCATTGTGTATTGGGCCCCTCCCCCGGGGCCATTGTGTGTTGGGCCCCACCCCCCGGGGCCATTGCGTATTGGGCTCCACCCCTGGGGCCATTGTGTATTGGTTCCCTCCCCCTGGGCCACTGTGTACTGGGCCCCTCCCCCGAGGCCATTGTGCATTGGCCCCTCCCCCGGGGCCATTGTGAACTGGGCCCCTCCCCCGACGCCATTGTGCATTGGGCCGCTCCCCCGGGGCCATTGTGAACTGGGCCCCTCCCTCAGGGCCATTGTGTATTGGGCCCCTCTCTCGGGGCCTTTGTGTATTGGGCCTTTCCTCCAGGGCCATTGTGTATTGGGACCCTCCCCCTGGGACCTTTCTGTATTGGGCCCCTCCCCCGGGCCATTGTGTATTGGGCCCCTCCCCCACGGCCATTGTGTATTGGGCCCCTGCCCCGGGGCCATTTTGTATTGGGCCCCTTCCCCCGGGACCATTGTGTATTGGGCCCCTCCACCTGGGGCCATTGTTTATCGAGCCCCTCCCCCAGGGCTATTGGTATCGGGCCACTGCCCCTGGACCATTGTATATTGGGACCCGCCCCCGGGGCCATTGCGTATTGGGGCACTACCCCCGGGGCCATTGTGAACTGGGTCCCTCCCATGGTGCCATTGTGAACTGGGCCCTTCCCTCGAGGCCATTGTGTACTGGGCCCCTCCCTCAAGGCCATTGTGTATTGGGACCCTCCCCCAGGGCCATTGTGTATTAGGCCCCTCCCCTGGGATATTATGTATTGGGCGCCTACCCCAGGGCCATTGTGTATTGTGCCACACCCCCTGGGACCATTGTGTATTGGGCCCGTCCCCTGGGGCCGTTGTATATTGGGCCCCTCCTGCCGGGACCATTTTGTTTTGGGCTCCTTCCCGGGGCCATTGTGTATTGGGCCCAACCCCCCGGGGCCACTGTGTATTGGGACCCTCCCCCGGAGCCACTGTATATTGGGCCCCTCCCCCGGGGCCATTGTGTGTTGGGCCCCTCCCACAGGGACCATTGTGTATTGGGCCCCTCCCCCGGGGCCATTGTGTACTGGGCCCCACCCCCGGGGCTATTGCGTATTGGGCCCCACCCCCGGGGCCATTGTGTATTGGCCCCTCCTCCGGGGCCATTGTGTATTGGGCCCCTGCCCCGGGGCCTTTGTGTATTGGGCCCCTCTCCCGGGGCCATTGTGTGTTGGGCCCCACCCCCGGGGCCATTGTGTGTTCGGCCCCTCCCCCGGGGCCATTGTGTGTTGGGCCTCTCCCCCGGGGCCATTGTGTGTTGGGCCCGTCCCCCAGGGACCATTGTGTATTGGGCCCCTCCCCCGGGGCCATTGTGTACTGGGCCCCACCCCCGGGGCTATTGCGTATTGGGCCCCACCCCCGGGACCATTGCGTATTGGACCCCTCCCCAGGGGCCATTGCATATTGGGCCCCTCCCCCTGGGGCCACTGGTTACTGGGCCCCACCCCCGGGGCGATAGTGTATTGGGACCCATCCACAGGGCCATTGTGTACTGGGCCCCTCCCGCTGGGGCCATTGTGTACTGGGCCCCACCCCCGGGGCCATTGTGTATTGGGCCCCACCCCCGGTGCCATTGTATATTGGGCCCCACCCCCGGGGCCATTGTGTACTGGGCCCCACCCCCGGGGCCATTGTGTATTGGGCCCCTCCTCCGAGGCCATTGTGTATTGGGCCCCTCCCCCGGAACCTTTGTGTATTGGGCCCCTCCCCCGGGGCCATTGTGTGTTGGGCCCCACCCCCCGGGGACATTGCATATTGGGCACCTCCCCCGGGGCCATTGTGTGTTCGGCTCCTCCGCCGGTGCCATTGTGTATTGGGACCCTCCCCCCAGGGCCAACGTGTATTGGGCCCCTCCCGCCGAGGCCATTGTATATTGGGACCCTCCCCCGGGGCCAATGTGTATTGGGCCACTCCTCCGGGGCCATTGTGTATTGGGCCCCTCCCCCCAGGGCCAACGTGTATTGGGCCCCTCCCCCCGGGGCCATTGTGTATTGGGCCCCTCCCCCGGGGCCATTGTGTGTTGGGCCCCACCCCCCGGGGCCATTGCGTATTGGGCTCCACCCCTGGGGCCATTGTGTATTGGTTCCCTCCCCCTGGGCCACTGTGTACTGGGCCCCTCCCCCGAGGCCATTGTGCATTGGCCCCTCCCCCGGGGCCATTGTGAACTGGGCCCCTCCCCCGACGCCATTGTGCATTGGGCCGCTCCCCCGGGGCCATTGTGAACTGGGCCCCTCCCTCAGGGCCATTGTGTATTGGGCCCCTCTCTCGGGGCCTTTGTGTATTGGGCCTTTCCTCCAGGGCCATTGTGTATTGGGACCCTCCCCCTGGGACCATTGTGTATTGGGCCCCTGCCCCAGCTCCATTGTGTACTGGGCTGCGCCCCCGCAGCCATTGTGTATTGGGCCCCACCCCAGGGCCATTGTGTATTGGGCCCCTCCCCCGTGGCCATTGTGTATTGGGCCCCTCCCCGTGGCCATTGTGTATTGGGCCCCTCTCCCGGGACCTTTCTGTATTGGGCCCCTCCCCCGGGCCATTGTGTATTGGGCCCCTCCCCCACGGCCATTGTGTATTGGGCCCCTCCCCCGGGGCCATTGTGTGTTGGGCCTCTCCCCCGGGGCCATTGTGTGTTGGGCCCGTCCCCCAGGGACCATTGTGTATTGGGCCCCTCCCCCGGGGCCATTGTGTACTGGGCCCCACCCCCGGGGCTATTGCGTATTGGGCCCCACCCCCGGGACCATTGCGTATTGGACCCCTCCCCCGGGGCCATTGCGTATTGGGCCCCTCCCCCTGGGGCCACTGGTTACTGGGCCCCACCCCCGGGGCGATAGTGTATTGGGACCCATCCACAGGGCCATTGTGTACTGGGCCCCTCCCGCTGGGGCCATTGTGTACTGGGCCCCACCCCCGGGGCCATTGTGTATTGGGCCCCACCCCCGGTGCCATTGTATATTGGGCCCCACCCCCGGGGCCATTGTGTACTGGGCCCCACCCCCGGGGCCATTGTGTATTGGGCCCCTCCTCCGAGGCCATTGTGTATTGGGCCCCTCCCCCGGAACCTTTGTGTATTGGGCCCCTCCCCCGGGGCCATTGTGTGTTGGGCCCCACCCCCCGGGGACATTGCATATTGGGCACCTCCCCCGGGGCCATTGTGTGTTCGGCTCCTCCGCCGGTGCCATTGTGTATTGGGACCCTCCCCCCAGGGCCAACGTGTATTGGGCCCCTCCCGCCGAGGCCATTGTATATTGGGACCCTCCCCCGGGGCCAATGTGTATTGGGCCACTCCTCCGGGGCCATTGTGTATTGGGCCCCTCCGCTAGGGCCAACGTGTATTGGGCCCCTCCCCCCGGGGCCATTGTGTATTGGGCCCCTCCCCCGGGGCCATTGTGTGTTGGGCCCCACCCCCCGGGGCCATTGCGTATTGGGCTCCACCCCTGGGGCCATTGTGTATTGGTTCCCTCCCCCTGGGCCACTGTGTACTGGGCCCCTCCCCCGAGGCCATTGTGCATTGGCCCCTCCCCCGGGGCCATTGTGAACTGGGCCCCTCCCCCGGGGCCATTGTGCGTTGGGCCCCTCCCCCCAGGGCCATGTGTGTTGGGCCCCTCCCCCGGGGCCATTGTGTGTTTGTCCCCTCCCCTGGGGCCAATGTGTGATTGGCCCATCCCCCGGGACCATGTGTATTGGGCCCCTCCCCCGGGGCCATTGTGTATTGGGCCCCTCCCCCGGGGCCATTGTGTGTTGGTCCCCTCCCCCGGGGCCATTGTGTATTGGGCCCCTCCCCTGGGGCCACTGTGTGTTGGGCCCCTCCCCCCACGGCCATTGTTTGTTGGGCCCCCCCACCGGGGCCATAGTGTGTTGGGCCCCTCCCCCTGGGGCCAATGTGTATTGGGCCCCTCTCCCTGGGCCATAGTGTGTTAGGCCCCTCCCCCTGGGGCCATAGTGTGTTGGGCCCCTCCGCCTGGGCCATTGTGTATTGTGCCCCTCCCCCGGGGCCACTGTGTGTTGGGCCCCACCCCCCAGGGCCATTGTGTGTTGGGCCCCTCCCCCGGGGCCATTGTGTATTGGCCCCTCCCCCGGGGCCATTGTGGATTCGTCCCTCCCCCGTGTCCATTGTGTATTGTGCCCCACCCCCGGGGCCACTGTGTGTTGGTCCCCTCCCCCGGGGCCATTGTGCGTTGGGCCCCTCCCCCCAGGGCCATGTGTGTTGGGCCCCTCCCCCGGTGCCATTGTGTGTTTGTCCCCTCCCCTGGGGCCAATGTGTGATTGGCCCATCCCCCCGGGACCATTGTGTATTGGGCCCCTCCCCCGGGGCCATTGTGTATTGGGCCCCTCCCCCGGGGCCATTGTGTGTTGGTCCCCTCCCCCGGGGCCATTGTGTATTGGGCCCCTCCCCTGGGGCCACTGTGTGTTGGGCCCCTCCCCCCACGGCCATTGTTTGTTGGGCCCCCCCACCGGGGCCATAGTGTGTTGGGCCCCTCCCCCTGGGGCCAATGTGTATTGGGCCCCTCTCCCTGGGCCATAGTGTGTTAGGCCCCTCCCCCTGGGGCCATAGTGTGTTGGGCCCCTCCGCCTGGGCCATTGTGTATTGTGCCCCTCCCCCGGGGCCACTGTGTGCTGGGCCCCTCCCCCCAGGGCCATTGTGTGTTGGGCCCCTCCCCCCGGGACCATTGTGCATTGGGCCCCTCCCCCGAGGCCATTGTTTATTGGGCCCCTCCCCCGGGTCCATTGCGTATTGGGCCCCTCCACCTGGGGCCATTGTTTATCGGGCCCTTCCCCCAAGGCCATTGGTATCGGGCCCCTCCCCCCGGGCCATTGTGTATTGGGCATCTCCCCCGGGACCATTGTGTATTGGGCCCCTCCCCACGGGGCCAATGTGTGTTGGGTCCCTCCCCCTTGGGATATTGTGTATTGGGCCCCGCCTCCGGGGCCATTGTGTATTGGGCCCCGCCCTCGGGGCCATTGTGTATTGGGCCCCTCCCCCGGGGCCATTGTGTATTGGGCCCCTCTCCCGGGGCCTTTGTGTATTGGGCCTTTCCTCCAGGGCCATTGTGTATTGGGACCCTCACCCTGGGACCATTGTGTATTGGGCCCCTGCCCCAGCTCCATTGTGTACTGGGCTGTGCCCCCGCAGCCATTGTGTATTGGGCCCCACCCCCAGGGCCATTGTGTATTGGGCCCCTCCCCCGGGGCCATTGTGTATTGGGCCCCTCCCCGGGGCCATTGTGTATTGGGCCCCTCTCCCGGGACCTTTCTGTATTGGGCCCCTCCCCCGGGCCATTGTGTATTGGGCCCCTCCCCCACGGCCATTGTGTATTGGGCCCCTGCCCCGGGGCCATTTTGTATTGGGCCGCTCCCCCCGGGACCATTGTGTATTGGGCCCCTTCCCCCGGGACCATTGTGTATTGGGCCCCTCCACCTGGGGCCATTGTTTATCGAGCCCCTCCCCCAGGGCTATTGGTATCGGGCCACTGCCCCTGGACCATTGTATATTGGGACCCGCCCCCGGGGCCATTGCGTATTGGGGCACTACCCCCGGGGCCATTGTGAACTGGGTCCCTCCCATGGTGCCATTGTGAACTGGGCCCTTCCCTCGAGGCCATTGTGTACTGGGCCCCTCCCTCAAGGCCATTGTGTATTGGGACCCTCCCCCAGGGCCATTGTGTATTAGGCCCCTCCCCAGGGATATTATGTATTGGGCGCCTACCCCAGGGCCATTGTGTATTGTGCCACACCCCCTGGGACCATTGTGTATTGGGCCCGTCCCCTGGGGCCGTTGTATATTGGGCCCCTCCTGCCGGGACCATTTTGTTTTGGGCTCCTTCCCGGGGCCATTGTGTATTGGGCCCAACCCCCCGGGGCCACTGTGTATTGGGACCCTCCCCCGGAGCCACTGTATATTGGGCCCCTCCCCCGGGGCCTTTGTGTATTGGGCCCCTCTCCCAGGGCCATTGTGTGTTGGGCCCCACCCCCGGGGCCATTGTGTGTTCGGCCCCTCCCCCGGGGCCATTGTGTGTTGGGCCTCTCCCCCGGGGCCATTGTGTGTTGGGCCCGTCCCCCAGGGACCATTGTGTATTGGGCCCCTCCCCCGGGGCCATTGTGTACTGGGCCCCACCCCCGGGGCTATTGCGTATTGGGCCCCACCCCCGGGACCATTGCGTATTGGACCCCTCCCCCGGGGCCATTGCGTATTGGGCCCCTCCCCCTGGGGCCATTGGTTACTGGGCCCCACCCCCGGGGCGATAGTGTATTGGGACCCATCCACAGGGCCATTGTGTACTGGGCCCCTCCCGCTGGGGCCATTGTGTACTGGGCCCCACCCCCGGGGCCATTGTGTATTGGGCCCCACCCACGGTGCCATTGTATATTGGGCCCCACCCCCGAGGCCATTGTGTATTGGGCCCCTCCCCCGGAACCTTTGTGTATTGGGCCCCTCCCCCGGGGCCATTGTGTGTTGGGCCCCACCCCCCGGGGACATTGCATATTGGGCACCTCCCCCGGGGCCATTGTGTGTTCGGCTCCTCCGCCGGTGCCATTGTGTATTGGGACCCTCCCCCCAGGGCCAACGTGTATTGGGCCCCTCCCGCCGAGGCCATTGTATATTGGGACCCTCCCCCGGGGCCAATGTGTATTGGGCCACTCCTCCGGGGCCATTGTGTATTGGGCCCCTCCCCCCAGGGCCAACGTGTATTGGGCCCCTCCCCCCGGGGCCATTGTGTATTGGGCCCCTCCCCCGGGGCCATTGTGTGTTGGGCCCCACCCCCCGGGGCCATTGCGTATTGGGCTCCACCCCTGGGGCCATTGTGTATTGGTTCCCTCCCCCTGGGCCACTGTGTACTGGGCCCCTCCCCCGAGGCCATTGTGCATTGGCCCCTCCCCCGGGGCCATTGTGAACTGGGCCCCTCCCCCGACGCCATTGTGCATTGGGCCGCTCCCCCGGGGCCATTGTGAACTGGGCCCCTCCCTCAGGGCCATTGTGTATTGGGCCCCTCTCTCGGGGCCTTTGTGTATTGGGCCTTTCCTCCAGGGCCATTGTGTATTGGGACCCTCCCCCTGGGACCATTGTGTATTGGGCCCCTGCCCCAGCTCCATTGTGTACTGGGCTGCGCCCCCGCAGCCATTGTGTATTGGGCCCCACCCCAGGGCCATTGTGTATTGGGCCCCTCCCCCGGGGCCATTGTGTATTGGGCCCCTCCCCGGGGCCATTGTGTATTGGGCCCCTCTCCCGGGACCTTTCTGTATTGGGCCCCTCCCCCGGGCCATTGTGTATTGGGCCCCTCCCCCACGGCCATTGTGTATTGGGCCACTCCCGCCCGGGGCCATTGTGTATTGGGCCGCTCCCCCCGGGACCATTGTGTATTGGGCCCCTTCCCCCGGGACCATTGTGTATTGGGCCCCTCCACCTGGGGCCATTGTTTATCGGGCCCCTCCCCCAGGGCTATTGGTATCGGGCCACTGCCCCTGGACCATTGTATATTGGGCCCCGCCCCCGGGGCCATTGCGTATTGGGGCACTACCCCCGGGGCCATTGTGTATTGGGCCCCGCCCCCAGGGCCATTGTGTATTGGGCCCCTCCCCCCGGGGCCATTGTGTATTGGCCCCTCCCCCGGGGCCATTGTGTATTCGTCCCTCCCCCGTGTCCATTGTGTATTGTGCCCCACCCCCGGGGCCACTGTGTGTTGGTCCCCTCCCCCGGGGCCATTGTGCGTTGGGCCCCTCCCCCCAGGGCCATGTGTGTTGGGCCCCTCCCCCGGGGCCATTGTGTGTTTGTCCCCTCCCCTGGGGCCAATGTGTGATTGGCCCATCCCCCCGGGACCATTGTGTATTGGGCCCCTCCCCCGGGGCCATTGTGTATTGGGCCCCTCCCCCGGGGCCATTGTGTGTTGGTCCCCTCCCCCGGGGCCATTGTGTATTGGGCCCCTCCCCTGGGGCCACTGTGTGTTGGGCCCCTCCCCCCACGGCCATTGTTTGTTGGGCCCCCCCACCGGGGCCATAGTGTATTGGGCCCCTCCCCCTGGGGCCAATGTGTATTGGGC
Source organism: Squalus acanthias (assembly GCA_030390025.1). Lineage (NCBI taxonomy): Eukaryota > Metazoa > Chordata > Chondrichthyes > Squaliformes > Squalidae > Squalus > Squalus acanthias. Next base: position 5,392 of record JASTWF010000984.1, on the reverse strand, counting down.
CCCTCTCCCTGGGCCATAGTGTGTTAGGCCCCTCCCCCTGGGGCCATAGTGTGTTGGGCCCCTCCGCCTGGGCCATTGTGTATTGTGCCCCTCCCCCGGGGCCACTGTGTGTTGGGCCCCTCCCCCCAGGGCCATTGTGTGTTGGGCCCCTCCCCCCGGGGCCATTGTGTATTGGCCCCTCCCCCGGGGCCATTGTGTATTCGTCCCTCCCCCGTGTCCATTGTGTATTGTGCCCCACCCCCGGGGCCACTGTGTGTTGGTCCCCTCCCCCGGGGCCATTGTGCGTTGGGCCCCTCCCCCCAGGGCCATGTGTGTTGGGCCCCTCCCCCGGGGCCATTGTGTGTTTGTCCCCTCCCCTGGGGCCAATGTGTGATTGGCCCCTCCCCCCGGGACCATTGTGTATTGGGCCCCTCCCCCGGGGCCATTGTGTATTGGGCCCCTCCCCCGGGGCCATTGTGTGTTGGTCCCCTCCCCCGGGGCCATTGTGTATTGGGCCACTCCCCTGGGGCCACTGTGTGTTGGGCCCCTCCCCCCACGGCCATTGTTTGTTGGGCCCCCCCACCGGGGCCATAGTGTGTTGGGCCCCTCCCCCTGGGGCCAATGTGTATTGGGCCCCTCTCCCTGGGCCATAGTGTGTTAGGCCCCTCCCCCTGGGGCCATAGTGTGTTGGGCCCCTCCGCCTGGGCCATTGTGTATTGTGCCCCTCCCCCGGGGCCACTGTGTGTTGGGCCCCTCCCCCCAGGGCCATTGTGTGTTGGGCCCCTCCCCCCGGGACCATTGTGCATTGGGCCCCTCCCCCGAGGCCATTGTTTATTGGGCCCCTCCCCTCAGGGCCATTGTGCATTGGGCCCCTCCCCATGGGCCATTTTGTGTTGGGCCCCTACCCCTGGGGCCATTGTGTGTTGGGCACCTCCCCCCAGGGCCGTTGTGTATTGGGCACCTCCCCCGGGGCCATTGTGTATTGGGCACCTCCCCCCGGGGCCACTGTGTATTGGGCACCTCCCCCGGGGCCATTGTGTGTTGGGCCCCTCCCCCCGGGGCCATTGTGTGTTGGGCCCCTACCCCCGGTGCCACTGTGTATTGCGCCCCACCCCCGGGGCAATTGTGTGTTTGTCCCCTCCACAGTGGCCCCGGGGGAGGGGCCCAATACACAATGGCTCCGGGGGAGGGGCCCAATACACAATGGTCCCGGGGGGTGGGGCCCAACACACAATGGTCCCGGGGGAGGTGCCCAATACACAATGGCCCCAGGGGGGGGCCCAATATGCAATGGCCCCGGGGGAGGAGCCCAATACGCAATGGTCCCGGGGGGTGGGGCCCAACACACAATGGCCACGGGGGAGGGGCCCAATACACAAATGTCCCGGGCAAGGGGCCCAATACACAATGGCCCCGGCTGTGGGGCCCAATACGCACTGGCCCCGGGGGTGGGGCCCAGTACGCAATGTCCCCGGGGCTGGGGCCCAGTCCACAATGGCCCCGGGGGAGGGGCCCAATACACAATGGTCCCAGGGGGAGGGGCCCAATACATAATGTCCCGGGGGAGGAGCCTAATACACAATGGCCCTGGGGGGAGGGGCCCAATACACAATGGCCTTGAGGGAGGGGCCCAGTACACAATGGCTTCGAGGGAAGGGCCCAGTTCACAATGGCCCCGGCGGAGGGGCCCAGTTCACAATGGCCCCGGCGGAGAGCCCAATACACAATGGCCTCGGGGGAGTGGCCCAATACACAATGGCACCATGGGAGGGGCCCAATAAACAATGGCCCCGGTGGAGTGGCCCAATACACAATGAACCCAGGGGATGGGCCCAATACACAATGGCTCTGCGGGGGAGTGGCCCAATACACAGTGGCCCCAGAGAAGGGGCCCAGTACACAATGGCCCCGGGGTAGGGGCCCAATACACAATGGCCCCAGGCGGGAGTGGCCCAATATGCAATGGCCCCAGGGGAGGAGCCCAATATGCAATGGTCCCGGGGGGAGGGTCCCAACACACAATGGTCCCGGGGGAGGGGCCCAACACACAATGGTCCCGGGGGAGGTGCCCAATACACAATGGCCCTCGGGGGGGGCAATACGCAATGGCCCCGGGAGAGGAGCCCAATACGCAATGGTCCTGAGGGGAGGAGCCAATACACAATGGCCCCGGGGGAGGGGCACAATGCACAATGGCCCCGGGGGAGGGGCCTAATACACAATGGCCCTGGGGGGAGGGGCCCAATACACAATGGCCCTGAGGGAGGGGCCCAGTTCACAATGGCCCCGGGGGAGCGGCCCAATGCACAATGGCGTCGGGGGAGGGGCCCAGTTCACAATGGCCCCGGGGGAGGGGCCAATGCACAATGGCCTCGGGGGAGGGGCCCAGTACACAGTGGCCCTGGGGGGAGGGGCCCAACAAACAATGGCCCTGGGGCAGGGGCCCAATACACAATGGCACCGGCGGAGGAGCCGAACACACAATGGCCCCGGGGGAGGTGCCCAATATGCAATGTCCCCGGGGGGTGGGGCCCAACACACAATGGCCCAGGGGGAGGGGCCCAATACACAACGGCCCCGGAGGAGGGGCCAATACACAATGTCCCCGGGGGTGGGGCCCAATATACAATAGCCCCGGGGGTGGGGCCCAGTACACAATGGCCCCGGGGGAGGGGCCCAATACACAATGGTCCCTGTGGGAGGGGCCCAACACACAATGGCCCTGGGGGAGGGGCCCAATATACAGTGGCTCCGGGGGAGGGGCCCAATACACAGTGGCCCCGGGGGGTTGGGCCCAATACACAATGGCCCCGGGAAGGAGCCCAAAACAAAATGGTCCCGGCAGGAGGGGCCCAATACACAACGGCCCCAGGGGACGGGCCCAATACACAATGGTCCCAGGTGGTGTGGCACAATACACAATGGCCCTGGGGTAGGCGCCCAATACATAATATCCCAGGGAAGGGGCCTAATACACAATGGCCCTGGGGGGAGGGTCCCAATACACAATGGCCTTGAGGGAGGGGCTCAGTACACAATGGCCTCGAGGGAAGGGCCCAGTTCACAATGGCACCATGGGAGGGGCCCAATACACAATGGCCCCAGCGGAGGGGCCCAATACACAATGGCCCCAGGGGATGGGCCCAATACACAATGGCTCTGCGGGGGAGTGGCCCAATACACAGAGGCCCCGGAGGAGGGGCCCAGTACACAATAGCCCCTGGGGAGGGGGCCAATACACAATGGACTCGGCGGGAGGGGCCCAATACACAATGGGCCCGGAGGAGTGGCCCAATACACAATGGCCCCAGGGGATGGGCCCAATACACAATGACTCTGCGGGGGAGTGGCCCAATACACAGTGGCCCCGGAGGAGGGGCCCAGTACACAATGGCCCCGGGGGAGGTGGCCAATCCACAATGGCCTCGGCTGGAGGGGCCCAACACACAATGGTCCCGGGGGAGGTGCCCAATACACAATGGCCCCGGCGGGGGGCCAATACGCAATGGCCCCGGGGGAGGAGCCCAATATGCAATGGTCCCGGGGGGAGGGGCCCAATACACACTGGCCCCGGGGGAGGTGCCCAATACACAATGGCCCCAGGGGGAGGGGCCCAACACACAATGGCCCTGGGGGCAGGGGCCCAACACACATTAGCCCCAGGGGAGGGGACAAACACACAATTGCCCCGGGGGTGGGGCGCAATACACAGTGGCACCGGGGGTAGGGGCCCAACACACAATGGCCCCGGGGGGAGGGGCCCAACACACAATGGCCCCGGGGGAGGTGCCCAATACACAGTGGCCCCGGGGGGAGGTGCCCAATACACAATGGCCCCGGGGGAGGTGCCCAATACACAACGGCCCTGGGGGGAGGTGCCCAACACACAATGGCCCCAGGGGTAGGGGCCCAACACAAAATGGCCCATGGGGAGGGGCCCAATAAACAATGGCCTCGGGGGAGGGGCCCAATGCACAATGGTCCCGGGGGGAGGGGCCCAACACACAATGGCCCTGGGGGAGGGGCCCCAACACACAGTGGCCCCGGGGGAGGGGCACAATACACAATGGCCCAGGCGGAGGGGCCCAACACACTATGGCCCCAGGGGGAGGGGCCTAACACACTATGGCCCAGGGAGAGGGGCCCAATACACATTGGCCCCAGGGGGAGGGGCCCAACACACTATGGCCCCGGTGGGGGGGCCCAACAAACAATGGCCGTGGGGGGAGGGGCCCAACACACAGTGGCCCCAGGGGAGTGGCCCAATACACAATGGCCCCGGGGGAGGGGACCAACACACAATGGCCCCGGGGGAGGGGCCCAATACACAATGGCCCCGGGGGAGGGGCCCAATACACAATGGTCCCGGGGGGATGGGCCAATCACACATTGGCCCCAGGGGAGGGGACAAACACACAATGGCCCCGGGGGAGGGGCCCAACACACATGGCCCTGGGGGGAGGGGCCCAACGCACAATGGCCCCGGGGGAGGGGACCAACACACAGTGGCCCCGGGGGTGGGGCACAATACACAATGGACACGGGGGAGGGACGAATACACAATGGCCCCGGGGGAGGGGCCAATACACAATGGCCCCGGGGGGAGGGGCCCAACACACAATGGCCCTGGGGGGAGGGGCCCAACACACAGTGGCCCCGGGGGAGGGGCACAATACACAATGGCCCAGGCGGAGGGGCCCAACACACTATGGCCCCAGGGGGAGGGGCCCAACACACTATGGCCCAGGGAGAGGGGCCCAATACACAATGGCCCCAGGGGGAGGGGCCCAACACACTATGGCCCGGTGGGGGGGCCCAACAAACAATGGCCGTGGGGGGAGGGGCCCAACACACAGTGGCCCCAGGGGAGGGGCCCAATACACAATGGCCCCGGGGGAGGGGACCAACACACAATGGCCCCGGGGGAGGGGCCCAATACACAATGGCCCCGGGGGAGGGGCCCAATACACAATGGTCCCGGGGGGATGGGCCAATCACACATTGGCCCCAGGGGAGGGGACAAACACACAATGGCCCTGGGGGAGGGGCCCAACACACATGGCCCTGGGGGGAGGGGCCCAACGCACAATGGCCCCGGGGGAGGGGACCAACACACAGTGGCCCCGGGGGTGGGGCACAATACACAATGGACACGGGGGAGGGACGAATACACAATGGCCCCGGGGGAGGGGCCAATACACAATGGCCCCGGGGGGAGGGGCCCAATACACAATGGCCCTGGGGGCGGGGCCCAATACACAATGGCCCCGGGGGGAGTGGCCCAATACGCAATGGCCCCGGGGGCGGGGCCCAATATACAATGGTCCAGGGGCAGTGGCCCGATACCAATAGCCCTGGGGGAGGGGCCCGATAAACAATGGCCCAGGTGGAGGGGCCCAATACACAATGGTCC
>JASTWF010000983.1:46384-143555 GCA_030390025.1 Squalus acanthias | reverse complement strand
AAGGGTGACTCAACCGTGGCTAACAAGGGAAATTAGGGATAGCATAAGATCCAAGGAGAGGGCATATAAATTGGCCAGAAAAAAGCGGTAACCCTGAGGATTGGGAGCAGTTTAGGATTCAACAAAGGAGGACAAAGGGATTAATTAAGAAGGGGAAAATAGAATATGAAAGTAAGCTTGGCAGGGAACATAAAAACTGACTGTAAGAGTTTTTATAGATATGTGAAGAGAAAAAGATTAGTGAAATCAAGTGTAGGTCCCTTGCAGTCATAAGCGGGGCAAGTTATAATGGGGAACAAAGAAATGGCAGACGAATTAAATGCATATTTTGGTTCTGTCTTCACAAAGGAGAACACAAATAACCTCCCAGAGATGTTGGAGAACATAGGGTCTGATGAAAGGGAGGAACTGAAAGAAATCAGTATTTGCAGGGAAATGGTGTTAGGGAAATTGACGGGATTGAAGGCCGATAAATCCCCAGGGCCTGATAATCTCCATCCTAGGGTACTTAAGGAAGTGGCCCTAGAAATAGTAGATGCATTGCTGATCATCTTCCAACATTCGATGGAATCTGGAACTGTACCCATGGATTGGAGGGTGACTAATGTTACCCCACTATTCAAAAAGGGTGGTAGAGAGAAAGCGGGGAATTACAGACTGGTAAGCCTGACATCGGTAGTGGGGAAAATGCTCGAGTCCATTATAAAGGATGTAATAGCTGAGCACTTGAAAAACAGTGACAGGATCGGATAAAGTCAACATGGATTTACAAAAGGTAAATCGTGCTTGACTAATCTGGAATTTTTTGAGGATGTAACTGGGAAAATAGATAAGGGAGAATCAGTAGATGTGGTGTATTTGGACTTTCAAAAGGCTTTCGATAAGGTCCCGCATAAGAGATTAGCGTGTAAAGTTAAGGCACATGGGATTGGGGGCAAGGTATTGACTTGGATAGATAACTGGTTGGCGGACAGAAAGCAGAGAGTAGGAATTAATGGGTCTTTTTCCGAGTGGCAGGCAGTGACTAGTGGGGTACCGCAGGGATCGGTCCTTGGACCCCAGCTATTCACAATATACATTAATGATCTAGATAAGGGAACTAAATGTAATATCGCCAAGTTTGCAGATGACACAAAGCTGGGTGGGCGTGTGTGCTGCGAGGAGGATGCCGAGAAACTCCAGGATGATTTGGACAGGTTGGGTGAGTGGGCAGAAGCGTGGCAGATGCAATATAACGTGGATAAATGCGAGGTTATCCACTTTGGTGTTAAAAACAGAAAGGCAGACTATTATCTGAATGGCAATAGATTGGGAGAAGGGGAAGTGCAACGAGACCTGGGTGTCCTTGTGCACCAGTCGCTGAAGGTAAGCATGCAGGTGCAGCAGGCGGTGAAGAAGGCAAATGGTATGTTGGCCTTCATAGCGAAAGGGTTTGAGTATAGGAACAGGGATGTCCTGCTGCAGTTGTACAGGGCCTTGGTGAGACCACACCTTGAGTACTGTGTGCAGTTTTGGTCGCCTTATCTGAGGAAGGATGTTCTTGCCATGGAAGGAGTTCAGCGAAGATTCACCAGACTGATACCTGGGATGGCAGGAATGACATATGCGGAGCGATTGGGTCGATTGGGCTTATACTCGCTGGAGTATAGAAGAATGAGAGGGGATCTCATTGAAACATATAAAATTCTGACAGGTCTAGACAAACTAGATGCAGGAAGAATGTTCCCGATGGTTGGAGAGTCCAGAACCAGGGGTCATAATCTAAGGAGAAGGGGTAAGCCATTTAGGACAGAAATGAGGAAGAATTTCTTCACCCAGAGAGTGGTGAACCTGTGGAATTCTCTACCACAGAAGGTAGTTGAGGCCAAGTCATTAAATATATTCAAGAATGAGTTAGATATATTTCTTAAAGCTAAAGGTATCAAGGGATATGGGGAGAAGGCAGGGACAGGGTACTGAGTTTAGATGATCAGCCATGATCTCATCGAATGGCGGAGCAGGCTCGAGGGGCTGAATGGCCTACTCCTGCTCCTATCTTCTATGTTTCTATGTAAATCTTCTCTGCACCCTCTCCAGTGCCTCTCTATCCTTTTTATAATATGGTGACCAGAACTGTACGCAGTACTCCAAGTGTGGTCTAACCAAGGTTCGATACAGGTTTAGCATAACTTCCCTACTTTTCAATTCTGTCCCTCTAGAGATAAACCCTAGTGCTTGGTTTGCTTTTTTTATGGCCTCGCTAACCTGTGTCGCAACTTTTAGTAATTTGTGTATTTGTACTCCGAGATCCCTTTGTTCCTCTACCGCACCTAGACTCGCACCCTCCAAGTGATAAGTGACCTCCCTATTCTTCCTACCAAAATGTAATACCTCACATTTATCTGTGTTGAACTTCATTTGCCAATTATATGTCCATTCTGCAAGTTTATTAATGTCCTCCTGTAATTTGTTGCAGTCCTCCTCAGTATTGACTATCCCCCCCCCAATTTGGTGTCATCCGCAAATTTAGAAATGGTGTTTTTGACTCCAAAGTCTAAATCGTTAATGTAAATTGTGAACAGCAGTGGTCCCAGCACTGATCCTTGTGGAACACCACTACCCACCTTCTGCCACTGTGAATAGCGACCCTTTACTACTACTCTCTGCTTTCTGTCCTGAAGCCAGCCAGCAATCTATTCTGCTACGTGTGCCCTGACTCTGCATTCTCTGACCTTGTTCATCAGTCTATGATGGGGTACCTTATCGAAGGCCTTTTGAAAATCTAGATAAATTACATCTACTGCATTACCATTGTCTACTCTCTCTGTTACCTCTTCAAAAAATTCAATGAGATTGGTCAAGCAAGACTTTCCCTTTTGAAATCCAGGCTGACTATTCATTATTATATTTTTGGTTTCTAGATGTTCTTCTATTTTCTCCTTTAGTAGGGATTCCATTACTTTTTCCTACCACCGATGTTAAGCTGACTGGTCTATAAGACAGTAGAAGACACAAAAAGCAAACCAAAAATGGTGGGGAACCAAGGGTCCAATGAGGGTGAGGAAATTAACATAATTAATATAAGTAGAGAAAAAGTACTAGAGAAACTAATGGGACTAAAAGCCGACAAATCTCCTGGACCTGACGGCCTACATCCTAGTGTTCTAAAAGAGGTGGCTGAAGAGATAGTGGAAATCTATTGTTTTGATCTTCCAATATTCCCTAGATTCTAGAATGGTCCCAGCGGATTGGAAGGTCGCAAATGTATCACCGCTATTCAAGAAAGGAGGGAGAGAAAAAACAGGAAACTACAGGCCAGTTAGCCTGACATCAGTCGTCGAGACCTGGGTGTCCTTGTGCACCAGTCGCTGAAGGTAAGCATGCAGGTGCAGCAGGCAGTGAAGAAGGCAAATGGTATGTTGGCCTTCGTAGCGAAAGGGTTTGAGTACAGGAACAAGGATGTCTTGCTGCAGTTGTACAGGGCCTTGGTGAGACCACACCTTGAGTACTGTGTGCAGTTTTGGTCGCCTTATCTGAGGAAGGATGTTCTTGCCATGGAAGGAGTTCAGCGAAGATTCACAACGCTGATACCTGGGATGGCAGGAATGACATATGAGGAGCGATTGGGTCGATTGGGCTTATCCTCGCTGGAGTATAGAAGAATGAGGGGTGATCTCATTGAAACATATAAAATTCTGACAGGTCTAGACAAACTAGATGCAGGAAGAATGTTCCCGATGGTCGGAGAGTCCAGAACCAGGGGTCATAATCTAAGGATAAGGGGTAAGCCATTTAGGACAGAAATGAGGAAGAATTTCTTCACCCAGAGAGTGGTGAACCGGTGGAATTCTCTACCACAGAAGGTAGTTGAGGCCAAGTCATTAAATATATTCAAGAATGAGTTAGATATATTTATTAAAGATAAAGGTATCAAGGGATATGGGGAGAAGGCAGGTACAGGGTAGTGAGTTTGGATGTTCAGCCATGATCTCATCGAATTGTGGAGCAGGCTCGAGGGGACGAATGGCCTACTCCGCTCCTATCTTCTATGTTTCTATGTTAATCCCAATGGACCAATCCCCTTCCCATTCACTCCCACTGCACAGAATCCCAATGGATCAAACCCCTTCCCATTCTCTCCCATTGTACAGAAATCAAATGGACCCAACCCCTTCCCATTCACTCTCATTGTACATAATCCCAATGGACCCAAACTCTTTCCCATTCACTGCCATTGTACATAATCCCAATGGAGACAACCCCTTCCCATTCACTCCCACTGTACACAATCCCAATGGACCGAACCCTTCCCATTCACTCCCATTGTACACAATCCCAATTGGACCGAAACCCCTTCCCATTCACTCCCATTGGACACATTCCCAATGGACCGAATCCCTTCCCCTTCAGTCCCACTTTACAGAATCCAAATGGACTCAACCCCTTCCCATTCACTCCCATTGTACAGAATCCCAATGGACAAATCCCCTTCCCATTCACTCCCATTGTACAGAATCCCAATGGACCAATCCTCTTCCCATTCGCTCCCACTGTACAGAATCCCAATGGAACAATCCCCTTCCCATTCACTCCCATTGTACATAATCCCAATGGACCAAACCCCTTCCCATTCACTCCCATTGAACAGAATCCCAATGGAGCTAAACCCCTTCCATTCACTCGCATTGTACACAATCTCAATGGACCCAACCCCTTCCCATTCAATCCCAATGTACATAATCCCAATGGACCGAACCCCTTCCCATTCACTCCCATTGAACAGAATCCCAATGGACCCAAACCTCTTCCCATTCACTCCCACTGTACACAATCCCAATGGACCCAACCCCTTCCCATTCACTCACATTGTACACAAAGTCAATGGACCCAACCCCTTCCCAATCACTCCCATTGAACACAGTCCCAATGGACATAACCCCTTCCCATTCAATCCCATTGTATGGAACCCAAATGGACCAAACCCCTTCCCATTCACTCCCACTGTTCACAATCCCAATTGACCGAACCATTTCCCATTCACTCCCATTGTACATAACCCCTTCCCATTCAATCCCATTGTACGGAACCCTAATGGACCAAAAGCCTTCCCATTCACTCCCAATGTACACAATTCCAATGGACCAAACCCCTTCTTATTCACTCGCATTTTACACAATCCCAATGGACCAAACCCCTTCCCATTCACTCCCAATATACACAATCCCAATGACCCAAACCCCTTCCGATTCACTCCCATTGTGCGGAATCCTAATTGGACTAAACCCCTTCCCTTTCACTCCCATTGTACAGAATCCAAATGGATTCAACCCCTTACTATTCACTCCCATTGTACATAGTCCCAATGGACACAGCCCCTTCCTATTCACTCCCCTTCTACAGAATCCCAATGGACCAATCCCCTTCCCATACACTCCCATTTAACAGAATCCCAGTGGACCAATCCCCTTCCCATTCACTCCCATTGTACAGAATGCCAATGGAACAAATCCCTTCCCATTCACTCCCATTGTACAGAAACCAAATGGACCCAAACCCTTCCCATTCACTCCCAATGTACAGAATCCCAATGGACTGAACCCCTTCCCATTCACGCCCATTGGACACAATCCCAATGGATCGAACCTCTTCCCATTCACTCCCATTGTACGGAATCCTAATTGGACTAAACCCCTTCCCATTCACTCCTATTGTACAGAATCCCAATGGACCAAACCCCTTCTCATTCACTCCCATTGTACACAATCCCAATGTACCAAACCCCTTCCCATTCACTCCCACTGTACACAATCCCAATGGACCAAACCCCTTCTCATTCACTCCCATTGTACACAATCCCAATGGACCAAACCCCTTCCCATTCACTCCCATTGTACAAAATCCCAATCGACCCAACATCTTCCCATTCACTCCTACTGTACAGAATCCCAATGGACCGAATCCCTTCCCATTCACTCCCATTGTACATAGTCCCAATGGACACAACCCCTTCCCATTCACTCCCATTATACAGAATCCCAATGGACCAATCCCCTTCCCATTTAATCACATTGTACAGAATCTCAATGGACCAAACCCCTTCCCATTCACTCCCATTGTACACAATCCTAATGGACCGAATCCCTTCCCATTCACTCCCATTGTACATAGTCCCAATGGACACAACCCCTTCCCATTCACTCCCATTATACAGAATCCCAATGGACCAATCCCCTTCCCATTTAATCACATTGTACAGAATCTCAATGGAATAAACCCCTTCCCATTCACTCCCACTGTACACAATCCAAATGGACCCAACCCCCTCTCAATTATGCCTATTATAAATATTCACAATGGAGCAAACCCCTTCCCATTCACTCCGATTGTATGGAACACTAATGGACCCAACCCCTTCCCATTCAGTCCCATTGTACAGAATCCCGATGGACTGAACCACTTCCATTCACTCCCACTGTATGGAATCCCAATAGACCCAACCTCATCCCATTCACTCCCACTGTACACAATCCCAATGTAACAAACCCAAAACCACTCATTCCCATTGTTCACAGTCCCAATGGACCAAACCCCTTCCCATTCACTCCCATTGTACAGAATCCCAATGTACCAAATCCCTTCCCATTCACTCCCATTGTACAGAATCCCAATGGACCAATCCCCTTCCCGTTCACTCCCATTGTACAGAATCCCAATGGACCAATCCCCTTCCCATTCACTCCCATTGTACAGAATCCCAATGGACCAAACCCCTTCCCATCACTCCCATTGTACACAATCCCAATGGACACAACCCCTTCCCATTAACTCCCATTGTACAGTATCCCAATGGACCAATCCCACTCCCATTCACTCCCATTGTACAGAATCCCAATGGACCAATCCCCTTCCCATTCACTCCCAATGTACACAATCCCAATGGACCAAACCCCTTCCCATCACTTCCATTGTACAGAATCCCAATCGACCCAACCCCTTCCCATTCACTCCCACTGTACAGAATCTCAATGGACCAAACCCCTTCCAATTCACTCCCATTGTGCATAATCCCAATGGACCAAACCCCTTCCCATTCACTCCCACTGTACACAATCCAAATGGACCCAACCCCCTCTCATTTATGCCCATTATAAATAATCCCAATGGACCAAACCCCTTCCCATTCAGTCCCATTGTACAGAATCCCAATGGACCAAACCCCTTCCCATTCACTCCCACTGTACGGAATCCCAATGGACACAACATCATCCCATTCAATCCCATTGAACACAATCCCAATGGACAAAATGCCTTCCATTCACTCCCACTGTACACAATCCCAATGTAACAACCCAAAACCACTCATTCCCATTGTTCACACTCCCAAAGAACCAAACCCCTTCCCATTCACTCCCACTGTACAGAATTCCAATGGAGCCAAACCCCTTCCCATTCACTCCCATTGTACAGAATTCCAATGGACCAAAGCCATTCCCATTCACTCCCATTGTACAGAATCCCAATGGAGCCAAACCCCTTCCCATTCACTCCCATTGTACACAATCCCAATGGACCCGACCCCTTCCCATTCACTCCCATTGTACAGAATCCCAATGGACTGAACCCCTTCCCATTCACTCCCACTGTACACAATCCCAATGAACCCAAACCCTTCCCATTCACTAACATTGTACACAATCCCAATGGACCAAACCCCTTCCCATTCACTCCCATTGTACGGGACCCTAATGGACCAAACCCCTTCCCATTCACTCCCAATGTACACAATCCCAATGGACCAAACACCTTCCCATTCACTCCCATTGGACACATTCCCAATGGACCGAATCCCTTCCCCTTCAGTCCCACTTTACAGAATCCAAATGGACTCAACCCCTTCCCATTCACTCCCATTGTACAGAATCCCAATGGACAAATCCCCTTCCCATTCACTCCCATTGTACAGAATCCCAATGGACCAATCCCCTTCCCATTCGCTCCCACTGTACAGAATCCCAATGGAACAATCCCCTTCCCATTCACTCCCATTGTACATAATCCCAATGGACCAAACCCCTTCCCATTCACTCCCATTGAACAGAATCCCAATGGAGCTAAACCCCTTCCATTCACTCGCATTGTACACAATCTCAATGGACCCAACCCCTTCCCATTCAATCCCAATGTACATAATCCCAATGGACCGAACCCCTTCCCATTCACTCCATTGAACAGAATCCCAATGGACCCAAACCTCTTCCCATTCACTCCCACTGTACACTATCCCAATGGACCCAACCCCTTCCCATTCACTCACATTGTACACAAAGTCAATGGACCCAACCCCTTCCCAATCACTCCCATTGAACACAGTCCCAATGGACATAACCCCTTCCCATTCAATCCCATTGTATGGAACCCAAATGGACCAAACCCCTTCCCATTCACTCCCACTGTTCACAATCCCAATTGACCGAACCATTTCCCATTCACTCCCATTGTACATAACCCCTTCCCATTCAATCCCATTGTACGGAACCCTAATGGACCAAAAGCCTTCCCATTCACTCCCAATGTACACAATTCCAATGGACCAAACCCCTTCTTATTCACTCGCATTTTACACAATCCCAATGGACCAAACCCCTTCCCATTCACTCCCAATATACACAATCCCAATGACCCAAACCCCTTCCGATTCACTCCCATTGTGCGGAATCCTAATTGGACTAAACCCCTTCCCTTTCACTCCCATTGTACAGAATCCAAATGGATTCAACCCCTTACTATTCACTCCCATTGTACATAGTCCCAATGGACACAGCCCCTTCCTATTCACTCCCCTTCTACAGAATCCCAATGGACCAATCCCCTTCCCATACACTCCCATTTAACAGAATCCCAGTGGACCAATCCCCTTCCCATTCACTCCCATTGTACAGAATGCCAATGGAACAAATCCCTTCCCATTCACTCCCATTGTACAGAAACCAAATGGACCCAAACCCTTCCCATTCACTCCCAATGTACAGAATCCCAATGGACTGAACCCCTTCCCATTCACGCCCATTGGACACAATCCCAATGGATCGAACCTCTTCCCATTCACTCCCATTGTACGGAATCCTAATTGGACTAAACCCCTTCCCATTCACTCCTATTGTACAGAATCCCAATGGACCAAACCCCTTCTCATTCACTCCCATTGTACACAATCCCAATGTACCAAACCCCTTCCCATTCACTCCCACTGTACACAATCCCAATGGACCAAACCCCTTCTCATTCACTCCCATTGTACACAATCCCAATGGACCAAACCCCTTCCCATTCACTCCCATTGTACAAAATCCCAATCGACCCAACATCTTCCCATTCACTCCTACTGTACAGAATCCCAATGGACCGAATCCCTTCCCATTCACTCCCATTGTACATAGTCCCAATGGACACAACCCCTTCCCATTCACTCCCATTATACAGAATCCCAATGGACCAATCCCCTTCCCATTTAATCACATTGTACAGAATCTCAATGGACCAAACCCCTTCCCATTCACTCCCATTGTACACAATCCTAATGGACCGAATCCCTTCCCATTCACTCCCATTGTACATAGTCCCAATGGACACAACCCCTTCCCATTCACTCCCATTATACAGAATCCCAATGGACCAATCCCCTTCCCATTTAATCACATTGTACAGAATCTCAATGGAATAAACCCCTTCCCATTCACTCCCACTGTACACAATCCAAATGGACCCAACCCCCTCTCAATTATGCCTATTATAAATATTCACAATGGAGCAAACCCCTTCCCATTCACTCCGATTGTATGGAACACTAATGGACCCAACCCCTTCCCATTCAGTCCCATTGTACAGAATCCCGATGGACTGAACCACTTCCATTCACTCCCACTGTATGGAATCCCAATAGACCCAACCTCATCCCATTCACTCCCACTGTACACAATCCCAATGTAACAAACCCAAAACCACTCATTCCCATTGTTCACAGTCCCAATGGACCAAACCCCTTCCCATTCACTCCCATTGTACAGAATCCCAATGTACCAAATCCCTTCCCATTCACTCCCATTGTACAGAATCCCAATGGACCAATCCCCTTCCCGTTCACTCCCATTGTACAGAATCCCAATGGACCAATCCCCTTCCCATTCACTCCCATTGTACAGAATCCCAATGGACCAAACCCCTTCCCATCACTCCCATTGTACACAATCCCAATGGACACAACCCCTTCCCATTAACTCCCATTGTACAGTATCCCAATGGACCAATCCCACTCCCATTCACTCCCATTGTACAGAATCCCAATGGACCAATCCCCTTCCCATTCACTCCCAATGTACACAATCCCAATGGACCAAACCCCTTCCCATCACTTCCATTGTACAGAATCCCAATCGACCCAACCCCTTCCCATTCACTCCCACTGTACAGAATCTCAATGGACCAAACCCCTTCCAATTCACTCCCATTGTGCATAATCCCAATGGACCAAACCCCTTCCCATTCACTCCCACTGTACACAATCCAAATGGACCCAACCCCCTCTCATTTATGCCCATTATAAAAAATCCCAATGGACCAAACCCCTTCCCATTCAGTCCCATTGTACAGAATCCCAATGGACCAAACCCCTTCCCATTCACTCCCACTGTACGGAATCCCAATGGACACAACATCATCCCATTCAATCCCATTGAACACAATCCCAATGGACAAAATGCCTTCCATTCACTCCCACTGTACACAATCCCAATGTAACAACCCAAAACCACTCATTCCCATTGTTCACACTCCCAAAGAACCAAACCCCTTCCCATTCACTCCCACTGTACAGAATTCCAATGGAGCCAAACCCCTTCCCATTCACTCCCATTGTACAGAATTCCAATGGACCAAAGCCATTCCCATTCACTCCCATTGTACAGAATCCCAATGGAGCCAAACCCCTTCCCATTCACTCCCATTGTACACAATCCCAATGGACCCGACCCCTTCCCATTCACTCCCATTGTACAGAATCCCAATGGACTGAACCCCTTCCCATTCACTCCCACTGTACACAATCCCAATGAACCCAAACCCTTCCCATTCACTAACATTGTACACAATCCCAATGGACCAAACCCCTTCCCATTCACTCCCATTGTACGGGACCCTAATGGACCAAACCCCTTCCCATTCACTCCCAATGTACACAATCCCAATGGACCAAACACCTTCCCATTCACTCCCATTGGACACATTCCCAATGGACCGAATCCCTTCCCCTTCAGTCCCACTTTACAGAATCCAAATGGACTCAACCCCTTCCCATTCACTCCCATTGTACAGAATCCCAATGGACAAATCCCCTTCCCATTCACTCCCATTGTACAGAATCCCAATGGACCAATCCCCTTCCCATTCGCTCCCACTGTACAGAATCCCAATGGAACAATCCCCTTCCCATTCACTCCCATTGTACATAATCCCAATGGACCAAACCCCTTCCCATTCACTCCCATTGAACAGAATCCCAATGGAGCTAAACCCCTTCCATTCACTCGCATTGTACACAATCTCAATGGACCCAACCCCTTCCCATTCAATCCCAATGTACATAATCCCAATGGACCGAACCCCTTCCCATTCACTCCCATTGAACAGAATCCCAATGGACCCAAACCTCTTCCCATTCACTCCCACTGTACACTATCCCAATGGACCCAACCCCTTCCCATTCACTCACATTGTACACAAAGTCAATGGACCCAACCCCTTCCCAATCACTCCCATTGAACACAGTCCCAATGGACATAACCCCTTCCCATTCAATCCCATTGTATGGAACCCAAATGGACCAAACCCCTTCCCATTCACTCCCACTGTTCACAATCCCAATTGACCGAACCATTTCCCATTCACTCCCATTGTACATAACCCCTTCCCATTCAATCCCATTGTACGGAACCCTAATGGACCAAAAGCCTTCCCATTCACTCCCAATGTACACAATTCCAATGGACCAAACCCCTTCTTATTCACTCGCATTTTACACAATCCCAATGGACCAAACCCCTTCCCATTCACTCCCAATATACACAATCCCAATGACCCAAACCCCTTCCGATTCACTCCCATTGTGCGGAATCCTAATTGGACTAAACCCCTTCCCTTTCACTCCCATTGTACAGAATCCAAATGGATTCAACCCCTTACTATTCACTCCCATTGTACATAGTCCCAATGGACACAGCCCCTTCCTATTCACTCCCCTTCTACAGAATCCCAATGGACCAATCCCCTTCCCATACACTCCCATTTAACAGAATCCCAGTGGACCAATCCCCTTCCCATTCACTCCCATTGTACAGAATGCCAATGGAACAAATCCCTTCCCAGTCACTCCCATTGTACAGAAACCAAATGGACCCAAACCCTTCCCATTCACTCCCAATGTACAGAATCCCAATGGACTGAACCCCTTCCCATTCACGCCCATTGGACACAATCCCAATGGATCGAACCTCTTCCCATTCACTCCCATTGTACGGAATCCTAATTGGACTAAACCCCTTCCCATTCACTCCTATTGTACAGAATCCCAATGGACCAAACCCCTTCTCATTCACTCCCATTGTACACAATCCCAATGTACCAAACCCCTTCCCATTCACTCCCACTGTACACAATCCCAATGGACCAAACCCCTTCTCATTCACTCCCATTGTACACAATCCCAATGGACCAAACCCCTTCCCATTCACTCCCATTGTACAAAATCCCAATCGACCCAACATCTTCCCATTCACTCCTACTGTACAGAATCCCAATGGACCGAATCCCTTCCCATTCACTCCCATTGTACATAGTCCCAATGGACACAACCCCTTCCCATTCACTCCCATTATACAGAATCCCAATGGACCAATCCCCTTCCCATTTAATCACATTGTACAGAATCTCAATGGACCAAACCCCTTCCCATTCACTCCCATTGTACACAATCCTAATGGACCGAATCCCTTCCCATTCACTCCCATTGTACATAGTCCCAATGGACACAACCCCTTCCCATTCACTCCCATTATACAGAATCCCAATGGACCAATCCCCTTCCCATTTAATCACATTGTACAGAATCTCAATGGAATAAACCCCTTCCCATTCACTCCCACTGTACACAATCCAAATGGACCCAACCCCCTCTCAATTATGCCTATTATAAATATTCACAATGGAGCAAACCCCTTCCCATTCACTCCGATTGTATGGAACACTAATGGACCCAACCCCTTCCCATTCAGTCCCATTGTACAGAATCCCGATGGACTGAACCACTTCCATTCACTCCCACTGTATGGAATCCCAATAGACCCAACCTCATCCCATTCACTCCCACTGTACACAATCCCAATGTAACAAACCCAAAACCACTCATTCCCATTGTTCACAGTCCCAATGGACCAAACCCCTTCCCATTCACTCCCATTGTACAGAATCCCAATGTACCAAATCCCTTCCCATTCACTCCCATTGTACAGAATCCCAATGGACCAATCCCCTTCCCGTTCACTCCCATTGTACAGAATCCCAATGGACCAATCCCCTTCCCATTCACTCCCATTGTACAGAATCCCAATGGACCAAACCCCTTCCCATCACTCCCATTGTACACAATCCCAATGGACACAACCCCTTCCCATTAACTCCCATTGTACAGTATCCCAATGGACCAATCCCACTCCCATTCACTCCCATTGTACAGAATCCCAATGGACCAATCCCCTTCCCATTCACTCCCAATGTACACAATCCCAATGGACCAAACCCCTTCCCATCACTTCCATTGTACAGAATCCCAATCGACCCAACCCCTTCCCATTCACTCCCACTGTACAGAATCTCAATGGACCAAACCCCTTCCAATTCACTCCCATTGTGCATAATCCCAATGGACCAAACCCCTTCCCATTCACTCCCACTGTACACAATCCAAATGGACCCAACCCCCTCTCATTTATGCCCATTATAAATAATCCCAATGGACCAAACCCCTTCCCATTCAGTCCCATTGTACAGAATCCCAATGGACCAAACCCCTTCCCATTCACTCCCACTGTACGGAATCCCAATGGACACAACATCATCCCATTCAATCCCATTGAACACAATCCCAATGGACAAAATGCCTTCCATTCACTCCCACTGTACACAATCCCAATGTAACAACCCAAAACCACTCATTCCCATTGTTCACACTCCCAAAGAACCAAACCCCTTCCCATTCACTCCCACTGTACAGAATTCCAATGGAGCCAAACCCCTTCCCATTCACTCCCATTGTACAGAATTCCAATGGACCAAAGCCATTCCCATTCACTCCCATTGTACAGAATCCCAATGGAGCCAAACCCCTTCCCATTCACTCCCATTGTACACAATCCCAATGGACCCGACCCCTTCCCATTCACTCCCATTGTACAGAATCCCAATGGACTGAACCCCTTCCCATTCACTCCCACTGTACACAATCCCAATGAACCCAAACCCTTCCCATTCACTAACATTGTACACAATCCCAATGGACCAAACCCCTTCCCATTCACTCCCATTGTACGGGACCCTAATGGACCAAACCCCTTCCCATTCACTCCCAATGTACACAATCCCAATGGACCAAACACCTTCCCATTCACTCCCATTGGACACATTCCCAATGGACCGAATCCCTTCCCCTTCAGTCCCACTTTACAGAATCCAAATGGACTCAACCCCTTCCCATTCACTCCCATTGTACAGAATCCCAATGGACAAATCCCCTTCCCATTCACTCCCATTGTACAGAATCCCAATGGACCAATCCCCTTCCCATTCGCTCCCACTGTACAGAATCCCAATGGAACAATCCCCTTCCCATTCACTCCCATTGTACATAATCCCAATGGACCAAACCCCTTCCCATTCACTCCCATTGAACAGAATCCCAATGGAGCTAAACCCCTTCCATTCACTCGCATTGTACACAATCTCAATGGACCCAACCCCTTCCCATTCAATCCCAATGTACATAATCCCAATGGACCGAACCCCTTCCCATTCACTCCCATTGAACAGAATCCCAATGGACCCAAACCTCTTCCCATTCACTCCCACTGTACACTATCCCAATGGACCCAACCCCTTCCCATTCACTCACATTGTACACAAAGTCAATGGACCCAACCCCTTCCCAATCACTCCCATTGAACACAGTCCCAATGGACATAACCCCTTCCCATTCAATCCCATTGTATGGAACCCAAATGGACCAAACCCCTTCCCATTCACTCCCACTGTTCACAATCCCAATTGACCGAACCATTTCCCATTCACTCCCATTGTACATAACCCCTTCCCATTCAATCCCATTGTACGGAACCCTAATGGACCAAAAGCCTTCCCATTCACTCCCAATGTACACAATTCCAATGGACCAAACCCCTTCTTATTCACTCGCATTTTACACAATCCCAATGGACCAAACCCCTTCCCATTCACTCCCAATATACACAATCCCAATGACCCAAACCCCTTCCGATTCACTCCCATTGTGCGGAATCCTAATTGGACTAAACCCCTTCCCTTTCACTCCCATTGTACAGAATCCAAATGGATTCAACCCCTTACTATTCACTCCCATTGTACATAGTCCCAATGGACACAGCCCCTTCCTATTCACTCCCCTTCTACAGAATCCCAATGGACCAATCCCCTTCCCATACACTCCCATTTAACAGAATCCCAGTGGACCAATCCCCTTCCCATTCACTCCCATTGTACAGAATGCCAATGGAACAAATCCCTTCCCATTCACTCCCATTGTACAGAAACCAAATGGACCCAAACCCTTCCCATTCACTCCCAATGTACAGAATCCCAATGGACTGAACCCCTTCCCATTCACGCCCATTGGACACAATCCCAATGGATCGAACCTCTTCCCATTCACTCCCATTGTACGGAATCCTAATTGGACTAAACCCCTTCCCATTCACTCCTATTGTACAGAATCCCAATGGACCAAACCCCTTCTCATTCACTCCCATTGTACACAATCCCAATGTACCAAACCCCTTCCCATTCACTCCCACTGTACACAATCCCAATGGACCAAACCCCTTCTCATTCACTCCCATTGTACACAATCCCAATGGACACAACCCCTTCCCATTCACTCCGATTGTATGGAACACTAATGGACCCAACCCCTTCCCATTCAGTCCCATTGTACAGAATCCCGATGGACTGAACCACTTCCATTCACTCCCACTGTATGGAATCCCAATAGACCCAACCTCATCCCATTCACTCCCACTGTACACAATCCCAATGTAACAAACCCAAAACCACTCATTCCCATTGTTCACAGTCCCAATGGACCAAACCCCTTCCCATTCACTCCCATTGTACAGAATCCCAATGTACCAAATCCCTTCCCATTCACTCCCATTGTACAGAATCCCAATGGACCAATCCCCTTCCCGTTCACTCCCATTGTACAGAATCCCAATGGACCAATCCCCTTCCCATTCACTCCCATTGTACAGAATCCCAATGGACCAAACCCCTTCCCATCACTCCCATTGTACACAATCCCAATGGACACAACCCCTTCCCATTAACTCCCATTGTACAGTATCCCAATGGACCAATCCCACTCCCATTCACTCCCATTGTACAGAATCCCAATGGACCAATCCCCTTCCCATTCACTCCCAATGTACACAATCCCAATGGACCAAACCCCTTCCCATCACTTCCATTGTACAGAATCCCAATCGACCCAACCCCTTCCCATTCACTCCCACTGTACAGAATCTCAATGGACCAAACCCCTTCCAATTCACTCCCATTGTGCATAATCCCAATGGACCAAACCCCTTCCCATTCACTCCCACTGTACACAATCCAAATGGACCCAACCCCCTCTCATTTATGCCCATTATAAATAATCCCAATGGACCAAACCCCTTCCCATTCAGTCCCATTGTACAGAATCCCAATGGACCAAACCCCTTCCCATTCACTCCCACTGTACGGAATCCCAATGGACACAACATCATCCCATTCAATCCCATTGAACACAATCCCAATGGACAAAATGCCTTCCATTCACTCCCACTGTACACAATCCCAATGTAACAACCCAAAACCACTCATTCCCATTGTTCACACTCCCAAAGAACCAAACCCCTTCCCATTCACTCCCACTGTACAGAATTCCAATGGAGCCAAACCCCTTCCCATTCACTCCCATTGTACAGAATTCCAATGGACCAAAGCCATTCCCATTCACTCCCATTGTACAGAATCCCAATGGAGCCAAACCCCTTCCCATTCACTCCCATTGTACACAATCCCAATGGACCCGACCCCTTCCCATTCACTCCCATTGTACAGAATCCCAATGGACTGAACCCCTTCCCATTCACTCCCACTGTACACAATCCCAATGAACCCAAACCCTTCCCATTCACTAACATTGTACACAATCCCAATGGACCAAACCCCTTCCCATTCACTCCCATTGTACGGGACCCTAATGGACCAAACCCCTTCCCATTCACTCCCAATGTACACAATCCCAATGGACCAAACACCTTCCCATTCACTCCCATTGGACACATTCCCAATGGACCGAATCCCTTCCCCTTCAGTCCCACTTTACAGAATCCAAATGGACTCAACCCCTTCCCATTCACTCCCATTGTACAGAATCCCAATGGACAAATCCCCTTCCCATTCACTCCCATTGTACAGAATCCCAATGGACCAATCCCCTTCCCATTCGCTCCCACTGTACAGAATCCCAATGGAACAATCCCCTTCCCATTCACTCCCATTGTACATAATCCCAATGGACCAAACCCCTTCCCATTCACTCCCATTGAACAGAATCCCAATGGAGCTAAACCCCTTCCATTCACTCGCATTGTACACAATCTCAATGGACCCAACCCCTTCCCATTCAATCCCAATGTACATAATCCCAATGGACCGAACCCCTTCCCATTCACTCCCATTGAACAGAATCCCAATGGACCCAAACCTCTTCCCATTCACTCCCACTGTACACTATCCCAATGGACCCAACCCCTTCCCATTCACTCACATTGTACACAAAGTCAATGGACCCAACCCCTTCCCAATCACTCCCATTGAACACAGTCCCAATGGACATAACCCCTTCCCATTCAATCCCATTGTATGGAACCCAAATGGACCAAACCCCTTCCCATTCACTCCCACTGTTCACAATCCCAATTGACCGAACCATTTCCCATTCACTCCCATTGTACATAACCCCTTCCCATTCAATCCCATTGTACGGAACCCTAATGGACCAAAAGCCTTCCCATTCACTCCCAATGTACACAATTCCAATGGACCAAACCCCTTCTTATTCACTCGCATTTTACACAATCCCAATGGACCAAACCCCTTCCCATTCACTCCCAATATACACAATCCCAATGACCCAAACCCCTTCCGATTCACTCCCATTGTGCGGAATCCTAATTGGACTAAACCCCTTCCCTTTCACTCCCATTGTACAGAATCCAAATGGATTCAACCCCTTACTATTCACTCCCATTGTACATAGTCCCAATGGACACAGCCCCTTCCTATTCACTCCCCTTCTACAGAATCCCAATGGACCAATCCCCTTCCCATACACTCCCATTTAACAGAATCCCAGTGGACCAATCCCCTTCCCATTCACTCCCATTGTACAGAATGCCAATGGAACAAATCCCTTCCCATTCACTCCCATTGTACAGAAACCAAATGGACCCAAACCCTTCCCATTCACTCCCAATGTACAGAATCCCAATGGACTGAACCCCTTCCCATTCACGCCCATTGGACACAATCCCAATGGATCGAACCTCTTCCCATTCACTCCCATTGTACGGAATCCTAATTGGACTAAACCCCTTCCCATTCACTCCTATTGTACAGAATCCCAATGGACCAAACCCCTTCTCATTCACTCCCATTGTACACAATCCCAATGTACCAAACCCCTTCCCATTCACTCCCACTGTACACAATCCCAATGGACCAAACCCCTTCTCATTCACTCCCATTGTACACAATCCCAATGGACCAAACCCCTTCCCATTCACTCCCATTGTACAAAATCCCAATCGACCCAACATCTTCCCATTCACTCCTACTGTACAGAATCCCAATGGACCGAATCCCTTCCCATTCACTCCCATTGTACATAGTCCCAATGGACACAACCCCTTCCCATTCACTCCCATTATACAGAATCCCAATGGACCAATCCCCTTCCCATTTAATCACATTGTACAGAATCTCAATGGACCAAACCCCTTCCCATTCACTCCCATTGTACACAATCCTAATGGACCGAATCCCTTCCCATTCACTCCCATTGTACATAGTCCCAATGGACACAACCCCTTCCCATTCACTCCCATTATACAGAATCCCAATGGACCAATCCCCTTCCCATTTAATCACATTGTACAGAATCTCAATGGAATAAACCCATTCCCATTCACTCCCACTGTACACAATCCAAATGGACCCAACCCCCTCTCAATTATGCCTATTATAAATATTCACAATGGAGCAAACCCCTTCCCATTCACTCCGATTGTATGGAACACTAATGGACCCAACCCCTTCCCATTCAGTCCCATTGTACAGAATCCCGATGGACTGAACCACTTCCATTCACTCCCACTGTATGGAATCCCAATAGACCCAACCTCATCCCATTCACTCCCACTGTACACAATCCCAATGTAACAAACCCAAAACCACTCATTCCCATTGTTCACAGTCCCAATGGACCAAACCCCTTCCCATTCACTCCCATTGTACAGAATCCCAATGTACCAAATCCCTTCCCATTCACTCCCATTGTACAGAATCCCAATGGACCAATCCCCTTCCCGTTCACTCCCATTGTACAGAATCCCAATGGACCAATCCCCTTCCCATTCACTCCCATTGTACAGAATCCCAATGGACCAAACCCCTTCCCATCACTCCCATTGTACACAATCCCAATGGACACAACCCCTTCCCATTAACTCCCATTGTACAGTATCCCAATGGACCAATCCCCTTCCCATTCACTCCCAATGTACACAATCCCAATGGACCAAACCCCTTCCCATCACTTCCATTGTACAGAATCCCAATCGACCCAACCCCTTCCCATTCACTCCCACTGTACAGAATCTCAATGGACCAAACCCCTTCCAATTCACTCCCATTGTGCATAATCCCAATGGACCAAACCCCTTCCCATTCACTCCCACTGTACACAATCCAAATGGACCCAACCCCCTCTCATTTATGCCCATTATAAATAATCCCAATGGACCAAACCCCTTCCCATTCAGTCCCATTGTACAGAATCCCAATGGACCAAACCCCTTCCCATTCACTCCCACTGTACGGAATCCCAATGGACACAACATCATCCCATTCAATCCCATTGAACACAATCCCAATGGACAAAATGCCTTCCATTCACTCCCACTGTACACAATCCCAATGTAACAACCCAAAACCACTCATTCCCATTGTTCACACTCCCAAAGAACCAAACCCCTTCCCATTCACTCCCACTGTACAGAATTCCAATGGAGCCAAACCCCTTCCCATTCACTCCCATTGTACAGAATTCCAATGGACCAAAGCCATTCCCATTCACTCCCATTGTACAGAATCCCAATGGAGCCAAACCCCTTCCCATTCACTCCCATTGTACACAATCCCAATGGACCCGACCCCTTCCCATTCACTCCCATTGTACAGAATCCCAATGGACTGAACCCCTTCCCATTCACTCCCACTGTACACAATCCCAATGAACCCAAACCCTTCCCATTCACTAACATTGTACACAATCCCAATGGACCAAACCCCTTCCCATTCACTCCCATTGTACGGGACCCTAATGGACCAAACCCCTTCCCATTCACTCCCAATGTACACAATCCCAATGGACCAAACACCTTCCCATTCACTCCCGCTGTACAGAATCCCTATGGACCCAAACCCCTTCTCATTCACTCCCATTGTACAGAATCCAAATGGACCCAAACCCCTTCCCATTCACTCCCACTGTACACAATCCCAATGGACCAATCCCCTTCCCATTCACTCCCAATGTACACAATCCCAATGGACCAAACCCCTTCCCATCACTTCCATTGTACAGAATCCCAAACGACCCAACCCCTTCCCATTCACTCCCACGGTACAGAATCTCAATGGACAAAACCCCTTCCAATTCACTCCCATTGAGCATAATCCCAATGGACCAAACGCCTTCCCATTCACTCCCACTGTACACAATCCAAATGAACCAAACCGCCTCTCATTTATGCCCATTATAAATAATCCCAATGGACCAAACCCCTTCCCATTCAGTCCCATTGTACAGAATCCCAATGGACCAAACCCCTTCCCATTCACTCCCACTGTATGGAATCCCAATGGACACAACATCATCCCATTCAATCCCATTGAACACAATCCCAATGGACAAAATGCCTTCCATTCACTCCCACTGTACACAATCCCAATGTAACAAACCCAAAACCACTCATTCCCATTGTTCACAGTCCCAAAGAACCAAACCCCTTCCCATTCACTCCCATTGTACAGAATTCCAATGGACCAAAGCCCTTCCCATTCACTCCCACTGTACAGAATTCCAATGGAGCCAAACCCCTTCCCATTCACTCCCATTGTACAGAATTCCAATGGACCCGACCCCTTCCCATTCACTCCCATTGTACAGAATCCCAATGGACTGAACCCCTTCCCATTCACTCCCACTGTACACAATCCCAATGAACCCAAACCCTTCCCATTCACTAACATTGTACACAATCCCAATGGACCATCCCCTTCCCATTCACTCCCATTGTACGGGACCCTAATGGACCAAACCCCTTCCCATTCACTCCCAATGTACACAATCCCAATGGACCAAACACCTTCCCATTCACTCCCGCTGTACAGAATCCCTATGGACCCAAACCCCTTCCCATTCACTCCCATTGTACAGAATCCAAATGGACCCAAACCCCTTCCCATTCACTCCCACTGTACACAATCCCAATGGACCCAAACCCCTTCCCATTCACTCCCACTGTACAGAATCCCAATGGACCCAAACCCCTTCCCATTCACTCCCACTGTACACAATCCCAATGGACCCAAACCCCTTCCCATTCACTCCCACTGTACAGAATCCCAATGGAGCCAAACCCCTTACCATTCACTCCCACTGTACAGAATCCCAATGAACCAAAACCCCTTCCCATTCACTCCCATTGTACATAGTCCCAATGGATCCAATCCCTTCACATTCACTCACATTGTACAGAATCCAAATGGACTGAACCCCTTCCCATTCACTCCCACTATACACAATCCGAATGGACCCAACCCCTTCCCATTCACTCCCACTGTAGGAAATCCCAATGGACCAGACCCCTTTCCATTCACTCCCATTGTACAGAATCCCAATGGACCCAACCCCTTCCGATTCACTCCCATTGTACAGAATCCCAATGGACCCGATCCTTTCCCATTCACTCCCATTGTGCAGAATCCCAATGGACCCAACCCCTTCCCAATCCCCTGAAATTGATCGTCATGGTACCGTTACCTCTGGTTCTCGATCTGCCGTTGCTTCTGCTGGTTCCTCATGGTCAGCCTCACGATCCTTCTTCCTGTTCGGGGAGCAAGCGTACAGGGGGTTAGTGGAGTGCAGCCAGATTTCCTCATCTGAATGCTGCCTGACTGTAAACCCTGGTGACCAGATTCAGTTCTGTCAGCTCAGCAGTGGGCACAGGTCTGAGATGGGCAATCCAATCCAGGACTTAAACCAAACAACTCGCAAACTGAATTTGGGCCTCAGTTGGACTATTGTGTCCAATTCTGGGCACCACACTTTTGGAAGGATGTCAAGGCCTTGGAGAGGTTGCAGAGGAGATTTACCAGAATTATAGCAGGGATGGGAGACTTCAGATATGTGGAGAGACTGGAGAAGAGGCTAAGATTTTTCTATCTCCACAAGGATGAGCAATCCTAGGATTGTCCATCTCTCCAAGGATGATCAAAGGGGCTAGGATTGTCCATCTCTGCAAGGATGATCAAAGGGGCTAGGATTGTCCATCTCTGCAAGGATGATCAAGGAGGCTAGGATTGTCCATCTCTCCAAGAATGATCCATGACATTAGGATTGTCCATCTCTCCAAGGATTTTCCATGACATTAGGATTATCCATCTCTCTAAGGATTGTCCACGACGTTAGGATTGTCCATCTTTCCAAGGATGATCTAAGAGGCTAGGATTGTCCATCTTTCTAATGATGATCAAGGAGCTAGGATTGTCCATCTCTCCAAGGATGGTCCAGGATGCTAGGATTGTCCATCTCTCCGGGCTGGGACCAGAGTCCTGCCGAACTGAATAACTAGGACAGTAGACAGGGCTTTAAACTAATGAAGTAGCGGGGGCGTGGTGGGGGGTGGGGTGGGAGGATTCAAGTAAGAGTAAATTTGAAAGCAGCGAGAGAAATGTCAAGGCTCTAGAGCAGAGTAGAGTTTTGGGTAAAAATAAGCAGAGTGGGTCAGGAAGGGACAGAGAGAGAGTAACAAAGGTAATAAGGCATCAGTGACTAAGGTGACATCAGGGAAACATAGAAATAAGTTAAAGCTAAAGGCACTAAATCTGAATGCGAGAAGCATTCGCAACAAAATAGATGAAATAATAGCGCAGATAGAAATTAACAGGTTTGATCTAATAGCCATAACGCAGATATGGTTGCAAAGTGGTCAAGATTGAGAACTAAATATTCCAGGATACTTAACTTTTAGAAGAGATAGGCAAAATGGAAAAGGAGGAGGGGTAGCCCTGATAATAAAGGATGGGATAAAGACAGTAGAGAGAAAGGATCTTAGCTCCGAAAATCAAGAAGTAGAATCAGTTTGGGTGGAGCTAAGAAACAGCAAGGGGCAGAAAACATTGGTGGGAGTTGTTTATAGGCCCCCAAACAGTAGTTGTAATGTAGGGCAGAGTATAAATCAGGTATTAGAGGCGCATGTAACAAGGGTAATACTGTAATCATAGGGGATCTTAATCTACATGTAGACTGGGCAAACCAAATTTGCAGTAATAGTGTGGAGGACGAATTCATGGAATGTATACAAGATAGTTTTCTAGATCAGTATGTTGAGGAACCAACTAGGGAACAGGCTATTTTAGATCTAGTATTGTGCAATAGAAACATAGAAAAATAGGAGCAGGAGTCGGCCATTCGGCCCTTCGAGCCTGCTCCGCCATTCAATATGATCATGGCTGATCCTCTATCTCAATACCATATTCCCGATTTCTCCCCATACCCCTTGATGAGAAGGTGGGTAGGTGGGGTTGAGTTATGGAGAGAAGGTGGGTTTGAGAGATGAAGAGAAGGTGGGTATATGGGGTCGAGATATGGAGAGAAGGTGGGGTTGAGATATGGAGAGAAGGTGGGTTTGAGATATGGAGAGAAGGTGGGTAGGTGTGGATAGGAGAATATGGGCAGGTGTGCTTTATCTTGAAGGCTGATGTTGTCCATCTCTCCAAGGATGTTCCTGGAGTATGGAAGGTGGAGATGAGGTAGAAGATCAGCCATGATCTCACTGAATGGTGGAACAGGCTCAAAGGGCCAAATGGCCGACTCCTGCTCCTATTTCTTATGTTGTGATGTTAGTACCTCAGCCACACCCTCTGTCTCCATGCGTAGATCTCCTTTTTGGTCCCTAATCGGCCCCACTCATCCTCTTAACACTCATTTATTATTTATAAGCTGATAGAGGACTTTTGGATTCAATTTTATGTTGGCTGCCAATCTATTCTCATGCTCTCTCTTTGCCCCTCTTATTTCCTTTTTCACTTCCCCCCTGAACTTTCTATATTCAGCCTGATTCTCACTTGTATTCTCAACCTAACATCTGTCATATGGACCCTCCCACCTCCGCAAATAGATCTCCTGAGACCTGCTAGCTGCATTCGACTCCTCGGAGGCTCTGTCCTCCTGAGATAGTTGTGTGTACACAGGGGAAAAGCTCGCAACATTCTGATTAAATATGTAGAGCGAGGTGTGAATATACTCACCCAAACCTGAGCTTCCGGAACGGATCCTTGAACTTAGGTTTTCCCTCAGGAACTTCGATGGACTGCAGTGGTGAAGGCAACAATGGGTAAAAAGACAGAGAGAAAAATACAATGGACCCAATCCCTTCTCATTCACTCCCACTGTACATAATCGCAATGGAACCAACCTCTTCCCATTCACTCCCACTGCACACAATGCCAATGGACCAAACCCCTTCCCATTCACTCCCATTTTACACAATCCCAATGGACCCAACCCCTTCCCATTCACTCCCATTGTACACAATACCAATGGACAAAAACCATTCCCATTCAATCCCATTGTTAACAATCCCAATGGACCAAACCCCTTCCCATTCACTCCCATTGTACACAATCCCAATGGACAAAAACCATTCCCATTCAATCCCATTGTTAACAATCACAATGGACCCAACCCCTTCCCATTCACTCCCATTGTACACAATCCCAATGGACAAAAACCCTTCCCATTCACTCCCATTGTACGGTATCCCAATGAACCCAACCCCTTCCCATTCAATCCCATTGTACAGAATCCCAATGGACCAAACCCCTTCCCATTCACTCCCATCGTACACAATCCCATGGGACCCAAACCCTTCCCATTCACTCCCCTGTACACAAACCCAATGGACAGAAACCCCTTCCCATTCAATCCCATTGTACGGATCTCCAATGGACCCAACCCCTTCCAATTCATTCCCATTTTAGACAATCCCAATGGAACCAACCCCTTCCCATTCATTCCCATTGTACACAATCCCAATGGACCAAACTCCTTCCCATTCACTCCCATTACAGAATCCCAATGGACCAAACCTCTTCCTATTCACTCCCATTGTACACAGTCACAATGTACCATAACCCTTCCCATTCACTCCCATTTTGAAGAATCCCAATGGATCAACATACTTCTCATTTAGTATCATTGTACAGAATCCAAATGGACCCAGACCCTTCCCATCACTCCCATTGTACAGAATCCCAATGAACCAAACCCCTTCCCATACACTCCCATTGTACACAATCCCAATGGACCAAACCCCTTCCCATTCACTCCCACTGTACACAATCCCAATGGACCCAAACCCCTTCCCATTCACTACCATTGTACATAGTCCCAATTGACACAACGCCTTCCCATTCACTCCCACTGTGCACAATCCCAATGGACCCAACCCCTTCCCATTCACTCCCACTGTACACAATCCCAATGGACCCGACCCCTTACCATTCATTCCCATTGTACACAATCCCAATGGACCCAACCTCTTCCCATTCACTCCCATTGTACACAATCCCAATGAACCCAACCCCTTCCCATTCAATCCCATTGTACAGAATCCCAATGGACCAAACCACTTCCCATTCACTCCCACTGTTAACAATCATAATGGACCCAACCCCTTCTCATTCAATCCCATTGTACACAATCCCAATGGACTAAACCACTTCCCATTCACTCCCATTGTACACAATCCCATGGGACCCAATCCCTTCCCATTCAATCCCATTGTACGGAATCCCAATGGACCAAACCCCTTCCCATTCACTCCCATCGTACACAATCCCATGGGACCCAAACCCTTCCCATTCACTCCCCTGTACACAAACCCAATGGACAGAAACCCCTTCCCATTCAATCCCATTGTAAGGAACCCCAATGAACCCAATCCCTTCCCATTCAATCCCATTGTACGGATCTCCAATGGACCCAACCCCTTCCAATTCATTCCCATTTTAGACAATCCCAATGGAACCAACCCCTTCCCATTCATTCCCATTGTACACAATCCCAATGGACCAAACCCCTTCCCAATCACTCCCATTGTACAGAATCTCAATGGACCAAACCCCTTCCCATTCACTCCCATTGTACACAATGCCAATGGACCCAAACCCCTTCCCATTCACTCCCATTGTACACAATCCCAATGGACCCGACCCCTTACCATTCAATCCCATTGTACACAATCCCAATTGACCCAACCTCTTCCCATTCACTCCCATTGTACACAATCTCAATGGACCCAACCCCTTCCCAGTCACTCCCATTGTACACAATGCCAATGGAACCAAACCCCTTCCCATTCACTCCCATTGTACACAATCCCAATGGACCAAACCCCTTCCCATTCACTCCCATTGTACACAATCCCAATGGACCCAACCTCTTCCCATTCACTCCCATTGTACACAATCCCAATGGAACAAACCTCTTCCCATTCACTCCCACTGTACACAATCCCAATGGAACCAACCTCTTCCCATTCACTCCCACTGTACAGATTCCCAATGGACCCGACCCCTTCCCATTCACTCCCATTAGACACAATCACAATGCACCGAACCCCTTCCCATTCACTCCCATTGTACAGAATCCCAATGGACCCAAACCCCTTTTCATTCACTCCCATTGTACACAATCCCAATAGACCCGACCCCTTCCCATTCACTCCCATTGTACAAAATCCCAATGGACCCAACCTCGTCCCATTCACTCCCACTGTACACAATCTCAATGGACCCAACCTCTTCCCATTCACTCCCACTGTACACAATCCCAATGGACCCAACCTCTTCCCATTCACTCCCATTGTACACAATCGCAATGGACAAAAACCCTTCCCATTCAATCCCACTGTATAGAATCGCAATGGACTCAACCCCTTCCCATTCAATCCCATTGTACACAATCCCAATGGACCAAACCACTTCCCATTCACTCCCATTGTACGGTATCCCAATGAACCCAACCCCTTCCCATTCAATCCCATTGTACGGAATCCCAATGGACCAAACCCCTTCCCATTCACTCCCATTGTACACAATCCCAATTGACTAAAACTCTTCCCATTCAATCCTATTGTACGGAATCGCAATGGATGCAACCCCTTCCCATTCACTCCCATCGTACACAATCCCATGGGACCCAAACCCTTCCCATTCACTCCCCTGTACACAAACCCAATGGACAGAAACCCCTTCCCATTCAATCCCATTGTACGGATCTCCAATGGACCCAACCCCTTCCCATACACTCCCATTGTACACAATCCCAATGGACCAAACCCCTTCCCATTCACGCCCACTGTACACAATCCCAATGGACCCAAACCCCTTCCCATTCACTCCCACTGTACACAATCCCAATGGTCCCAAACCACTTCCCATTCACTCCCACTGTACACAATCCCAATGGACCCAAACCCCTTCCCATTCACTCGCATTGTAGATAATCCCAATTGACCCAACACTTTCCCATTCACTCGCATTGTACATAGTCCCAATTGACACAACTCCTTCCCATTCACTCCCAATGTACAAAATCCCAACGGATCCAAGCCGTACCCATTCAATCCCATTATAGGGAGTCTCAATGGACCGAACCCCTTCCCATTCTCTCCCATTGTACATATTCCCAATGGAACAAACGCCTTCCCATTTACTCCTATTGTACACAATCCAAATGGACCAAACCCCTTCCCAATCACTCGCATTGTACACAACGCCAATGGACCCAAACCCCTACCCATTCACTCCCATTGTACAGAATCCCAATGGACCAAACCCCTTCCCATTCACTCCCATTGTATACAATGCCAATGGACCCAAACCCCTTCCCATTCACTCCCATTGTACACAATCCCAATGGACCCAACCCCTTACCATTCATTCCCATTGTACACAATCCCAATGGACCCAACCTCTTCCCATTCACTCCCATTGTACACAATCCCAATGGACCCGACCCCTTACCATTCATTCCCATTGTACACAATCCCAATGGACCCAACCTCTTCCCATTCACTCCCATTGTATACAATCTCAATGGACCCAACCCCTTCCCAGTCACTCCCATTGTACACAATGCCAATGGACACAAACCCCTTCCCATTCACTCCCATTGTACACAATCCCAATGGACCAAACCCCTTCCCATTCACTCCCATTGTACACAATCCCAATGGACCCAACCTCTTCCCATTCACTCCCATTATACACAATCCCAATGGAACCAACCTCTTCCCATTCACTCCCACTGTACAGATTCCCAATGGACCCAACCTCTTCCCATTCACTCCCACTGTACACAATCCCAATGGACCCAACCTCTTCCCATTCACTCCCACTGTACAGATTCCCAATGGACCCGACCCCTTCCCATTCACTCCCATTAGACACAATCACAATGCACCGAACCCCTTCCCATTCACTCCCATTGTACAGAATCCCAATGGACCCAAACACCTTCCCATTCACTCCCATTGAACAAAATCCCAATGGACACAACCTCGTCCCATTCACTCCCACTGTACACAATCTCAATGGACCCAACCTCTTCCCATTCACTCCCACTGTACACAATCCCAATGGACCCAACCTCTTCCCATTCACTCCCATTGTACACAATCCCAATGGACCCAACCTCTTCCCATTCACTCTCACTGTACACAATCCCAATGGACCCAACCTCTTCCCATTCACTCCCATTGTACATAATCCCAATGGACCAAATGCCTTCCCATTCACTCCCATTGTACACAATCCCAATGGACCAAATGCCTTCCCATTCACTCCCACTGTACAGAATCGCCATGGAACAAACCCCTTCCCATTCACTCCCAGTGTAAACAATTGCAATGGACCAAACCCCTTCCCTTTCATTCCCATTGTGCGGAACCCTAATGGATCAAACCTCTTCCCATTCACTTGCATTGTAAACAGTCCCAATAGACACAACCCATTCCCATTCACTCCCATTGTACAAAATCCCAATTGACCAAACCCCTTCCCATTCAATCCGATTGTAGGGAGTCCCAATGGACCGAACCTCTTCCCATTCTCTCTCATTGTGCATAATCCCAATGGAACAAACCCCTTCCCATTCACTCCCATTGTACACAATCCCAATGGAACACACCCCTTCCCATTCCCATTGTACACAATCCCAATGGACTGAATCCCTTCCCATTCACTCCCATTATACAAAATCTCAATGTACCAAATCCCTTCCCATTCACTCCCATTCTACATAATCCCAATGGAACAAATGCCTTCCCATTCACTCCCGCTGTACACAATCCAAATGGACCAAACCCCTTCTCATTTATGCCCATTATAAATAATCCCAATGGACCAAACCCCTTCCATTCACTCCCATTATACAGAATCCCAATGGACTGAATCCCTTCCCATTCACTCCCACTGTACACAATCCCAATGGACCCAACCCCTTCCCATTCACTCCCACTGTACACAATCCCAATGGACCCAACCCCTTCCCATTCACTCCCATTGTACACAATCCCAAATTGACCCAACCTCTTCCCATTCACTCCCATTTTACACAATCTCAATGTACCAAACTCCATCCCATTCACTTCGATTGCACAGAATCCCAATGGACCAAAGCCCTTCCATCACTCCCATTGTACACAATCCCAATGGACTCAAACCCCTTCCATTCACTCGCATTGTAACAGTCCCAATGGACCAACCCTTCCCATTCACTCCCATTGTACAAAATCCCAATGGACTCGACCGATTCCCATTCAATCCCATTGTAGCGAGTCCCAATGGACCAAACCTCTTCCCATTCACTCCCATTGTACACAATCCCAATGGACCAAACCCCTTCCCATTCACTCCCATTGTACACAATCCCAATGGACCAAACACCTTCCCATTCACTCGCACTGTACACAATCCCAATGGACCAAACCCCTTCCCATTCACTCCCATTGTACACAATCCCAATGGACCAAACACCTTCCCATTCACTCCCATTGTACAGAATCCCAATGGACCAAACCCCTTCCCATTCACTCCCACTGAACACAATCCCAATGGACTCAACCCCTTAATATTCACTCCCATTGTACATAGTCCCAATGGATCCAATCCCTTCCTAATCACTCCCATTGTACAGAATCCCAATGGACCAAACCCCGTCCTATTCACTCCCATTGTACACAATCCCAATGGACCAAACCCCTTCACATTCACTCCCATTGTACACAATCCCAATGGACCCACCCCTTCCCATTCACTCACAATGTACACAGTCCCAATGGACCAAACACCTTCCCATTCACTCCCATTCTACGGAATCCCAATGGACCCAACCCCTTCCCATTCACTCCCACTGTACAGAATCCCAATGGACCCAAGCCCCTTCCAATTCACTCCCAATGTACACAATCCCAATGGAGCCAAACCCCTTCCCATTCACTCCCACTGTACAGAAGCCCAATGGATCCAATCCCATCCCATTCACTCCCATTGTACAGAATCACAACGGACCAAACCCCTTCCCATTTACTCTCATTGTACAGAATCCCAGTGGACTGAACCCCTTCCCATTCACTCCCACTGTACAGAATCCCAATGGACCAAATCCCTCCCATTCACTCCCACTGTACACAGTCCCAATGGACCCAAACCCTTCCCATTCACTCCCACTGTACACAATCCCAATGGACCCAACACCTTCCCATTCACTCCCACTGTACACAATCCCAATGGAGCCAAACCCCTTACCATTCACTCCCACTGTACAGAAGCCCAATGGATCCAATCCCATCCCATTCACTCCCATTGTACAGAATCACAACGTACCAAACCCCTTCCCATTTACTCTCATTGTACAGAATCCCAGTGGACTGAACCCCTTCCCATTCACTCCCATTGTACAGAATCCCAATGGACCCAACCCCTTCCCATTCACTCCCACTGTACACAATACCAATGGACCCAACCCCTTTATATTCACTCCCACTGTAGGAAATCCCAATGGACCAAATCCCCTTCCCATTCACTCCCATTGTACAGAATCCCAATGGACCCGACCCTTTCTCATTCACTCCCATTGTACACAATCCAAATGGACACATCCCCTTCCCATTCACTGCCATTGTGCACAATCCCAATGGACCAAATCCCTTCCCATTCACTCGCATTGTATGGAATCCCAATGGATCCAACCCCTTCCCATTCAATCCCATTGTATGGAATCCCAATGGACCCAACTACTTCCCATTCACTCCCATTGTACACAATCCCAATGGACACAATCCTTTCTCATTCACTCCCATTGTACAGAATCCCAATGGACCCAACCCCTTCCCATTCACTCCAATTGTACACAATCCCAATGGAACCGATCCTTTCTCATTCACTGCCATTGTACACAATCCCAATGGACCAAACCCCTTCCAATTCACTCCCATTGTACAGAATCCCAATGGACCCAACCCCTTCCCATTCACTGCCATTGTACACAATCCCAATGGACCAAACCCCTTCCCATTCACTCCCACTGTACACAATCCCAATGGATCCAACCCCTTCCCGTTCACTACCACTGTACACAAACCCAATGGACCCAACCCCTTTCTCATTCACTCCCATTGTACAGAATCCCAATGGACCCAACCCCTTCCCATTCACTACCACTGTGCACAATCCCAATGGACCCAACCCCTTCCCATTCACTCCAATTGTTCACAATCCCAATGGATCCAACCCCTTCCCGTTCACTACCATTGTACAGAATCCCAATGCACCCGACCCTTTCCCACTCACTCCCATTGTTCACAATCCCAATGGACCCAACCCCTTCCCATTCACTACCATTGTACAGAATCCCAATGGACCCAACCCCTTCCCATTCACTCCCATT
The DNA here is from genome assembly GCA_030390025.1 of Squalus acanthias. NCBI lineage: Eukaryota > Metazoa > Chordata > Chondrichthyes > Squaliformes > Squalidae > Squalus > Squalus acanthias. Next base: position 110,653 of record JASTWF010000983.1, on the reverse strand, counting down.
GTACACAATCTCAATGGACCCGACCCTTTCTCATTCACTCCCATTGTACAGAATCCCAATGGACCCAACCCCTTCCCATTCACCCCCATTGTACACAATCCCAATGGACCCAACCCCTTCCCATTCACTACCATTGTACACAATCTCAATGGACCCGACCCTTTCTCATTCACTCCCATTGTACAGAATCCCAATGGACCCAACCCCTTCTCATTCACTCCCATTGTTCACAATCCCAATGGACCCAAACCCCTTCCCATTCACTCCCATCGGACACAATCCCAATGGACCGAACCCCTTCCCAATCCCCTGAAATTGATCGTCATGTTACCGTTACCTCTGGTTCTTGATCTGCCGTTGCTTCTGCTTGTTCCTCATGGTCAGCCTCACGATCCTTCTTCCTGTTCAGGGAGCAAGCGTACAGGGGGTTAGTGGAGTGCAGCCAGATTTCCTCATCTGAATGCTGCCTGACTGTAAACCCTGGTGACCAGATTCAGTTCTGTCAGCTCAGCAGTGGGCACAGGTCTGAGATGGGCAATCCAATCCAGGACTTAAACCAAACAACTCGCAAACTGAATTTGGGCCTCAGTTGGACTATTGTGTCCAATTCTGGGCACCACACTTTTGGAAGGATGTCAAGGCCTTGGAGAGGGTGCAGAGGAGATTTACCAGAATTATAGCAGGGATGGGAGACTTGAGATATGTGGAGAGAATGGAGAAGAGGCTAAGATTTTTCTATCTCCACAAGGATGAGCAATCCTAGGATTGTCCATCTCTCCAAGGATGGTCTAAGAGGCTAGGATTGTCCATCTCTCCAAGGATGATCAAAGGGGCTAGGATTGTCCATCTCTCCAAGGATGGTCTAAGAGGCTAGGATTGTCCATCTCTTCAAGAATGATCCATGACATTAGGATTGTCCATCTCTCCAAGGATGATCAAAGGGGCTAGGATTGTCCATCTCTCCAAGGTTGATCAGCGAGGCTAGGATTGTCCATCTCTCCAAGAATGATCCATGACATTAAGATTGACCATCTCTCCAAGGATGATCAAGGAGGCTAGGATTGTCCATCTCTCCAAGGATTGTCCATGACATTAGGATTGTCCATTTCTCCAAGGACTGTCCATGACATTAGGATTGTCCATCTCTCTAAGGATTGTCCACGACGTTAGGATTGTCCATCTTTCTAAGGATGTGATGCGGAGATGTTGGTGTTGGACTGGGGTGGACAAAAATGAGAAGTCGCACAACACCAGGTTATAGTCCAACAGATTTATTTAAAATTACGAGCTTTCGGAGCTGTTGCCCCTTCGTCAGGTACCTTGTACCTTTACCTGACGAAGGAGCAGCAGCTCCGAAAGCTTGTAACTTTAAATACATCTGTTGGACTATAACCTGGTGTTGTGCGACTTCTCATTTTTCTATGGATGATCAAGGAGCTAGGATTGTCCATCTCTCCAAGGATGGTCCAGGATGCTAGGATTGTCCATCTCTCCGGGCTGGGACCAGAGTCCTGGCGAATTGAATAACTAGGGCAGCAGACAGGGCTTTAAACTAATGAAGTAGCGGGGGCGTGGTGGGGGGTGGGGTGGGAGGATTCAGGAAAGAGTAAATTTGAAAGCAGCGAGAGAAATGTCAAGGCTCTAGAGCACAGTAGAGTTTTGGGTAAAAATAAGCAGAGTGGGTCAGGAAGGGACAGAGAGGGTAACAAAGGTAATAAGGCATCAGTGACTAAAGTGACATCAGGGAAACATAGAAATAAGTTAAAGCTAAAGGCACTAAATCTGAATGCGCAAAGCATTCGCAACAAAATAGATGAAATAATAGCGCAGATAGAAATGAACAGGTTTGATCTAATAGCCATAACGCAGATATGGTTGCAAAGTGGTCAAGATTGAGAACTAAATATTCCAGGATACTTAACTTTTAGAAGAGATAGGCAAAATGGAAAAGGAGGAGGGGTAGCCCTGATAATAAAGGATGGGATAAAGACAGTAGAGAGAAAGGATCTTAGCTCCGAAAATCAAGAAGTAGAATCAGTTTGGGTGGAGCTAAGAAACAACAAGGGGCAGAAAACATTGGTGGGAGTTGTTTATAGGCCCCCAAACAGTAGTTGTAATGTAGGGCAGAGTATAAATCAGGAAATTAGAGGCGCATGTAACAAGGGTAATGCAGTAATCATGGGGGATCTTAATCTACATGTAGACTGGGCAAACCAAATTTGCAGTAATAGTGTGGAGGACGAATTCATGGAATGTATACAAGATAGTTTTCTAGATCAGTATGTTGCAGAACCAGTGAGGGAACAGGCTATTTTAGATCTAGTATTGTGCAATAGAAACATAGAAAAATAGGAGCTGGAGTCGGCCATTCGGCCCTTCGAGCCTGCTCCGCCATTCTATCTAATCATGGCTGATCCTCTATCTCAACACCATATTCCCGCTCTCTCCCCATAACCCTTGATGCCTTTTGTGTCTAGAAATCTATCTATCTCCTTCTTCAATATATTCAGTGACTTGGCCTCCACAGCCTTCTGTGGTAGAGAATTCCACAGGTTCACCACTCTCTGAGTGAAGAAATGTCTCCTCATCTCAGTCCTAAATGTCCTACCCCCGTATCCTGAGACTGTGACCCCTCGTTCTAGACCCCCCAGTCAGGGGAAACATCCTCCCTGCATCCAGTCTGTCTAGCCCTGTCAGAATCTTATACGTTTCAATGAGATCCCCTCTCATTCTTCTAAACTCTCGTGAATACAGGCCTAGTCGACCCAATCTCTCCTCATATGACAGTCCTGCCATCCCAGGAATCAGTCTGGTGAACCTTCGCTGCACTCCCTCTGTGGCAAGTATATCCTTTCTTAGGTAAGGAATACCAAAACTGCACACAGTACTCCAGGTGTGGTCTCACCAAGGCCCTGTACAACTGTAGTAAGACATCCTTGCTCCTGTACTCAAATTCTCTTGCAATGAAGGCCAACATACCATTTACCTTCCTAACTGCTTGCTGCACCTGCTTGTTTGCTTTCAGTGACTGGTGTACAAGGACACCCAGGTCCCTTTGTACATCAGCATTTCCCAATCTATCACTATTTAAATAATACTCTGCCTTTCTGTTTTTCCTACCGAAGTGGATAACTTCACATTTATCCACGTTATACTGCATCTGCCATGTATTTGCCCACTCACTCAACTTGTCTAAATCGCCTTGAAGCCTCTTTGCATCCTCCTCACAACTCACAATCCCACCTAGTTTTGTGTTGTCAGCAAACCTGGAAATATTACATTTCGTTCCCTCATCCAAGTCATTGATATATATTGTGAATAGCTGGGGCCCAAGCACTGATCCCTGTGGTACCCCACTAGTCACCGTCTGCCACACCAAAAAAGATCTGTTTATTCCTACTCTCTGTTTCCTGTCTGTTAACCAATTTTCAATCCATGCCAGTATATTACCCCCAATCCCATGTGCTTTAATTTTGCACACTAATCTCTTATGTGGGACTTTATCAAAGGCCTTCTGAAAATCCAAATACACCAAATCCACTGGTTCTCCCTTATCTATTCTACCAGTTACATCCTCAAAAAACTCCAGTAGGTTTGTCAAACACGATTTCCCTTTCATAAATCCATGTTGACTTTGTCTAATCCCATTGATATTTTCTAAGTGTCCTGTTATCACATCCTTTATAATAGACTCTAGCATTTTCCCTACTACTGATGTTAGACTAACCGGTCTGTAGTTCCCTGTTTTCTCTCTCCCTCCTTTTTTAAATAGTGGGGTTACATTTGCCACCCTCCAATCTGCAGGAACTGTTCCATAATCTATAGAACTTTGGAAGATGACAACCAATCCATCCACTATTTCCATGGCAACCTCTTTTAGTACTCTGGGATGCAGATTATCAGGCCCTGAGGATTTATCAGCTTTCAGTCCCATTAATTTCTCCAGCACTATTTTTTTTTACGAATACTAATTTCCTTTAATTCCTCCTTCTCACTAGACCCTTGGTTCCCTAGCATTTCTGGAAGTTATTTGTGTCCTCTTCTGTGAAGACAGAACCAAAGTATTTGTTTAATTGCTCAGCCATTTCCTTGTTCCCCATTATAAATTCTCCCGTTTCTGACTGTAAGGGACCTACATTTGTCTTCACTAATCTTTTTCTTTTTACATACTTGTAGAAGCTTTTACAATCCGCTTTTATATTCCTTGCAAGTTTACTCTCATACTCTATTTTTCCCCTCTTAATCAATCTCTTGGTCTTTTTTTGCTGAACTCTAAACAGCTCCCAATCCTCAGGCTTGCTACTTTTTCTGGTAACTTTATATGACTCCTCTTTAGATCTAATACTATCTTTAATTTCTTTTGTTAGCCATGGTTGGGCTGCTTTTCCTTTTGTGTTTTTGCTCCAGAATTGAATGTATAACTGTTGCAATTCATGCATTTGTTCCTTAAATGTTAGCCATTGCCTAGCCACCGTCATGTCTTTTAATGAAGCTCCCCAATCTATCATAGCCAACTCACTCCTCATACCATCGTAGTTTCCTTTGTTTAGATTTAGGAGCCTAGTTTTGGATTGGACTTCTTCACTTTACATCTTAATGAAGAATTCTATCATGTTATGGTCACCCTTCCCTAAAGGACCCCGCACAACAAGATTATTAATTAACCCCTTCTCATTGCACAATAACCAATCTAGGATAGCCTGTTCCCTAGTTGGCTCCTCAACGTACTGGTCGAAAAAACCATCTTGTACACACAAACCATCTTGTACACACAAACCATCTTGTACACACCAATGAGAAAGGGTTAATTAATAACCTTGTAGTAAAGGGGCCTTTAGGGAAGAGTGACCATAACATGATAGAATTTTATATTGAGTTTGAAAGTGATTTAGTTAAATCCGAAATTAGGGTCTTAAATCTAAACAAAGCAAACTACGTAGGTATGAGGGGTGAGTTGGCTAAGGTAGATTGGGAAACTACATTAAAAGGTATGACAGTAGAGAAGCAATGGCTAGCATTTAAAGAATTAATACATAATTTACAACAAATATACATTCCTTTAAGGCACAAAAATCCCACAGGAAAAGTGGTCCAACCATGGCTAACAAGAGAAGTTTAAGATAGTATTAATTCAAAGGAAGAGGCTTATAATGTTGCCAAAAAGAGTAGTAAGCCTGAGGATTGGGAGGATTATAGAATTCAGCAAAGGTGGACCAAGGATTTGATAAAGAAAGGGAAAATAGAATATGAGAGTAAACTAGCGAGAGACATAAAAACAGACTGTAAAAGCTTCTATAGGGATGTAAAAAGGGAAAGATTAGCAAAAATAAATGTGGGTCCCTTACAGGCTGAGACAGGAGAAATTATAATGGGGAATAAGGAAATGGCTGAGAAATTAAACAAATACTTTGTATCTCTCTTCACGGAAGAAGATGCAAAAACTTCCTGGAAATAGTGGAGAACCAAGGGTCTAACGAGAATTTTTTTTTTATTCGTTTATGGAATGTGGGCATTGCTGGCAAAGCCCATTTATTGCCCATCCCTCATTGCCCTTGAGAAGGTGGTGGTGAGCTGCCTTCTTGCGTCTGTGTACACGAATCACTGAAAATTAACATGCAGGTACAGCAAGCAATTAGGAAAGCAAATGGTATGTTGGCCTTTATTACAAAGGGATTTGAGTATAAGAGTAATGACGTCTTACTGCAATTATATAGGGCCCTGGTGAGACCACACCTGGAGTACTGTGCGCAGTTTTGGTCTCCTTACCTAAGGAAGGATATACTTGCCATAGAGGGAGTGCAATGAAGGTTCACCAGACTGGTTCCTGGGATAGAGGGATTGTCATATGAGGAGAGATTGAGTAGACTAGGCCTATATTCTCTAGAGTTTAGAAGAATGAGAGGTGATCTCATTGAAACATACAAAATTCTTACAGGGCTTGACAGGGTAGATGCAGGGAGGGTGTTTCCCCTGGCTGGGGAGTCTAGAACCAGGGGTCACAGTCTCAGGATAAGGAGTCGGCCATTTAGGACTGAGATGAGGAGAAATTTCCTCACACAGAGGGTTGTGAATCTTTGGAATTCTCTACCCCAGAGGGCTGTGGAGGCTCAGTCGTTGAGTATATTCAAGACAGAGATCGATAGATTTTTGAATATTCAGGGATTCAAGGGATATGGGGATAGTTCAGGAAACTGGAGATGAGGTAGAAGATCAGCCATGAATGGCGGAGCAGCCTTGAAGGGACAAATGGCCTACTCCTGCTCCTATTTCTTATATTCTTATGTTCCAAGGATAGTCCAAGAGGTTAGGATTGTCCATCTGCCCAAGGATGGTTCAGGACGCTAGGATTGTTCATCTCTCCAAGGAGGTCCAGGATGCTAAGATTGTGCATCTTCTCAAGGATAGTTCCAGAGGTTAGGGTTGTCCATCTGCCCAAGGATGATCAAAGAGGCTAGGATTGTCCATCTCTCCAAGGATGGGCCAATAGGTTAGGATTGTCCATCTCTCCAAGAATGATCAAGGAGGCTAGGATTGTCCATCTCTCCAAGGAGGTCCAGGATGCTAGGATTGTCCATCTCTCCAAGAATGATCAAGAAGGCTAGGATTGTCCCTCTCTCCGAGGATGATCAAGAAGGCTAGGATTGTCCATCTCTCCAAGAATGATCAAGAAGGCTAGGATTGTCCATCTCTCCAAGGATGATCAAGAAGGCTAGGATTGTCCATCTCTCCAAGGATGATCAAGAAGGCTAGGATTGTCCCTCTCTCCAAGGATGATCAAGAAGGCTAGGATTGTCCATCTCTCCAAGGATGGTCCAAGAGGCTAGGATTGTCCATCTCTCCAAGAATGATCAAGAAGGCTAGGATTGTCCCTCTCTCCGAGGATGATCAAGAAGGCTGGGATTGTCCCTCTCTCCGAGGATGATCAAGAAGGCTGGGATTGTCCATCTCTCCAAGGATGGTCCAAAAGGCTAGGATTGTCCATCTCTCCAAGAATGATCAAGAAGGCTAGGATTGTCCATCTCTCCAAGGATGATCAAGAAGGCTAGGATTGTCCCTCTCTCCGAGGATGATCAAGAAGGCTGGGATTGTCCATCTCTCCAAGGATGGTCCAAGAGGCTAGGATTGTCCATCTCTCCAAGAATGATCAAGAAGGCTAGGATTGTCCCTCTCTCCGAGGATGATCAAGAAGGCTGGGATTGTCCATCTCTCCAAGGATGGTCCAAAAGGCTAGGATTGTCCATCTCTCCAAGAATGATCAAGAAGGCTAGGATTGTCCATCTCTCCAAGGATGATCAAGAAGGCTAGGATTGTCCCTCTCTCCGAGGATGATCAAGAAGGCTAGGATTGTCCATGTCTCCAAGGAGGAACCAGGATACTAAGATTGTCCATCTTCGCAGGGACCATCAAAGAGGCTAGGATTTTCCATCTGCCCAAGGATAATACTGGAGTTAAAAGAGGATTTGGCCATATGGAGGGAGCCAGAATTGCTTAGGGTTCAGAGGTTGGTCTGTTCCAGCTGTACTCAGATCTGACAGCCTCAGAGGTGAGGGTGGTGGGTAGGTGGGAGCGGGGGTGGGGGGGGGGGATCATTGAGAATGGGTACATGCAGATGACTTATCAAAGGCTCTTTGCTCCTGTGACTGTTGTGTGTCGACTGGGGGAAAGCTTGCAACCTTCTGATTTAATCTGTAGAACGAGGCGTGAATTTACTTACGTCATTTTCAGTTTCTTCAGCGGATCTTTCAGCTTGCGCTTGGCCACTGGCGTGGTGGGGGAAGGTTCGGCTTTCTCGTCCTTGGGCTGCAGTGAAGGCAAAATAGAAACATGATGGAAGCGTGAGGAGGAATCGACTGACCCCTTCCCATTCACTCCCACTGCACACAATCCCAACAGACTCAACCCCTTCCCATTCACTCCCACTGTACACAATCCCAATAGACTCAACCCCTTCCTATTCACTCCCACTGCACACAATCCCAATGGACCCAACCCTTTCCCATTCACTCCCACTGTACACAATCCCAATAGACTCAACCCCTTCCCATTCACTCCCACTGCACACAATCCCAATAGACCCAACCCTTTCCCATTCACTCCCACTGTACAGAATCCCAATAGACCCAACCCCTTCCCATTCACTCCCACTGTACACAATCCCAATAGACCCAACCCCTTCCCATTCACTCCCACTGTACACAATCCCAATAGACCCAACCCCTTCCCATTCACTCCCACTGTACACAATCCCAATAGACCCAACCCCTTCCCATTCACTCCCACTGTACACAATCCCAATAGACCCAACCCCTTCCCATTCACTCCCACTGCACACAATCCCAACAGACTCAACTCCTTCCCATTCACTCCCACTGTACACAATCCCAACAGACTCAACCCCTTCCCATTCACTCCCACTGTACACAATCCCAATAGACCCAACCCCTTCCCATTCACTCCCACTGTGCACAATCCCAATAGACCCAACCCCTTCCCATTCACTCCCACTGTACACAATCCCAATAGACTCAACCCCTTCCCATTCACTCCCACTGTACACAATCCCAATAGACACAACCCGTTCCCATTCACTCCCACTGCACACAATCCCAACAGACTCAACCCCTTCCCATTCACTCCCACTGCACACAATCCCAATAGACTCAACCACTGCCCATTCACTCCCACTTTACACAATCCCAATAGACTCAACCACTGCCCATTCACTCCCACTGTACACAATCCCAACAGACTCAACCCCTTCCCATTCACTCCCAATGTACACAATCCCAACAGACTCAACCCCTTCCCTTTCACTCCCACTGCACACAATCCCAATAGACTCAACCCCTTCCCATTCACTCCCACTTTACACAATCCCAATAGACCCGACCCCTTCCCATTCACTCCCACTGCACACAATCCCAATAGACTCAGCCCCTTCCCATTCACTCCCACTGTACACAATCCCAATAGACTCAACCCCTTCCCATTCACACCCACTGTACACAATCCCAATAGACTCAACCCCTTCCCATTCACTCGCATTGTACACAATCCCAATGGACCCGACCCCTTCCCATTCACTCCCACTGTACACAATCCCAACAGACTCAACCCCTTCCCATTCACTCCCACTGTACACAATCCCAATAGACTCAACCCCTTCCTATTCACTCCCACTGCACACAATCCCAATGGACCCAACCCTTTCCCATTCACTCCCACTGTACACAATCCCAATAGACTCAACCCCTTCCCATTCACTCCCACTGCACACAATCCCAATAGACCCAACCCTTTCCCATTCACTCCCACTGTACAGAATCCCAATAGACCCAACCCCTTCCCATTCACTCCCACTGTACACAATCCCAATAGACCCAACCCCTTCCCATTCACTCCCACTGTACACAATCCCAATAGACCCAACCCCTTCCCATTCACTCCCACTGTACACAATCCCAATAGACCCAACCCCTTCCCATTCACTCCCACTGTACACAATCCCAATAGACCCAACCCCTTCCCATTCACTCCCACTGCACACAATCCCAACTGACTCAACTCCTTCCCATTCACTCCCACTGTACACAATCCCAACAGACTCAACCCCTTCCCATTCACTCCCACTGTACACAATCCCAATAGACCCAACCCCTTCCCATTCACTCCCACTGTGCACAATCCCAATAGACCCAACCCCTTCCCATTCACTCCCACTGTACACAATCCCAATAGACTCAACCCCTTCCCATTCACTCCCACTGTACACAATCCCAATAGACACAACCCGTTCCCATTCACTCCCACTGCACACAATCCCAACAGACTCAACCCCTTCCCATTCACTCCCACTGCACACAATCCCAATAGACTCAACCACTGCCCATTCACTCCCACTTTACACAATCCCAATAGACTCAACCACTGCCCATTCACTCCCACTGTACACAATCCCAACAGACTCAACCCCTTCCCATTCACTCCCAATGTACACAATCCCAACAGACTCAACCCCTTCCCTTTCACTCCCACTGCACACAATCCCAATAGACTCAACCCCTTCCCATTCACTCCCACTTTACACAATCCCAATAGACCCGACCCCTTCCCATTCACTCCCACTGCACACAATCCCAATAGACTCAGCCCCTTCCCATTCACTCCCACTGTACACAATCCCAATAGACTCAACCCCTTCCCATTCACACCCACTGTACACAATCCCAATAGACTCAACCCCTTCCCATTCACTCGCATTGTACACAATCCCAATGGACCCGACCCCTTCCCATTCACTCCCACTGTACACAATCCCAATAGACTCAACCCCTTCCCATTCACTCCCACTGTACACAATCCCAATAGACTCAACCGCTGCCCATTCACTCAAATTGTACAGAATCCCAATAGAACAAACCCCTTCCCATTCACTCACATTGTACACAAACCCCAATGGAACCAAACCCAGGCTGATAAGCGAAGCAAAGGAGGAAATAGCAGAGGCCCTGACCATCATTTTTCAATCCTCTCTGGCTACAGGTGTAGTGCTGGATGACTGGAGGACTGCGAATGTGATACCCTTGTTTAAAAAGGGAGAAAAGGATAGACCGAGTAATTACAGGCCAGTCAGCCTAACCTCGGTGGTGGGAAAATTATTGGAAAGAATTCTGAAGGACAGGATAAATCTTCATTTAGAAAGACATGGATTAATCAAGGATAGTCAGCACGGATTTGTTCAGGGAAGGTCGTGACTGACAAACTTGATTGAATTTTTTGAGGAGGTAACAAGGAGGGTAGATGAGGGTAGAGCGTTTGATGTAGTGTATATGGACTTTAGCAAGGCTTTTGAAAAGGTTCCACATGGCAGACTGGTCACGAAGTTAAAAGCCCATGGGATCCAGGGCAAAGTGTCAAGTTGGATTCAAAACTGGCTCGGAGATAGGAAGCAGAGGGTAATGGTTGATGGGTGTTTTTGTGACTGGATGGCTGTTTCCAGTGGGGTTCCGCAGGACTCAGTACTAGGTCCCTTGCTTTTTGTGGTATATATCAATGATCTAGACTTGAATATAGGGGGTATGATTAAGAAGTTTGCAGATGACACTAAAATCAGCTGTGTGGTTGATACTGAAGAAGGAAGCTGTAGACTGCAGGAAGATATCAATAAATTGCTCAGGTGGGCAGAACAGTGGCAAATGGAATTCAATCCAGAGAAGTGTGAGGTAATGCATTTGGGGAGGGCTAACAAGGAAAGGGAATACACATTAAATGGTAGGACACTGAGTAGTGTAGAGGAACACAGGGACCTTGGAGTGCATGTCCACAGATCCCTGAAGGTAGCAGGCCAGGTAGATAAGGTGGTTAAGAAGGCATACGGAATGATTGCCTTTATTAGCCGTGGCATAGAATACAAGAGCAGGGGGGTTATGCTTCAACTGTATAAAACACTAGTTAGGCCTCAGCTAGAGTACTGCGTGCAGTTCTGGTCACCACATTACAGGAAAGATGTGATTGCACTAGAGAGGGTACAGAGGAGATTTACAAGGATGTTGCCGGGAGTAGAGAATCTTAGCTATGAGGAAAGACTGGATAGGCTGGGTCTGTTTTCCTTGGAACAGAGGAGGCTGAGGGGAGACCTTATTGAGGTGTATAAAATTATGAGGGGCATAGATAGAGTGGATAGAATTGACCTATTTCCCTTAGCAGAGGGGTCAAAAACCAGGGGGCACAGATTTAAAGTAATTGGGGGAAGGTTTAGAGGGGATTTGAGGGGAAATTTCTTCACCCAGAGGGTTGTCGGGGTCTGAAACTCACTGCCTGAAAGGGTGGTAGAGGCAGGAACCCTCATCACATTTAAAAAGTACTTGGATGTGCACTTGGGATGCTGTAACCTGCAGGGCTACGGACCAAGAGCTGGGAAGTGGGATTAGGCTGGATAGCTCTTTGTTGGCCGGCGCGGACACGATGGGCCGAAATGGCCTCCTTCCGTGCTGTAACTTTCCATGATTCTATGATTCTATGATTCCATTCACTCCCATTGTACACAATCCCAATGGACCCAACCCCTTCGCATTCACTCCCATTGTAAAGATTCCCAATGGTCCCAACACATTCCCATTAAATCGCACTGTGCAAAATACCAATGGACCCAACTCCCTCGCATTCGCTCCCACTGTGCACAATCCCAATGGACCCAACCCCTTCCCATTCATTCCCACTGTACAGAATCCCAATGGACACAATCCCTGCCCATTCACTCCCACTGTACAGAATCCCAATGGATGCAACCCCTTCCCATTCAATACCACTGTTCAGAATCTCAAGGGACTGAACCCCTTCCCATTCTGTCCCACTGTACACAATTCCAATGGACACAACCCTTCCCATTCACTCCCACTGCACAGAATTTCAATGGACCCGACAGCTTTCCATTCAATCCCACTGTTCAAAATCCCAATGGACCGAACCCCTTCCCATTCTCTCCCACTGTACACAATCCCAATGGACACAACACCTTCCAATTCACTCCCATTGTACACAATCCCAATGGACCCAACCCCTTCCCATTCACTCCCACTGTACACAATCCCAATGGACCCAACCCCTTCCCATTCACTCCCATTGTACACAATCCCAATGTTCCCAACCCCATCCCATTCACTCCCACTGTACAGAATTACAATGTACCAAATCCCCTCCCATTCATTCCCATTGTGCACAATCCCAATGGACACAACCCCTACACATTCAACCGCATTGCACAGAATCCCAATGGAGCCAACCCCTTCCGATTCACTCCCTCAGTACAGAATCCCAATGGACCCATCCCCTTTCCATTCACTCCCACTGTTCAGAATCCCAATGGACTCAACTTCTTCCCATTCATTCCCATTGTACAATATCCAAATGGACCCAACCCCTTCCCATTCACTACCATTATACATTATCTTAATCCCTTCCAATTCACTCCCACAGTACACAATCCCAATGGACCCAAACCCCTTCCTATTCATTCCCATTGTGCCTAATCCCAATGTACTCGACCCCTTCCAATTCACTCCCATCGTACTCAATCCCAATGAACACAAACACTTCCCATTCACTCACATTGTACTGAATTCCAATGGACCGAATCCCTTCCCATTCACTCCCACTGTACACAATCCCAATGGACCCAACCCCTTCCCATTCACTCCCATTGTACGGAATCCCAATGGACACAATCCCTTCCCATTCACTCCCACTGTAAACAAACCCAATGGACCCAACCCCTTCCCATTCACTCCCACTGTACAGAATCCCAATGGACACAATCCCTTCCCATTCACTCCCACTGTACACAATCCCAATGGACTCAAACCTTTCCCATTCACTCCCACTGTAAACAATCCCAATGGACCCGACCCCATCACAATCACTCCAATGGTAAACAATCCCAATGGACCCAACCCCTTACCATTCACTCCCACTGTAAACAAACCCAATGGACCCAATCCCTTCCCATTCACTCCCACTGTACACAATCCCAATGGACTCAAACCTTTCCCATTCACTGCCATTGTACACAATCCCAATGGACACAAACCTTTCCCATTCACTGCCATTGTACACAATGCCAATGGAACAGACTCCTTCCCTTTCAATCCCATTGTACACAATCCCAATGGACCAAATCCCCTTCCCATTCATTCCTAATGTACAGTATCCCCATGGATGCAACCCCTTTCCATTCGCTTCCACTGTATGCAATCCCAATGGACCAAACCCTTACACAGTAACTCCGACTGTACAGAATCACAATGGACCCGACCCTTTCCATTCAATCCCAATGTACACAATCCCAATGGAACCAACCTGTTCTGATTAACTCGCATTGTACACAATCCCAATGGACTCAACCCCTTCCCATTCATTGCCATTATACAATATTTCAATGTATCAAATCCAATCCAATTAACTCCCACATTACAAAATCCCAATGGACCAACCCCCTTCCCATTCACTCCCATTGCACACACTCTCAATGGATCCAACCCCTTCCTATTCACACACATTGTACGGAATCCCAATGCACCAAACCCTTCCCATTCACTCCCATTGTACACAATCCCAATGGAACCAAACTCCATCCATTTACTCCCATTGTACACAATCCCAATGGACTCAACCCCTTCCCATTCACTCCCATTGTACACAATCGCAATGGAACCAAACCACGTCCCATTCACTCCCATTGTACACAATCCCAATGGACCCAACCCCTTCCCATTCACTCCCATTGTACACAATCCCAATGGACCCAACCCCTTCCAATTCACTCCCACTGTACACAATCCCAATGGACCCAACCCCTTCCCATTCATTCCATTTGTACACAATTGCAATGCACTCAACACCTTCTGATTCACTCCGCTTATCAAGAAACCCAAAATATCAAAGCACTTCCCTTCCACTAACATTGTACAGAATCACAAGGGCCCCAATCCATTCCCATTCACTTCCATTGTACACAATCCCAATGGACCCAACCCCTTCCCATTCAACCCCACTGTACACAATCGCAATGGACTCAACCCCTTCCCATTCACTTCCACTGTACACACACCCAATGGACCCAACCCCTTCCCATTCACTCCCACTATACACAATCCCAATGGACCCAAACCCCTTCCCATTCACTCCTATTGTACACAAACCCAGTGGAACCAAACCCCTTCCCATCCACTCCCACTGTACACAATCCGAATGGAACCAAACCACTTCCCATTCACTTCCACTGTACACAATCCCAATGGACCCAACCCCTTCCCATTCACTCCCAATGTACACACTCCCAATGGACCCAACCCCTTCCCATTCACTCCCACTGCACAGAATCCCAATGGACCCAACCCCTTCCCATTCACTCCCAATGTACACACTCCCAATGGACCCAACCCCTTCCCATTCACTCCCACTGCACAGAATCCCAATGGACCCAAACCCCTTCCCATTCACTCCCATTGAACACAATCCCAATGAATACAAACACTTCCCATTCATTCCCACTGTACACAATCCCAATGGATCCAACCCCTTCCCATTCATTCCATTTGGACAGAATTGCAATGCACTCAACATCTTCTGATTCACTCACCTTATCAAGAATCCCAATATATCAAAGCACTTCCCTTCCACTAACATTGTACAGAATAACAAGGGCCCCAATCCATTCCCATTCACTCCCATTGTACACAATCCCAATGGACCCAACCCCTTCCCATTCACTCCCACTGTACACAATCCCAATGGACCAAACTCCTTCCCATTCACTCCCATTGTACACAATCCCAATGGACGCAAACCCCTTCCCATTCACTCCCATTGTACAGAATCCCAATGGACCCAACCCCTTCCCATTCACTCCCATTGTACAGAATCCCAATGGATGCAAACCCCTTCCCATTCACTCCAACTGCACACAATCCCAAAGGACCCAACACCTTCCCATTCAATCCCATTGTACACAATCCCAAAGGACCCAACACCTTCCCATTCACTCCCATTGTACACAATCCCAATGGACCAAACCCCTTCCCATTCACCCCATTGTACACAATCACAATGGACCCAACCCCTTCCCATTCACTCCCATTGCACACAATCCCAATGGACCCAAAACCCTTCCCATTCAGTCCCACTGTACACAATCTCAATGGACCAACCCCTTCCCATTCACTTCCACTGTACACACACCCAATGGACCCAACCCCTTCCCATTCACTCCCACTATACACAATCCCAATGGACCCAAACCCCTTCCCATTCACTCCTATTGTACACAAACCCAGTGGAACCAAACCCCTTCCCATCCACTCCCACTGTACACAATCCGAATGGAACCAAACCACTTCCCATTCACTTCCACTGTACACAATCCCAATGGACCCAACCCCTTCCCATTCACTCCCAATGTACACACTCCCAATGGACCCAACCCCTTCCCATTCACTCCCACTGCACAGAATCCCAATGGACCCAACCCCTTCCCATTCACTCCCAATGTACACACTCCCAATGGACCCAACCCCTTCCCATTCACTCCCACTGCACAGAATCCCAATGGACCCAAACCCCTTCCCATTCACTCCCATTGAACACAATCCCAATGAATACAAACACTTCCCATTCATTCCCACTGTACACAATCCCAATGGATCCAACCCCTTCCCATTCATTCCATTTGTACAGAATTGCAATGCACTCAACATCTTCTGATTCACTCACCTTATCAAGAATCCCAATATATCAAAGCACTTCCCTTCCACTAACATTGTACAGAATAACAAGGGCCCCAATCCATTCCCATTCACTCCCATTGTACACAATCCCAATGGACCCAACCCCTTCCCATTCACTCCCACTGTACACAATCCCAATGGACCAAACTCCTTCCCATTCACTCCCATTGTACACAATCCCAATGGACGCAAACCCCTTCCCATTCACTCCCATTGTACAGAATCCCAATGGACCCAACCCCTTCCCATTCACTCCCATTGTACAGAATCCCAATGGATGCAAACCCCTTCCCATTCACTCCAACTGCACACAATCCCAAAGGACCCAACACCTTCCCATTCACTCCCATTGTACACAATCCCAAAGGACCCAACACCTTCCCATTCACTCCCATTGTACACAATCCCAATGGACCAAACCCCTTCCCATTCACCCCATTGCACACAATCCCAATGGTCCCAATCCCTTCCCATTCACACCCATTATATGCAATCCCAATGGACCAAAACCCTTCCAATTCACTCCCACTGTACACAATCCCAATGGACCAAACCCCTTCCCATTCACTCCCACTGTAAAGACCCCAAATGAACCCAACCATTGCCCATTCACTCTCATTGTACTGAATCCCAATCGACCCAAACCCCTTCACATTCACCCCATTGTACAGAATCCCAATGGACCAAACCTCTTCCCATTCACTCCCATTGTACACAATCCCAATGGACGCAAACCCCTTCCCATTCACTCCCATTGTACAGAATCCCAATGGACCCAACCCCTTCCCATTCACTCCCATTGTACAGAATCCCAATGGACGCAAACCCCTTCCCATTCACTCCCACTGTACACAATCCCAATGGAACAAACCCCTTCCCATTCACTCCCATTGTACACAATTCCAATGGACCCAACCCCTTCCCATTCATTCCATTGTACACAATTCCAATGGAACCAAATCAATTTCCATTCACTCCAACTGTACAGAATCCCAATGTACCAGACCCCTTCCCATTCACTCCTATTGTGCGGAATCCCAATGGACCCGAACCCTTCCCATTCATTCCCACTTTACAGAATCCCAATGGGCACAATCCCTTCCCATTCACTCCCACTGCACACACTCCCAATGGATCCAAACCCTTTCCCATTCAATCCCACTGTACACAATCCCAATGGAACCAAACTCCATCCATTCACTCCCATTGTACACAATCCCAATGGACTCAACCCCTTCCCATTCAGTCCCATTGTACACAATCCCAATGGACTCAACCCCTTCCCATTCACTCCCATTGTACACAATCCCAATGGACCAAACCCCTTCACATTCACTCCCACTGTACAGAATCCCAATGTAACCAACCCCTTCCCATTCATTCACATTGCACACAATTCCAATGGAACGAATCCCCTTCCCATTCATTCCTAATGTACAGTATCCCCATGGACGCAACCCCTTCCCATTCGCTTCCACTGTACAGAATCCCAATGTACCCAAACCTTTCCCATTTACTGCCATTGTACACAAACCCAATGGACCAAAGCCCTTCCAATTCACTCCCATTGTACACAATCCCAATGGACACAAACCTTTCCCATTCACTGCCATTGCACGCAATGCCAATGGAACCGACTCCTTCCCTTTCAATCCCACTGTACAAAATCCCAATGGATCTAACCTGTTCCGATTCACTCACATTGTACACAATCCCAATGGACCAAATCCCCTTCCCATTCATTCCTAATATACAGTATCTCCATGGATGCAACCCCTTTCCATTCGCTTTCACTGTATGCAATCCCAATGGACCAAACCCTTACACAGTAACTCCGACTGTACAAAATCCCAATGGACCCGACCCTTTCCATTCAATCCCAATGTACACAATCCCAATGGAACCAACCTGTTCTGATTCACTCGCATTGTACACATTCCGAATGGACTCAACCCCTTACCATTCATTGCCATTATACAATATTTCAATGTATCAAATCCCATCCAATTAACTCCCACATTACAAAATCCCAATGGACCCAACCCCTTCCCATTCACTCCCATTGCACACAATCCCAATGAATACAAACACTTACCATTCACTCCCACTGCACAGAATCCCAATGGACTCAACCATTTCCCATTCACTCCCATTGCAAACACTTCCAATGGACCCAAACCCCTTCCCATTCACTCCCATTGTACACAAATCCAGTGGAACCAAACCCCTTCCAATTCACTCCCACTGTACACAATCCCAATGGACCAACCCCCTTCCCATTCACTCCCATTGCACACACTCTCAATGGATCCAACCCCTTCCTATTCACACACATTGTACGGAATCCCAATGCACCAAACCCTTCCCATTCACTCCCATTGTACACAATCCCAATGGAACCAAACTCCATCCATTTACTCCCATTGTACACAATCCCAATGGACTCAACCCCTTCCCATTCACTCCCATTGTACACAATCGCAATGGAACCAAACCATGTCCCATTCACTCCCATTGTACACAATCCCAATGGACCCAACCCCTTCCCATTCACTCCCATTGTACACAATCCCAATGGACCCAACCCCTTCCAATTCACTCCCACTGTACACAATCCCAACGGACCCAAACCCCTTCCCATTCGCTCCCACTGTACACAATCCCAATGGACCCAACCCCTTCCCATTCATTCCATTTGTACACAATTGCAATGCACTCAACACCTTCTGATTCACTCCGCTTATCAAGAAACCCAAAATATCAAAGCACTTCCCTTCCACTAACATTGTACAGAATCACAAGGGCCCCAATCCATTCCCATTCACTCCCATTGTACACAATCCCAATGGACCCAATCCATTCCCATTCACTTCCATTGTACACAATCCCAATGGACCCAACCCCTTCCCATTCAACCCCACTGTACACAATCGCAATGGACTCAACCCCTTCCCATTCACTTCCACTGTACACACACCCAATGGACCCAACCCCTTCCCATTCACTCCCACTATACACAATCCCAATGGACCCAAACCCCTTCCCATTCACTCCTATTGTACACAATCCCAATGGACCCAAACCCCTTCCCATTCACTCCCACTGTACACAATCCGAATGGAACCAAACCACTTCCCATTCACTCCCATTGTACACACACCCAATGGACCCAACCTCTTCCCATTCACTCCCACTATACACAATCCCAATGGACCCAAACCCCTTCCCATTCACTCCCATTGTACACAAACCCAGTGGAACCAAACCCCTTCCCATTCACTCCCACTGTACACAATCCGAATGGAACCAAACCACTTCCCATTCACTTCCACTGTACACAATCCCAATGGACCCAACCCCTTCCCATTCACTCCCAATGTACACACTCCCAATGGACCCAACCCCTTCCCATTCACTCCCACTGCACAGAATCCCAATGGACCCAACCCCTTCCCATTCACTCCCAATGTACACACTCCCAATGGACCCAACCCCTTCCCATTCACTCCCACTGCACAGAATCCCAATGGACCCAAACCCCTTCCCATTCACTCCCATTGAACACAATCCCAATGAATACAAACACTTCCCATTCATTCCCACTGTACACAATCCCAATGGATCCAACCCCTTCCCATTCATTCCATTTGTACAGAATTGCAATGCACTCAACATCTTCTGATTCACTCACCTTATCAAGAATCCCAATATATCAAAGCACTTCCCTTCCACTAACATTGTACAGAATAACAAGGGCCCCAATCCATTCCCATTCACTCCCATTGTACACAATCCCAATGGACCCAACCCCTTCCCATTCACTCCCACTGTACACAATCCCAATGGACCAAACTCCTTCCCATTCACTCCCATTGTACAGAATCCCAATGGACGCAAACCCCTTCCCATTCACTCCCATTGTACAGAATCCCAATGGACCCAACCCCTTCCCATTCACTCCCATTGTACAGAATCCCAATGGATGCAAACCCCTTCCCATTCACTCCAACTGCACACAATCCCAAAGGACCCAACACCTTCCCATTCACTCCCATTGTACACAATCCCAAAGGACCAAACCCCTTCCCATTCACCCCATTGTACACAATCCCAATGGACCCAACCCCTTCCCATTCACTCCCATTGCACACAATCCCAATGGTCCCAATCCCTTCCCATTCACACCCATTATATGCAATCCCAATGGACCAAAACCCTTCCAATTCACTCCCACTGTACACAATCCCAATGGACCAAACCCCTTCCCATTCACTCCCACTGTAAAGACCCCAAATGAACCCAACCATTGCCCATTCACTCTCATTGTACTGAATCCCAATCGACCCAAACCCCTTCACATTCACCCCATTGTACAGAATCCCAATGGACCAAACCTCTTCCCATTCACTCCCATTGTACACAATCCCAATGGACGCAAACCCCTTCCCATTCACTCCCATTGTACAGAATCCCAATGGACCCAACCCCTTCCCATTCACTCCCATTGTACAGAATCCCAATGGACGCAAACCCCTTCCCATTCACTCCCACTGTACACAATCCCAATGGACCAAACCCCTTCCCATTCACTCCCACTGCACACAATCCCAATGGACCCAACCCCTTCCCATTCACTCCCACTGTACACAATCCCAAAGGACCCAACCCCTTCCCATTCACTCCCACTGTACACAATCCCAATGGACCAAACCCCTTCCCATTCACTCCCATTGTACACAATCCCAATGGACCCAAACCCCTTCCCATTCACTCCCACTGTACACAATCCCAAAGGACCCAACCCCTTCCCATTCACTCCCATTGTACACAATCCCAATGGACCCAAAACCCTTCCCATTCAGTCCCACTGTACAGACCCCAAATGAACCCAACCATTGCCCATTCACTCTCATTGTACTGAATCCCAATGGACCCAAACCCCTTCCCATTCACCCCATTGTACAGAATCGCAATGGACCAAACCTCTTCCCATTCACTCCCATTGTACACAATCCCAATGGACGCAAACCCCTTGCCATTCACTCCCATTGTACAGAATCCCAATGGACCCAACCACTTCCCATTCACTTCCATTGTACAGAATCCCAATGGACGCAAACCCCTTCCCATTCACTCCCACTGTACACAATCCCAATGGACCCAAACCCTTCCCATTCACTCCCACTGTACACAATCCCAAAGGAGCCAACCCCTTCCCATTCACTCCCACTGTACACAATCCCAATGGACCAAACCCCTTCCCATGCACTCCCATTGTACTGAATCCCAATGGACCCAAACCCCTTCCCATTCACCCCATTGTACACAATCCCAATGCACCCAACCACTTCCCATTCACTCCCACTGTACACAATCCCAATGGAACCAAACCCCTTCTCATTCACTCCGATTGTACAGAATCCCAATGGAACCAACCCCATTCCAATTCACCACATTGTATACAATCCCAATGGAACCATACCACCTCCCATTCACTCCCAGTGTACAAAATTCTAATGGCCCTGGAACCTTCCCATTCACTCCCATTGTACAGAATCCCAATGGACCAAACCCCTTCCCATTCACTCCCATTGTACACCATCCCAATGGACCCAACAAATTCCGATCACTCTCATTGTACTGAATCCCAATGGACCCAACCACTTCCCATTCACTGCCATTCTACAAAATCCCAATGGACCAAATCCCTTCCCATTCACTCCCATTGTACACAATCCCAAAGGACCCAACACCTTCCCATTCACTACCATTGTATACAATCCCAATGGACCCAACCCCTTCCCATTCACTCCCATTGTACACAATCCCAATGGACCCAATCCCTTCACATTCACACCCATTATATGCAATCCCAATGGACCAAATCCGTTCCCATTCACTCCCACTGTACACAATCCCAATGGACCCAACCCCTTCCCATTCACACCCATTATACACAATTGCAATGGACCTTAACCCCTTCCCATTCACTCCCATTGTACACAATCCCAATGGACCCAAACCCCTTCCCATTCACTCCCACTGTCCACAAACCCAATGGACCCAACCCCTTCCCATTTACTCCCATTGAACACAATCCCAATGGCCCCAAAGTCTTCACATTCACTCCCACTGTACACAATCCCAATGGACCCAACCCCTTCCCATTCACTCCCATTGTACACAATCCCAATGGGCCCAAACCCCTTCCCATTCAGTCCCACTGTACAGACCCCAAATGAACCCAACCATTGCCCATTCACTCTCATTGTACTGAATCCCAATGGACCCAAACCCCTTCCCATTCACCCCATTGTACAGAATCGCAATGGACCAAACCTCTTCCCATTCACTCCCATGGTACACAATCCCAATGGACGCAAACCCCTTCCCATTCACTCCCATTGTACAGAATCCCAATGGACCCAACCCCTTCCCATTCACTCCCATTGTACACAATCCCAATGGACCCAATCCCTTTCCATTCACACCCACTGTACACAATCTCAATGGACCCAACCACTTCCCATTCACTCCCACTGTACACAATCCCAATGGACCAAACCCCTTCCCATTCACGCCCATTATACACAATTGCAATGGACCAAACCCCTTCCCATTCACTCCCACTGTACACAATCCCAAAGGACCCAACCACTTCCCATTCACTGCCACTGTACACAATCCCAATGGACCAAACCCCTTCCCATTCACTCCCATTGTACACAATCCCAATGGACCCAAACCCCTTCCCATTCACTACCATTGAACACACTCCCAATGGCCCTAAAATCTTCGCATTCACTCCCACTGTACACAATCCCAATGGACCAAACCCCTTCCCATTCAGTCCCACTGTACAGACCCCAAATGAACCCAACAATTGCCCATTCACTCTCATTGTACTGAATCCCAATGGACCCAAACCCCTTCCCATTCACCCCATTTTACACAATCCCAATGCACCCAACCACTTCCCATTCACTCCCACTGTACAGAATCGCAATGGACCTTAACCCCTTCCCATTCACTCCGATTGTACAGAATCCCAATGGAACCAACCCCCTTCCCATTCACTCCCACTGTACACAACCCCAATAGACCCAACCCCCTTCCCATTCACCACATTGTATACAATCCCAATGGAACCATACCACCTCCCATTCACTCCCAGTGTACAAAATTCTAATGGCCCTGAAACCTTCCCATTCACTCCCATTGTACAGAATCCCAATGGACCAAACCCCTTCCCATTCACTCTGATTGTACAGATTCCCAGTGGAACCAACCCCCTTCCCATTCACTCCCACTGTAAAGAATATCAATGGACACAACCCCTTCCCATTCAATCCCACTGTACACAATCCCAATGTACCCATCCCTTTCCCATTCACTGCCATTGTACACAATCCCAATTCTTCCGACCCCTTCCCATTCACTCCCATTCAACATAATCCCAATAGAACCAAACCCCTTACAATTGTACGATCCGTTCCTCACCCCCCCCCCAACGGTAAAAATTGGACGATGAAATATAAAAACCCAGAACTGCAGGGCCCTCAAGAATGGCTCGGCAATAAAGGGTTAATTCAAACATTGCAGTCGAAGCTCTGAACCATCAAGAGACCGGCTATCAATGATCACAGACAATCGAAAATACAAATGCTTCTGAACAAGAACATTCGCACATTCATTTACCTTAAGGGGTTACATTGTTAAAGAAGACCATGGCCCCAGTATAACTAGTATCAGTACAGTCCTAGACAATGTGCCGGGCCTTGAACCATTTGAACACGAATTCTAACAGAAACCAACAACTAGCATACGCAGTCACCTTGGGAAGGTTGCATTGTCAGAAATGCATCTCTAATCAATGGACAATACGAGGGACAATTAGCTATCAAGAGTTCTCTGCTAGAGACATTCACACATTTCGATACGGCCATCGTGTGCTCGGGAAGGGCGGGAAATGTGTTTCAAGATTGCAAGTTGGTTTTGGTTGAAAGGAAGCGTCACTTCGAAGAGAGTCGTGGTGGCAAGCTAACGGAAGAACAGCAAGCAGAAAGATTCGGGACTGCAATCAACTCCAGGAGACAGGCGATCGGGAGTGGGGATTGTACATTTCAGTCAAATCATAGAGGGGGCTTTTGTGATTGAGTCTGAGTAACGTTATATGTAACAGTCAAATCGCGGACGGGTTTAATTGTGTCGATGCAAATGACCCTTGCGTAGGGGTTTGTATTTTGGGGCTGTTAGCCTGACATGTGTGTTTAAGTAACCAACGAATCAAAGGTTGAGCCAAAACTCTGTGCCGTGTATATTTGGTTCTTATAAATCCTGGCGTCCAAGAACTGTGTGAAACGGGGGACCATTATCGGAGAACACCCCTTACACAACTTACTCCCTCTGTATACAATCCCAATGGACCCGACCCCTGCCCATTCACTCCCACTGTAGACAATCCCAATGGACCCAACCCCTTCCCATTCACTCCCACTGTACACAATCCCAATGGACCCAAACCCTTCCCATTCACTCCCACTGTACACAATCCCAATGGACCCAACCCCTTCCCATTCACTCCCATTGTACGTAATCCCAATGGAACTGAACCCCTTCCCATTCACTCCCACTGTACACAATCCCAATCGACCCAAACCTCTTCCCATTCACTCCCATTGTACACAATCCCAATGACCCAAACCCTTCCAATTCACTCCCATTGTACATAATCCCAATGAACCCGACCCCTTCCCATTCACTCCCATTGTACACAATCCCAATGGACCCAACCCCTTCACATTCACTCCCATTGTACACAATCCCAATGGACCCAACCCCTTCACATTCACTCCCACTGTACACAATCCCAATGGACCCAACCCCTTCCCATTCACTCCCATTGTATACAATCCCAATGGACACAAACCCTTCCCATTCACTCCTACTGTACACAATCCCAATGAACCCGACCCCTTCCCATTCACTCCCACTGTACACAATCCCAATGGACCCAACACCTTCACATTCACTCCCACTGTACACAATCCCAATGGACACAACCCCTTCGCATTCACTCCCACTGTACACAATCCCAATGGACCCAACACCTTCACATTCACTCCCACTGTACACAATCCCAATGGACCCAACCCCTTCCCATTCACTCCCATTGTATACAATCCCAATGGACCCAAACCCTTCCATTCACTCCTACTGTACACAATCCCAATGAACCCGACCCCTTCCCATTCACTCCCACTGTACACAATCCCAATGGACCCAACCCCTTCCCATTCACTCCCATTGTATACAATCCCAATGGACCCAAACCCTTCCCATTCACTCCTACTGTACACAATCCCAATGAACCCGACCCCTTCCCATTCACTCCCACTGTACACAATCCCAATGGACCCAACACCTTCACATTCACTCCCACTGTACACAATCCCAATGGACACAACCCCTTCGCATTCACTCCCACTGTACACAATCCCAATGGACCCAACCCCTTCCCATTCACTCCTACTGTACACAATCCCAATGAACCCGACCCCTTCCCATTCACTCCCACTGTACACAATCCCAATGGACCCAACACCTTCACATTCACTCCCACTGTACACAATCCCAATGGACCCAACCCCTTCCCATTCACTCCCATTGTATACAATCCCAATGGACCCAAACCCTTCCCATTCACTCCTACTGTACACAATCCCAATGAACCCGACCCCTTCCCATTCACTCCCACTGTACACAATCCCAATGGACCCAACACCTTCACATTCACTCCCACTGTACACAATCCCAATGGACACAACCCCTTCGCATTCACTCCCACTGTACACAATCCCAATGGACCCAACCCCTTCCCATTCACTCCCATTGTACACAATTCCAATGGACCCAATCCCCTTCCCATTCACTCCCACTGTATACAATCCCAATGGACCCAACCCCTTCCCATTCACTCCCATTGTACAGAATCCCAATGGACCCAACCCCTTCCCATTCACTCCCATTGTACACAATCCCAATGGACCCGACCCCTTCACATTCACTCCCACTGTACACAATCCCAATGGACCCAAACCCTTCCCATTCACTCCCACTGTACACAATCCCCATGGACCCAACCCCTTCCCATTCACTCCCACTGTACACAATCCCAATGGAACCGAGCCCCTTCCCATTCACTCCCACTGTACACAATCCCAATGGACCAAACCCCTTCCCATTCACTCCCATTGAACACAATCCCAATTGACACATTCCCTTCCAATTCACTCCCATTGTACACAATCCCAATGGGCCCAACCTCTTCCCATACACTCCCCTTGTACACAATCCCAATGGAGCAAACCCATTCCCATTTATTCCCAGTGTACATAATGCCAATGGACCCAAACTGTACACATTCACTCTCATTGTACTGAATCCCAATAGAACCAACCCCTTCCCATTCACTCCCGTTGTACACAATCCCAATGGACAAAACCCCTTCCCATTCACTCCCATTATACACAATCCCAGTGGAACCAATTCCCTTCCCATTCACTTCCATTGTACACAATCTCAATGGACACATTCCCTTCCCATTCATTCCCACTGTACACAATCCCAATGGGCACATTCCCTTCCCATTCACTCCCACTTTATACAATCCCAGTGGACCCAGACCTTTCCATTCACTCCCATTGTACACAATCCCAATGGACCCAACCCGTTCCCATTCACTGCCACTGTACACAATCCCAATGGACCAACCCCCTTCCCATTCACTCCCATTGGACACAATCCCAATGGACCCAACCCCTTCCCATTCACTGCCATTGTACACAATCCCAATGGACCAAACCCCTTCCCATTCACTCCCATTATACACAATCCCAGTGGAACCAATTCCCTTCCCATTCACTTCCATTGTACACAATCCCAATGGACGAAACCCCTTCCCATTCACTCTCACTGTACACAATCCCAATGGACCCAACCCCTTCCCATTCACTCCCATTGTACGGAATCCCAATGGGCCAAAACCCTTTGTTTTAATTCCACTGTACACAATCCCAATGGACCCAACACCTTCCCATTCGCCCCCGTTATGTAGAGTTCCAAGGGACCCAACCCCTTCCCATTCAATCCCGTCTTACACAATCCCAATGGACCCAACCCCTTCCCATTCACTCCCATTGTACACAATCCCAATGGACCCAATCCCTTCCCATTCACACCCATTATACACAATTGCAATGGACCAAACCCCTTCCTATTCACTCCCACTGTACACAATCCCAAAGGACCAAACCCCTTCCCATTCACTCCCACTGTATACAATCCCAATGGACCCAAACCCCTTCCCATTCACTCCCACTGTACACAATCCCAATGGACCCAAACCCCTTCCCATTCACTCCCACTGTACACAATCCCAATGGACCCAAACCCCTTCCCATTCACTCCCACTGTACACAATCCCAATGGACCCAACACCTTCACATTCACTCCCACTGTACACAATCCCAATGGACACAACCCCTTCGCATTCACTCCCACTGTACACAATCCCAATGGACCCAACCCCTTCCCATTCACTCCTACTGTACACAATCCCAATGAACCCGACCCCTTCCCATTCACTCCCACTGTACACAATCCCAATGGACCCAACACCTTCACATTCACTCCCACTGTACACAATCCCAATGGACCCAACCCCTTCCCATTCACTCCCATTGTATACAATCCCAATGGACCCAAACCCTTCCCATTCACTCCTACTGTACACAATCCCAATGAACCCGACCCCTTCCCATTCACTCCCACTGTACACAATCCCAATGGACCCAACACCTTCACATTCACTCCCACTGTACACAATCCCAATGGACACAACCCCTTCGCATTCACTCCCACTGTACACAATCCCAATGGACCCAACCCCTTCCCATTCACTCCCATTGTACACAATTCCAATGGACCCAATCCCCTTCCCATTCACTCCCACTGTATACAATCCCAATGGACCCAACCCCTTCCCATTCACTCCCATTGTACAGAATCCCAATGGACCCAACCCCTTCCCATTCACTCCCATTGTACACAATCCCAATGGACCCGACCCCTTCACATTCACTCCCACTGTACACAATCCCAATGGACCCAAACCCTTCCCATTCACTCCCACTGTACACAATCCCCATGGACCCAACCCCTTCCCATTCACTCCCACTGTACACAATCCCAATGGAACCGAGCCCCTTCCCATTCACTCCCACTGTACACAATCCCAATGGACCAAACCCCTTCCCATTCACTCCCATTGAACACAATCCCAATTGACACATTCCCTTCCAATTCACTCCCATTGTACACAATCCCAATGGACCAAACCCCTTCCCATTCACTCCCATTGAACACAATCCCAATTGACACATTCCCTTCCAATTCACTCCCCTTGTACACAATCCCAATGGAGCAAACCCATTCCCATTTATTCCCAGTGTACATAATGCCAATGGACCCAAACTGTACACATTCACTCTCATTGTACTGAATCCCAATAGAACCAACCCCTTCCCATTCACTCCCGTTGTACACAATCCCAATTGACACATTCCCTTCCAATTC
The DNA here is from genome assembly GCA_030390025.1 of Squalus acanthias. NCBI lineage: Eukaryota > Metazoa > Chordata > Chondrichthyes > Squaliformes > Squalidae > Squalus > Squalus acanthias. Next base: position 81,737 of record JASTWF010000983.1, on the reverse strand, counting down.
ACTCCCCTTGTACACAATCCCAATGGAGCAAACCCATTCCCATTTATTCCCAGTGTACATAATGCCAATGGACCCAAACTGTACACATTCACTCTCATTGTACTGAATCCCAATAGAACCAACCCCTTCCCATTCACTCCCGTTGTACACAATCCCAATGGACAAAACCCCTTCCCATTCACTCCCATTATACACAATCCCAGTGGAACCAATTCCCTTCCCATTCATTCCCACTGTACACAATCCCAATGGGCACATTCCCTTCCCATTCACTCCCACTTTATACAATCCCAGTGGACCCAGACCTTTCCATTCACTCCCATTGTACACAATCCCAATGGACCCAACCCGTTCCCATTCACTGCCACTGTACACAATCCCAATGGACCAACCCCCTTCCCATTCACTCCCATTGGACACAATCCCAATGGACCCAACCCCTTCCCATTCACTGCCATTGTACACAATCCCAATGGACCAAACCCCTTCCCATTCACTCCCATTATACACAATCCCAGTGGAACCAATTCCCTTCCCATTCACTTCCATTGTACACAATCCCAATGGACGAAACCCCTTCCCATTCACTCTCACTGTACACAATCCCAATGGACCCAACCCCTTCCCATTCACTCCCATTGTACGGAATCCCAATGGGCCAAAACCCTTTGTTTTAATTCCACTGTACACAATCCCAATGGACCCAACACCTTCCCATTCGCCCCCGTTATGTAGAGTTCCAAGGGACCCAACCCCTTCCCATTCACTCCCGTCTTACACAATCCCAATGGACCCAACCCCTTCCCATTCACTCCCATTGTACACAATCCCAATGGACCCAATCCCTTCCCATTCACACCCATTATACACAATTGCAATGGACCAAACCCCTTCCTATTCACTCCCACTGTACACAATCCCAAAGGACCAAACCCCTTCCCATTCACTCCCACTGTATACAATCCCAATGGACCCAAACCCCTTCCCATTCACTCCCACTGTACACAATCCCAATGGACCCAAACCCCTTCCCATTCACTCCCACTGTACACAATCCCAATGGACCCAAACCCCTTCCCATTCACTCCCACTGTACACAATCCCAATGGACCCAAACCCCTTCCCATTCACCCCATTGTACACAATCCCAATGCACCCAACCACTTCCCATTCACTCCCACTGTACACAATCCCAATGGAACCAAACCCCTTCCCATTCACTCCCACTGTACAGAATCGCAATGGACCTTAACCCCTTCCCATTCACTCCGATTGTACAGAATCCCAATGGAACCAACCCCCTTCCCATTCACTCCCACTGTACACAACCCCAATAGACCCAACCCCCTTCCCATTCACCACATTGTATACAATCCCAATGGAACCATACCACCTCCCATTCACTCCCAGTGTACAAAATTCTAATGGCCCTGAAACCTTCCCATTCACTCCCATTGTACAGAATCCCAATGGACCAAACCCCTTCCTATTCACTCTGATTGTGCAGATTCCCAGTGAAACCAACCCCCTTCCCATTCACTCCCACTGTAAAGAATATCAATGGACACAACCCCTTCCCATTCAATCCCACTGTACACAATCCCAATGTACCCATCCCTTTCCCATTCACTGCCATTGTACACAATCCCAATTCTTTCGATACCTTCCCATTCACTCCCATTCAACATAATCCCAATAGAACCAAACCCCTTACAATTGTACGATCCGTTCCTCACCCCCCCCCCAACGGTAAAAATTGGACGATGAAATATAAAAACCCAGAACTGCAGGGCCCTCAAAAAGGGCTCGGCAATAAAGGGTTAATTCAAACATTGCAGTCGAAGCTACGAACCATCAAGAGACTGGCTATCAATGATCACAGACAATCGCAAATACAAATGCTGCTGAACAAGAACATTCGCACATTCATTTACCTTAAGGGGTTACATTGTTAAAGAAGACCATGGCCCCAGTATAACTAGTATCAGTACAGTCCTAGACAATGGGCCGGGCCTTGAACCATTTGAATATGAATGCTGACAGAAACCAACAACTAGCATACGCAGTCACCTTGGGAAGGTTGCATTGTCAGAAATGTATCTCTAATCAATGGACAATACGAGGGACAATTAGCCATCAAGAGTTCTCTGCTAGAGACATTCACACATTTCGATACGGCCATCGTGTGCTCGGGAAGGGCGAGAAATGTGTTTCAAGATTGCAAGTTGGTTTTGGTTGAAAGGAAGCGTCACTTCGAAGAGAGTCGTGGTGGCAAGCTAACGGAAGAACAGCAAGCAGAAAGATTCGGGACTGCAATCAACTCCAGGAGACAGGCGATCGGGAGTGGGGATTGTACATTTCAGTCAAATCATAGAGGGGGCTTTTGTGATTGAGTCTGAGTAACTTTATATGTAACAGTCAAATCGCGGACGGGTTTAATTGTGTCGATGCAAATGACCCTTGCGTAGGGGTTTGTATTTTGGGGCTGTTAGCCTGACATGTGTGTTTAAGTAACCAACGAATCAAAGGTTGAGCCAAAACTCTGTGCCGTGTATATTTTGTTCTTATAAATCCTGGCGTCCAAGAACTGTGTGAAACGGGGCCCAGTATCAGAGAAAACCCCTTACACAACTTATTCCCTCTGTATACAATCCCAATGGACCCAACCCCTGCCCATTCACTCCCACTGTAGACAATCCCAATGGACCCAACCCCTTCCCATTCACTCCCACATTGTACACAATCCCAATGGACCCAACCCCTTCCCATTCACTCCCACATTGTACACAATCCCAATGGACCCAACCCCTGCCCATTCACTCCCTCTGTATACAATCCCAATGGACCCAACCCCTGCCCATTCACTCCCACTGTAGACAATCCCAATGGACCCAACCCCTGCCCATTCACTCCCATTGTATACAATCCCAATGGACACAAACCCTTCCCATTTAGTCCCACTGTACACAATCCCAATGGACCCAAACCCTTCACATTCACTCCCACTGTACACAATCCCAATGGACCCAAACCCTTCACATTCACTCCCACTGTACACAATCCCAATGGATCCAACCCCCTTCCCATTCACCACATTGTATACAATCCCAATGGAACCATACCAACTCCCATTCACTCCCAGTGTACAAAATTCTAATGGCCCTGAAACCTTCCCATTCACTCCCATTGTACAGAATCCCAATGGACCCAAACCCTTCGCATTCACTCCCACTGTACACAATCCCAATGGGCCCAAACCCCTTCCCATTCAGTCCCACTGTACAGACCCCAAATGAACCCAACCATTGCCCATTCACTCTCATTGTACTGAATCCCAATGGACCCAAACCCCTTCCCATTCACCCCATTGTACAGAATCGCAATGGACCAAACCTCTTCCCATTCACTCCCATGGTACACAATCCCAATGGACGCAAACCCCTTCCCATTCACTCCCATTGTACAGAATCCCAATGGACCCAACCCCTTCCCATTCACTCCCATTGTACGGAATCCCAATGGACGCAAACCCCTTCCCATTCACTCCCACTGTACACAATCCCAATGGACCAAACCCCTTCCCATTCACCCCATTGTACACAATCCCAATGGACCCAACCCCTTCCCATTCACTCCCATTGTACACAATCCCAATGGACCCAATCCCTTCCCATTCACACCCATTATATGCAATCTCAATGGACCAAACCCCTTCCCATTCACTCCCACTGTACACAATCCCAATGGACCCAAACCCCTTCCCATTCACTCCCATTGTACACAATCCCAATGGATCCAACCCCTTCCCATTCACTACCATTGAACACAATCCCAATGGCCCTAAAATCTTCGCATTCACTCCCACTGTACACAATCCCAATGGACCCAAACCCCTTCCCATTCAGTCCCACTGTACAGACCCCAAATGAACCCAACAATTGCCCATTCACTCTCATTGTACTGAATCCCAATCGACCCAAACCCCTTCCCATTCACCCCATTGTACACAATCCCAATGCACCCAACCACTTCCCATTCACTCCCACTGTACACAATCCCAATGGAACCAAACCCCTTCCCATTCACTCCCACTGTACAGAATCGCAATGGACCTTAACCCCTTCCCATTCACTCCGATTGTACAGAATCCCAATGGAACCAACCCCCTTCCCATTCACTCCCACTGTACACAACCCCAATAGACCCAACCCCCTTCCCATTCACCACATTGTATACAATCCCAATGGAACCATACCACCTCCCATTCACTCCCAGTGTACAAAATTCTAATGGCCCTGAAACCTTCCCATTCACTCCCATTGTACAGAATCCCAATGGACCAAACCCCTTCCCATTCACTCTGATTGTACAGATTCCCAGTGGAACCAACCCCCTTCCCATTCACTCCCACTGTAAAGAATATCAATGGACACAACCCCTTCCCATTCAATCCCACTGTACACAATCCCAATGTACCCATCCCTTTCCCATTCACTGCCATTGTACACAATCCCAATTCTTTCGACCCCTTCCCATTCACTCCCATTCAACATAATCCCAATAGAACCAAACCCCTTACAATTGTACGATCCGTTCCTCCACCCCCCCCCCCACCCCAACCCCCAACGGTAAAAATTGGACGATGAAATATAAAAACCCAGAACTGCAGGGCCCTCAAGAATGGCTCGGCAATAAAGGGTTAATTCAAACATTGCAGTCGAAGCTCTGAACCATCAAGAGACCGGCTATCAATGATCACAGACAATCGAAAATACAAATGCTGCTGAACAAGAACATTCGCACATTCATTTACCTTAAGGGGTTACATTGTTAAAGAAGACCATGGCCCCAGTATAACTAGTATCAGTACAGTCCTAGACAATGGGCCGGGCCTTGAACTATTTGAATATGAATGCTAACAGAAACCAACAACTAGCATACGCAGTCACCTTGGGAAGGTTGCATTGTCAGAAAGGTTTCTCTAATCAATGGACAATACGAGGGACAATTAGCCATCAAGAGTTCTCTGTGAGAGACATTCACACATTTCGATACGGCCATCGTGTGCTCGGGAAGGGCGGGAAATGTGTTTCAAGATTGCAAGTTGGTTTTGGTTGAAAGGAAGCGTCACTTCGAAGAGAGTCGTGGTGGCAAGCTAACGGAAGAACAGCAAGCAGAAAGATTCGGGACTGCAATCAACTCCAGGAGACAGGCGATCGGGAGTGGGGATTGTACATTTCAGTCAAATCATAGAGATGGCTTTTGTGATTGAGTCTGAGTAACGTTATATGTAACAGTCAAATCGCGGACGGGTTTAATTGTGTCGATGCAAATGACCCTTGCGTAGGGGTTTGTATTTTGGGGCTGTTAGCCTGATATGTGTGTTTAATAAACCAACGAATCAAAGGTTGGGCCAAAACTCTGTGCCGTGTATATTTTGTTCTTATAAATCCTGGCGTCCAAGAACTGTGTGAAACGAGGGCCCAGTATCGGAGAAAACCCCTTACACAACTTACTCCCTCTGTATACAATCCCAATGGACCCAACCCCTGCCCATTCACTCCCACTGTAGACAATCCCAATGGACCCAACCCCTGCCCATTCACTCCCACTGTACACAATCCCAATGGACCCAACCCCTTCATATTCACTCCCATTGTATACAATCCCAATGGACCCAACCCCTTCCCATTCACTCCCACTGTACACAATCCCAATGGACCCAAACACTTCCCATTCACTCCCACAGTACACAATCCCAAAGGACCCAACCCCTTCCCATTCCGTCCGATTGTACAGAATCCCAATGGGCCCAACCTCTTCTCATTCACTCCCCTTGTACACAATCCCAATGGAGCAAACCCATTCCCATTTATTCCCAGTGTACATAATGCCAATGGACCCAAACTGTACACATTCACTCGCATTTTACAGAATCCCAATGGACCGAAACCCTTCCCATTCACTCTCATTGTACTGAATCCCAATGGAACCAACCGCTTCCTATTCACTCCCATTGTTCACAATCCCAATGGGCCCAACCTTTCCCATTCACTCCCACATTGTACACAATCCCAATGGACACAACCCCTTCCCATTCACACCCACATTGTACACAATCCCAATGGACACAACCCCTTCCCATTCAGTCCCACATTGTACACAATCCCAATGGACCCAACCCCTTCCCATTCACTCCCACATTGTACAGAATCCCAATGGAGCCAACCCCTTCCCATTCACTCCCACTGTACACAATCCCAATGGACCCAACCCCTTCCCATTCACTCCCACATTGTACACAAACCCAATGGACCCAAACCCCTTCCCATTCACTCCCATTGTACAGAATCCCAATGGACCCAACACCTTCTCATTCACTCCAACTGTACAGAATCCCAATGTACCCAACCCCTTCCCATTCACCCCTTGTACGGAATCCCAATGGATTAAACCCCTTCCCATTCACTCCCACTGTACACAATCCCAATGGACCCAACCACTTCCCATTCACTCCCATTGCACACAATCCCAATGGACCCAAACCCTTCCCATTTACTCCCATTGTACACAATCCCAATGGACCCAACACCCTCCCATTCACTCCCATTGTATAGAATCCCAATGGACCCAACCATTTCCCATTCACCCCATTGTACGGAATCCCAAGAGACCAAACCCCTTCCCATTCACTCCCACTGTACACAATCCCAATGGACTCAAACCCCTTCCCATTCACTCCCACATTGTACACAATCCCAATTGACCCAACCCCTTCCCATTCACTCCCACATTGTACACAATCCCAATGGACCCAACCCCTTCCCATTCACTCCCACATTGTACACAATCCCAATGGACCCAACCCCTTCCCATTCACTCCCACATTGTACACAATCCCAATGAACCCAACCCCTTCCCATTCACTCCCACATTGTACACAATCCCAATGGACCCAACCCCTTCCCATTCACTCCCATTGTACACAATCCCAATGGACCCAACCCCTTCCCATTCACTCCCACATTGTACACAATCCCAATGGACTCAACCTCTTCCCATTCACTCCCACATTGTACACAATCCCAATGAACCCAACCCCTTCCCATTCACTCCCACATTGTACACAATCCCAATGGACCCAACACCTTCCCATTCACTCCCATTGTACACAATCCCAATGGATCCAACCCCTTCCCATTCACTCCCACTGTACACAAACCCAATGGACCCAAACCCCTTCCCATTCACTCCCAATGTACAGAATCCCAATGGACCAAATCCCTTCCCATTCACTCCCATTCGACACAATCCCAATGGACCCAAACCCTTCTCATTCACTCCCATTCTACAGAATTCCAATGGACCCAGCCCCTTCCCATTCACTCCCACTGTACAGAATCCCAATGGACCCAACCCCTTCCCATTCACGCCTTGTACGGAATCCGAATGGACCAAACCCCTTCCCATTCACTCCCATTGTACAGAATCCCAATGGACCAAACCCCTTCCCATTCACTCCCATTGTACAGAATCCCAATGGACCCAAACCCTTCCCATTCACTCCCATTGTACAGAATCCCAATGGACCAAACCCCTTCCCATTCACTCCCATTCTACACAATCCCAATGGACCAAAACCCTTCTCATTCACTCCCATTCTCCAGAATCCCAATGGACATAGCCCCTTCCCATTCACTCCCACTGTACAGAATCCCAATGGACCCAGCCCCTTCCCATTCACTCCCACTGTACAGAATCCCAATGGACCCAACCCCTTCCCATTCACCCCTTGTACGGAATCCCAATGGAGCAAACACCTTCCCATTCACTCCCATTGCACACATTCCCAATGGACCCAAACCCTTCCCATTCACGCCCATTGTACACAATCCCAATGGACCCAACACCTTCCCATTCACTACCATTGTACAGATTCCCAATGGACCCAACCCCTTCCCATTCACCCCATTGTACGGAATCCCAATAGACCAAACCCCTTCCCATTCATTCCCACTGTACACAATCCCAATGGACTGAAACCCCTTCCCATTCACTCCCACTGTACACAATCCCAATAGACCAAACCCCTTCCCATTCATTCCCATTGTACACAATCCCAATGGACCCAACCCCTTCCCATTCACTCCCACTGTACACAATCCAATGGACACAACCCCTTCCCATTCACTCCCATGTACAGAATCCCAATGGACCCAATCCGTTCCCATTCACCCCACTGTACACAATCCCAATGGACCCAAACCATTTTCCATTCACTCCCATTGTACACAATCCAAATGGACCCAACCTGTTCCTATTCACTCCCATTTTACAGAATCTCAATGGACCCAAACCCCTTTCCATTCACTCCCATTGTACACAATCCAAATGGACCCAACCTGTTCCTATTCACTCCCATTTTACAGAATCTCAATGGACCCAAACCCCTTTCCATTCACTCCCATTGTACACAATCCCAATGGACCCAACCCCTTCCCATTCACTCCCACTGTACAGAATCCCAATGGACCCAACCCCTTCCCATTCACTGCCATTGTACACAATCCCAATGGACCAAACCCCTTCCCATTCACCCCATTGTACACAATCCCAATGGACCCAAGCCATTTTCCATTCACTCCCATTGTACACAATCCTAATGGACCCAACCTCTTCCTATTTACTCCCATTCTCCAGAATCCCAATGGACATAGCCCCTTCTCATTCACTCCCACTGTACAGAATCCCAATGGACCCAGCCCCTTCCCATTCACTCCCACTGTACAGAATCCCAATGGACCCAACCCCTTCCCATTCACCCCTTGTACGGAATCCCAATGGAGCAAACACCTTCCCATTCACTCCCATTGCACACATTCCCAATGGACCCAAACCCTTCCCATTCACGCCCATTGTACACAATCCCAATGGACCCAACACCTTCCCATTCACTACCATTGTACAGATTCCCAATGGACCCAACCCCTTCCCATTCACCCCATTGTACGGAATCCCAATAGACCAAACCCCTTCCCATTCATTCCCACTGTACACAATCCCAATGGACTGAAACCCCTTCCCATTCACTCCCACTGTACACAATCCCAATAGACCAAACCCCTTCCCATTCATTCCCATTGTACACAATCCCAATGGACCCAACCCCTTCCCATTCACTCCCACTGTACACAATCCCAATGGACACAACCCCTTCCCATTCACTCCCATGGTACAGAATCCCAATGGACCCAATCCGTTCCCATTCACCCCACTGTACACAATCCCAATGGACCCAAACCATTTTCCATTCACTCCCATTGTACACAATCCAAATGGACCCAACCTGTTCCTATTCACTCCCATTTTACAGAATCTCAATGGACCCAAACCCCTTTCCATTCACTCCCATTGTACACAATCCCAATGGACCCAACCCCTTCCCATTCACTCCCACTGTACAGAATCCCAATGGACCCAACCCCTTCCCATATACTCCCATTGTACACAATCCCAATGGACCAAACCCCTTCCCATTCACTGCCATTGTACACAATCCCAATGGACCAAACCCCTTCCCATTCACCCCATTGTACACAATCCCAATGGACCCAAACCATTTTCCATTCACTCCCATTGTACACAATCCTAATGGACCCAACCTCTTCCTATTTACTCCCATTGTACGGCATCTCAATGGACCCAACCCCTTCCATTCACTCCCACTGTACACAATCCCAATGGACCAAACCCCTTCCCATTCACTGCCATTGTACACAATCCCAATGGACCAAACCCCTTCCCATTCACCCCATTGTACACAATCCCAATGGACCCAAACCATTTTCCATTCACTCACATTGTACACAATCCTAATGGACCCAACCTCTTCCTATTTACTCCCATTGTACGGCATCTCAATGGACCCAACCCCTTCCATTCACTCCAACTGTACAGAATCCCAATGTACCCAACCCCTTCCCATTCACCCCTTGTACGGAATCCCAATGGATTAAACCCCTTCCCATTCACTCCCACTGTACACAATCCCAATGGACCCAACCACTTCCCATTCACTCCCATTGCACACAATCCCAATGGACCCAAACCCTTCCCATTTACTCCCATTGTACACAATCCCAATGGACCCAACACCCTCCCATTCACTCCCATTGTATAGAATCCCAATGGACCCAACCATTTCCCATTCACTCCCACTGTACACAATCCCAATGGACTCAAACCCCTTCCCATTCACTCCCACATTGTACACAATCCCAATTGACCCAACCCCTTCCCATTCACTCCCACATTGTACACAATCCCAATGACCCAACCCCTTCCCATTCACTCCCACATTGTACACAATCCCAATGGACCCAACCCCTTCCCATTCACTCCCACATTGTACACAATCCCAATGAACCCAACCCCTTCCCATTCACTCCCACATTGTACACAATCCCAATGGACCCAACCCCTTCCCATTCACTCCCACATTGTACACAATCCCAATGAACCCAACCCCTTCCCATTCACTCCCACATTGTACACAATCCCAATGGACCCAACCCCTTCCCATTCACTCCCATTGTACACAATCCCAATGGACCCAACCCCTTCCCATTCACTCCCACATTGTACACAATCCCAATGGACCCAACCTCTTCCCATTCACTCCCACATTGTACACAATCCCAATGAACCCAACCCCTTCCCATTCACTCCCACATTGTACACAATCCCAATGGACCCAACACCTTCCCATTCACTCCCATTGTACACAATCCCAATGGATCCAACCCCTTCCCATTCACTCCCACTGTACACAAACCCAATGGACCCAAACCCCTTCCCATTCACTCCCAATGTACAGAATCCCAATGGACCAAATCCCTTCCCATTCACTCCCATTCGACACAATCCCAATGGACCCAAACCCTTCTCATTCACTCCCATTCTACAGAATTCCAATGGACCCAGCCCCTTCCCATTCACTCCCACTGTACAGAATCCCAATGGACCCAACCCCTTCCCATTCACGCCTTGTACGGAATCCGAATGGACCAAACCCCTTCCCATTCACCCCTTGTACGGAATCCCAATGGAGCAAACACCTTCCCATTCACTCCCATTGCACACATTCCCAATGGACCCAAACCCTTCCCATTCACGCCCATTGTACACAATCCCAATGGACCCAACACCTTCCCATTCACTACCATTGTACAGATTCCCAATGGACCCAACCCCTTCCCATTCACCCCATTGTACGGAATCCCAATAGACCAAACCCCTTCCCATTCACTCCCATTGTACAGAATCCCAATGGACCAAACCCCTTCCCATTCACTCCCATTGTACAGAATCCCAATGGACCCAAACCCTTCCCATTCACTCCCATTGTACAGAATCCCAATGGACCCAACACCTTCCCATTCACTACCATTGTACAGATTCCCAATGGACCCAACCCCTTCCCATTCACCCCATTGTACGGAATCCCAATAGACCAAACCCCTTCCCATTCATTCCCACTGTACACAATCCCAATGGACTGAAACCCCTTCCCATTCACTCCCACTGTACACAATCCCAATAGACCAAACCCCTTCCCATTCATTCCCATTGTACACAATCCCAATGGACCCAACCCCTTCCCATTCACTCCCACTGTACACAATCCCAATGGACACAACCCCTTCCCATTCACTCCCATGGTACAGAATCCAATGGACCCAATCCGTTCCCATTCACCCCACTGTACACAATCCCAATGGACCCAAACCATTTCCATTCACTCCCATTGTACACAATCCAAATGGACCCAACCTGTTCCTATTCACTCCCATTTTACAGAATCTCAATGGACCCAAACCCCTTTCCATTCACTCCCATTGTACACAATCCCAATGGACCCAACCCCTTCCCATTCACTCCCACTGTACAGAATCCCAATGGACCCAACCCCTTCCCATATACTCCCATTGTACACAATCCCAATGGACCAAACCCCTTCCCATTCACTGCCATTGTACACAATCCCAATGGACCAAACCCCTTCCCATTCACCCCATTGTACACAATCCCAATGGACCCAAACCATTTTCCATTCACTCCCATTGTACACAATCCTAATGGACCCAACCTCTTCCTATTTACTCCCATTGTACGGCATCTCAATGGACCCAACCCCTTCCATTCACTCCCCTTGTACACAATCCCAATGGACCCAACCCCTTCCAATTCGCCCCCATTATACAGAGTTCCAAGGGACCCAACCCCTTCCATTCACTCCCATTGTACACAATCCCAATGGACCCATCCCCTTCCCATTCACTCCCATTGTACGGAATCTCAATGGACCCAACCCCTTCCCATTCACTCCCATTGTACACAATCCCAATGGACCCATTCCCTTCCCATTCACTCCCATTGTACGGAATCTCAATGGACCCAACCCCTTCCATTCACTCCCATTGTACACAATCCCAATGGACCCAACCCCTTCCCATTCACTCCCACTGTACAGAATCCCAATGGACCCAACCCCTTCCCATATACTCCCATTGTACACAATCCCAATGGACCAAACCCCTTCCCATTCACTGCCATTGTACACAATCCCAATGGACCAAACCCCTTCCCATTCACCCCATTGTACACAATCCCAATGGACCCAAACCATTTTCCATTCACTCCCATTGTACACAATCCTAATGGACCCAACCTCTTCCTATTTACTCCCATTGTACGGCATCTCAATGGACCCAACCCCTTCCATTCACTCCCCTTGTACACAATCCCAATGGACCCAACCCCTTCCAATTCGCCCCCATTATACAGAGTTCCAAGGGACCCAACCCCTTCCATTCACTCCCATTGTACACAATCCCAATGGACCCATCCCCTTCCCATTCACTCCCATTGTACGGAATCTCAATGGACCCAACCCCTTCCCATTCACTCCCATTGTACACAATCCCAATGGACCCATTCCCTTCCCATTCACTCCCATTGTACGGAATCTCAATGGACCCAACCCCTTCCATTCACTCCCATTGTACACAATCCCAATGGACCCATCCCCTTCCCATTCACACCCATTATGTAGAGTTCCAAGGGACCCGACCCCTTCCCTTTCACTCACAATGTAGAGAATCCTGAGTGGCTCAACCTCAACTCCTACTCGTACTCCCTCTTCTTATGTGCTGATGTTCCCATTCACTCCCACTGTGCATGAAGCCAAAGAATGGGCCCTGGTCCTGTGCATTGATCGTACCTTTAAGTTGATTGAGGGTTTTCGTTGCTTCTTGCGCATTCGCTCCGTTTGTGTTTCAGTCTCCGGTGTTGGCTCTGCTGCCTCTTTCGGCTCAATCGTGCTTTTGGGTTCTGGTTCGGGCTCTGGTTCGGGCTCTACTTCAACGATAGGGGTCGTTCTAGGTTTTCGGGGAACTGTACTGTCTGGGAGAGGAGTCGGAAGATGAGCTCATCGACACTAAACAAAAGCCAGATCAGGATTACCGCCTCCCCGCAACACACACCGCCCCCCCCCCGACCAATTATGCCAGAGAAACGAAAGGCATGCTCGTGCAGGTCAATGGTGTTCATGGGATCTTGCTGGACACAAACAGGCCAGCACATTTGTCTGAACATAAACGCGTGTCCTGGGGGAGTCGATCATAATTTGAACACCTCGATGAAATCTCTCCTTAACCTTCTCTGCTCTAAGGAGAACAATTCCAGCTTCTCCAGTCTCTCCACATCACTGAAGTCCCTCATCCCCTGGTACCATTCTGGTCAATCGCCCCTTAACCTTCTCTGCTCTAAGGAGAACAACCCCAGCTTCTCCAGTCTCTCCACATCACTGAAGTCCCTCATCCCTGGTACCATTCTGGTCAATCTCCTTAAGGACTTGATATCCTCCCTAAAGTGTGGTGCCCAGAATTGGACACAATACTCCAGCATTTTATGAAGGTTTAGCAATAAATTCCTTGCTTATTGCCTGCATTTTGAGGTCCCGGTCCTTCCCCTGGTGTCCTGCACCATGGGGCCTCGGCCCTTCCGCTGGCTTCCTGCACCGTAGGGCCTCGGCCCTTCCCTTCCACCGAGGGCCCTCGGCCCTTCCCCTGGCTTCCTGCACCGTGGGGCCTTGGCCCTTCCCCTGCACCGTGAGGCTTCGGCCCTTCCCCTGGAGTCCTGCACCGTGGGACCGCGGCCCTTCCCCTGGTGTCCTGCACTGTGGGGCCTCGGCCTTTCCCCTGGTGTCCTGCACCGTGGGGCCTTGGTCCTTCCGCTGGCGTCCTGCACCGTGGGGCCTCGGCCCTTTCCCCCGGTGTCCAGCACCATGGGGCCTCGGCCCTTCCCCTGCACCGTGGGGCCTCGGCCCTTCCCCTGGTGTCCTGCACCGTGGGGCCTCGGCCATTCCCCTGCACCATGGGGCCTCGGCCCTTCCCCTGGTGTCCTGCACCGTGGGGCCTTGGTCCTTCCGCTGGCGTCCTGCACCGTGGGGCCTCGGCCCTTTCCCCCGGTGTCCAGCACCATGGGGCCTCGGCCCTTCCCCTGCACCGTGGGGCCTCGGGCCTTCCCCTGGTGTCCCTGCACCGTGGGGCCTCAGCCCTTCCCCTGGTGTCACTGCACCGTGGGGCCTCGGCCCTTCCCCAGCACCGTGGGGCCTTGGCCCTTCCCCAGCACCATGGGAACTCGGCCCTTCCCCTGCACCGTGGGGCCTCGGCCTTTCCCCTGGTGTCCTGCACCGTGGGGCCTCGGCCTTTCCCCTGGTGTCCTGCACCGTGGGGCCTATGCCCTTCCTCTGGTTTCCTGCACCGTGGGGCCTCGGCCCTTCCCCTGGTGTCCTGCACCGTGGGGCCTCGGCCCTTCCTCTGGTGTCCCTGCACCGTGGGGCCTCGACCCTTCCCCTGGTGTCCCTGCACCATGGGTACTGAGGCCCTTCCCCTGGTGTCCTGCACCATGGGGCCTGAGGCCCTTCCCCTGGTGTCCTGCACCGTGGGGCCTCAGCCCTTCCCCTGGCGTCCTGCACTGGGGGGCCTCGGCCCTTCTGCTGGCTTCCTGCACCGTGGGGCCTCGGCCCTTTCCCTGGTGTCCTGCACCGTGGGGCCTCGGCCCTTCCCCTGGTGTCCCTGCACCGTGGGGCCTTGGCCCTTCCCCTGGCGTCCTGCACCGTGGGGCCTCAGCCCTTCCCCTGGTGTCCCTGCACTGTGGGGCCTCGGCACTTCCCCTGATCTGCTGCACCGTGGGGCCACGGGCCTTCCCCTGGTGTCCCTGCACCGTGGGGCCTCGGCCTTCTCCCTGACGTCCTGCACCGTGGGACCTCGGCCCTTCTCCTACACCGTGGGGCCTCGGCCCTTCCCCTGCACCGTGGGGCTCGTCCCTTACCCTGGTGTCCTGCACCGTGGGGCCTCCGCCGTTCCTCTGGTGTCCTGCACCGTGGGGCCTCCGCCCTTCCTCTGGTGTCCTGCACCGTGGGGCCTCCGCCGTTCCTCTGGTGTCCTGCACCGTGGGGCCTCGGCCTTTCCCCTGGTGTCCTGCACCGTGGGGCCTCGGCCCTTCCCCTGGTGTCCTGCACCGTGGGGCCTCGGCCCTTCCCCTGGTGCCCCTGCACCGTGGGGCCTCGGCCCTTCCTCTGGTGTCCCTGCACCGTGAGGCCTCGGCCCTTCCCCTGGTGTCCTGCACCGTGGGTCCTCGGCCCTTCCCCAGCACCGTGGGAACTCGGCCCTTCCCCTGCACCGTGGGGCCTCGTCCCTTACCCTGGTGTCCTGCACCGTGGGGCCTCCGCCGTTCCTCTGGTGTCCTGCACCGTGGGGCCTCCGCCCTTCCTCTGGTGTCCTGCACCGTGGGGCCTCCGCCGTTCCTCTGGTGTCCTGCACCGTGGGGCCTCGGCCTTTCCCCTGGTGTCCTGCACCGTGGGGCCTCGGCCCTTCCCCTGGTGTTCTGCACCGTGGGGCCTCGGCCCTTCCCCTGGTGCCCCTGCACCGTTAGGCCTCGGCCCTTCCCCTGCACCGTGGGGCCTCGGCCCTTCAACTGGTGTCCTGCACCGTGGGGTCTCGGCCCTTCCCCAGGTGTCCTGCACCGTGGGGCCTCGGCCCTTCCCCTGGTGTCCCTGCACCGTGGGGCCTCGGCCCTTCCTCTGGTGTCCCTGCACCGTGAGGCCTCGGCCCTTCCCCTGCACCGTGGGGCCTCGGCCCTTCCCCTGGTGTCCCTGCACCGTGGGGCCTCGGCCTTTCCGCTGGCTTCCTGCACCGTGGGGCCTCGGCCCTTCCCCTGGTGTCCTGCACCGTGGGGCCTCGGCCCTTTCCCCTGGTGTCCTGCACCGTGAGGCCTCAGCCCTTCCCCTGCACCGTGGGGCCACGGCCCTTCCCCTGCACCGTGGGGCCTCGGCCCTTCCCCTGCACCGTGGGGCCTCGGCCCTCTCCCCAGCACCGTGGGGCCTATGCCCTTCCCCTAGTGTCCCTGCACCGTGGGGCCTTGGCCCTTCCCCTGGTGTCCTGCACCGTGGGGCCTCAGCCCTTCCCCTGGTGTCCCTGCACCGTGGGGCCTCGGCCTTTCCCCTGGTGTCCTGCACCGTGGGGCCTCAGCCCTTCCCCTGGTGTCCCTGCACCGTGGGGCCTCGGCCCTACCCCTGGTCTGCTGCACCGTGGGGCCACGGGCCTTCCCCTGACGTCCTGCACCGTGGGACCTCGGCCCTTCTCCTACACCGTGGGGCCTCGTCCCTTAGCCTGGTGTCCTGCACCGTGGGGCCTCCGCCGTTCCTCTGGTGTCCTGCACCGTGGGACCTCGGCCCTTCCTCTGGTGTCCTGCACCGTGGGGCCTCGGCCCTTCCTCTGGTGTCCTGCACCGTGGGGCCTCCACCGTTCCTCTGGTGTCCTGCACCGTGGGGCCTCGGCCTTTCCCCTGGTGTCCTGCACCGTGGGGCCTCGGCCGTTCCCCTGGTGTTCTGCACCGTGGGGCCTCGGCCCTTCCCCTGGTGCCCCTGCACCGTGGGGCCTGGGCCCTTCCCCTGGTGCCCCTGCACCGTGGGGCCTCGGCCCTTCCCCTGGTGCCCCTGCACCGTGGGGCCTGGGCCCTTCCCCTGCATCGTGAGGCCTCGGCCCTTCCCCTGCACCGTGGAGCCTCGGCCCTTCCCCTGGTGTCCTGCACCGTGGGGTCTCGGCCCTTCCCCAAGTGTCCTGCACCGTGGGGTCTCGGCCCTTCCCCTGGTGTCCCTGCACCGTGGGGCCTCGGCCCTTCCTCTGGTGTCCCTGCACCGTGGGGCCTCGGCCCTTCCCCTGGTGTCCCTGCACCGTGGGGCCTCGGCCCTTCCCCTGGTGTCCTGCACCGTGGGGCCTCGGCCTTTCCCCTGGAGTCCTGCACCGTGGGGCCTCGGCCCTTCCCCTGGTGTCCTGCACCGTGGGGCCTCGGCCCTTCCCCTGGAGTCCTGCACCGTGGGGCCTCGGCCTTTCCCCTGGTGTCCTGCATCGTGGGGCCTCGGCCCTTCCCCTGGTGCCCCTGCACCGTGAGGCCTCGGCCCTTCCCCTGCACCGTGAGGCCTCGGTCCATATCCTCTTCGAGTGAATCTACTGCTCCATGATCTCATAGTGTTACCCGAACAGTTGACGCGTCAGTGTGTTGAAGTTTATTGATGCACTTCTGATTTGATAACATATTACACATCTTCAGTCCAAATTAAAAGCAAGGTACCAGAATCACAGTTGCGCGATAACAGAAAGATATTAAACAGAAGTCCCAAACATTGAACAGGATAACACAGCGATTACAGATACTGTACAGCAATTACATTGTTAACCCGGAGAATCAACACGGGCCCGGGGTCAGAAATGCAAAGTGAGGTGAGTTTGCAGAGTCTCAGCCCAGTCCCTGCCCTGGGAGTGTTTGATGGGACAGTGTAGAGGGAGCTTTACTCTGTATCTAACCCGTGCTGTACCTGCCCTGGGAGTGTTTGATGGGACAGCGTTGAGGGAGCTTTACTCTGTATCTAACCCGTGCTGTACCTGCCCCGGGAGTGTTTGATGGGACAGTGTAGAGGGAGCTTTACTCTGTATCTAACCCGTGTTGTACCTGCCCCAGGAGTGTTTGATGGGACAGTGTAGAGGGAGCTTTACTCTGTATCTAACCCGTACTGTACCTGTCCTGGGAGTGTTTGATGGGACGGTGTAGAGGGAGCTTTACTCTATATCTAACCCGTGCTGTACCTGTCCTGGGAGTGTTTTATGGGACAGTGTAGAGGGAGCTTTACTCTGTATCTAACCCGTGCTGTCCCTGCCCTGGGACTGAATGATGGGGCAGTGTAGAGGGAGCTTTACTCTGTATCTAACCCCATGCTGTACCTGCCCTGGGAGTGTTTGATGGGACAGTGTAGAGGGAGTTTCACTTTGTATCTAACCCGTGCTGTACTTGTCCTGGGAGTGTTTGATGGGACAGTGTAGAGGGAGCTTCACTCTGTATCTAACCTGTGCTGTACCTGCCCTGGGAGTGTTTGATGGGACAGTGTAGAGGGAGCTTTACTCTGTATCTAACCCCGTGCTGTACCTGCCCTGGGAATGTTTGATGGGACAGTGTAGAGGGAGCTTTAGTCTGTATCTAACCCGTGCTGTACCTGCCCTGGGAGTGTTTGATGGGATAGTGTAGAGGGAGCTTTACTCTGTATCTAACCCCTTGCTGTACCTGCCCTGGGACTGTATGATGGGACAGTGTAGAGGGAGCTTTACTCTGTATCTAACCCCGTGCTGTACCTGCCCTGGGAGTGTTTGATGGGACTGTGTAGAGGGAGCTTTACTCTGTATCTAACCCCGTGCTGTACCTGCCCTGGGAGTGTTTGATGGGACAGTGTAGAGGGAGCTGTACTCTGTATCTAACCCGTGCTGTACCTGCCCTGGGAGTGTTTGATGGGATAGTGTAGAGGGAGCTTTACTCTGTATCTAACCCGTGCTGTACCTGCTCTGGGAGTGTTTGATGGGGACAGTGTAGAGGGAGCTGTACTCTGTATCTAACCCGTGCTGTACCTGCCCTGGGAGTGTTTGATGGGATAGTGTAGAGGGAGCTTTACTCTGTATCTAACCCCGTGCTGTACCTGCCCTGGGAGTGCTTGATGGGACAGTGTAGAGGGAGCTTTACTCTGTATCTAACCCCTTGCTGTACCTGCCCTGGGAGTGTTTGATGGGACAGTGTAGAGGGAGCTTTAATCTGTATCTAACCAGTGCTGTACCTGCCCTGGGAGTGTTTGATGGGACAGTGTAGAGGGAGCTTTACTCTGTATCTAACCCGTACTGTACCTGCCCTGGGAGTATTTGATGGGACAGTGTAGAGGGAGCTTTACTCTGTATCTAACCCGTGCTGTACCTGCTCTGGGAGTGTTTGATGGGGACAGTGTAGAGGGAGCTTTACTCTGTATCTAACCCTGTGCTGTACCTGCCCTGGGAGTGTTTGATGGGACAGTGTAGAGGGAGCTTTACTCTGTATCTAACCCCGTGCTGTACCTGCCCTGGGAGTGTTTGATGGGAAGGTGTAGAGGGACTTAACTCTGTATCTAACCCTGTGCTGTACCTGCCCTGGGAGTGTTTGACGGGACAGTGTAGAGGGAGCTTCACTCATAATTCGTCCCATTCTGTACCTGACCAGAAGTCCGTGGCACTGACCAATGGCTTTGAACTGGGTTTGCTCCTGGGGCGGCGCTGCAGCAGTGATCTTCTGCCAAGATTCAGCCTTTCTTTCACTGCCGAGCTGTCCAGCAATGGAGGAGGGCCCTACAATAGGGGAGCAAAGGAAGACCTGCTGTAATCAAATGTCCGCACATCAACTAGGCCGACTTCGGCAAAGTATTGTTTAGTTTTTAATTCATTCACATGATGTGGGCGTCGCTGGCAAGGCCCACCATTTATT
The DNA here is from genome assembly GCA_030390025.1 of Squalus acanthias. NCBI lineage: Eukaryota > Metazoa > Chordata > Chondrichthyes > Squaliformes > Squalidae > Squalus > Squalus acanthias. Next base: position 61,841 of record JASTWF010000983.1, on the reverse strand, counting down.
GCCCATCCCTAGTTGCCCTCGCGAAGGTGGTGGTGAGCCGCCTTCTTGAACCGCTGCAGTCCGTGTGGTGAAGGTGCTCCCACAGTGCTGTTAGGGAGGGAGTTCCAGGATTTTGACCCAGCGACGATGAAGGAACGGCCGACATACTTCCAAGTCAGGATGGTGAGAGACTTGGAGGGGAACTTGGAGGTGGTGGTGTTCCCATGCGCCTGCTGCCCTTGTCCTTCTAGGTGGAAGAGGTCACGGGTTTGGGAGGTGCTGCCGAAGAAGCCTTGGCGAGTTGCTGCAGTGCATCTTGTAGATGGTACACACTGCAGCCACGGTGCGCCGGTGGTGGAGGGAGTGAATGTTTAAGGTGGTGGATGGGGTGCCAATCAACCTGGATGGTGTCGAGCTTCTTGAGTGTTGTTGGAGCTGCACTCATCCAGGCAGGTGGAGAGTATTCCATCACACTCCTTACTTGTGCCTTGTAGATGGTGGAAAGGCTTTGGGGAGTCAGGAGGCGAGACACTCGCCACAGAATACCCAGCCTCTGACCTGCTCTTGTCGCCACAGTATTTATGTGGCTGGTCCAGTTAAGTTTCTGGTCAATGGTGACCCCCTAGGATGTTGACGGTGGGGGATTCGGCGATGGAAATGCCGTTGAAAGTCAAGGGGAGGTGGTTAGACTCTCGCTTGTTGGAGATAGTCATTGCCTGGCACTTCTGTGGCGCGAATGTTACCTGCCACTTATCAGCCCAAGCCTGAATGTCGTCCAGGTCTTGTTGCATGCGGGCATGGACTGCTTCATTATCTGAGGAGTTGCGAATGGCACTGAACACTGTGCAGTCATCAGCGAACATCCCCACTTCTGACCTTATGATGGAGGGAAGGTCATTGATGAAGCAGCTGAAGATGGTTGGGCCTAGGACACTGCCCTGAGGAACTCCTGCAGTGATGTCCTGGGGCTGAGATGGAGGGGGAGGTCATTGATGATGCAGCTGAAGGTGGGTGGGTACGACCTCTGAACCAACAGCGAACGGCCCTGGGACATCGAAAGGTTGCAAACAACACCTCTAGCCTCACCCAGTCTCCCGTCACACAGAGAGGGGGGGGGGGGCCCACCATCCTTCTGTCGTAATGTAAGGCAGCCAGTATGCGCACAGCAAGATCCCATATGATAAATGACCAGGTCGTTTTTTTTTTTAAGTGACGTTGGGTTGAGGGATAAATATTGGACCCAGGACACGGGGAGAACTCCCCCCCGGCCCCCCCACCCCTTTGCTATTCTTCCAGTAGTGGCCGTGGGGCCTTCTATGTCCCACCCGAGAGGGCAGACGGGGCCCTCGGTTTAACGTCTCCTCCGAGGGGACATCACCCCCCCCCCCCTTGTTTCTGGGGCTGGTTTTGAACCCCAGGGTGAAGAGACAGTGAGTTGTGGCGAGTTGTGGCTATTCTTTGCTGGGAGTCCCCCCCAACCACTTCTTGCTAAATGTGGAAATTGCCGAGGAGTTATCTGATGTACCGTTTGCAATTCACTCCCTGCCGGCGCTTCAGACATTGGACGTTTCTTCTTCTGCTCGATCATCTTCTCTCTGACTCGGAGGAAAGATTGAGATAGTTACTGGGTCTGGTTACAGCTTAGAGACACAAAAAAAAAACCACCAAGGAAGCGGGAGATCTCCTGGGATCCCAAGCATAGCTACACGGGAGCAGGAGCAGGAGCTGTCCATTCAGCCCGCACCATCACTATGACCGCCTACTTCCACCTCCAGAACATCGCCCGTCTCCGCCCCTGCCTCAGCTCATTCGCTGCTGAAACCCTCGCTCGTGCCCTTTGTCCCCTCCAGACTCGACTATTCCAACGCACTCCTGGCCGGCCTCCCACATTCCACCCTCCGTAAACTTAAGGTCATCCAAAACTCGGCTGCCCCCGTGTCCTAACTCACGCCAAGTCCCGTTCACCCATCGCTCCTGTGCTCGCTGACCTACATTGGCTCCCGGTCCGGCAACACCTCGATTTTAAAATTCTCATCCTTGTGTTCAAAGCCCTCCTCGCCCTTCCCTATCTCTGCAATCTCTTCCAGCCCCACAACCCTCCGAGATCTCTGCGCTCCTCCAATTCCGGCCTCTCGCGCATCCCCCCGATTTCCATCGCTCCACCATTGGCGGCCGTGCCTTCAGCACCTGGGCCCCGAGCTCTGGAATTCCCTCCATAAACTCCGTGCTTGACTAATCTACTGGAATTTTTTGAGGATGTAACTGGGAAAATAGATAAGGGAGAACCAGTAGAGGTAGTGTATTTGGACTTTAAAAAGGCTTTCGATAGGGTCTCGCATAAGAGATTAGCATGTAAAGTTAAGGCACATGGGATTGGGGGCAAGGTATTGACTTGGATAGAGAACTGGTTGGCAGACAGGCAGCAAAGAGTTGGAATAAACGGGTCTTTTTCCGAGTGGCAGGCAGTGACTAGTGGGGTACCGCAGGGATCAGTGCTAGGACCCCAGTTATCCACAATATGCATTAATGATCTAGATAAGGGAACTAAATGTAATATCTCCAAGTTTGCAGATGACACAAAGCTGGGTGGGCGTGTGTGCTGTGAGGCGGATGCAGAGAAACTCCAGGATGATTTGGACAGGTTGAGTGATTGGGCAGATGCATGGCAGATGCAGTATAATGTGGATAAATGCGAGGTTATCCACTTTGGTGTCAAAAACAGGAAGGCAGATTATTATCTGAATGGCAATAGATTGGGAGAAGGGGAAGTGCAACAAGACCTGGGTGTCCTTGTGCACCAGTCGCTGAAGGTAAGCATGCAGGTGCAGCAGGCGGTGAAGAAGGCAAATGGTATGTTGGCCTTCATAGCGAAAGGTTTTGAGTATAGGAACAGGGATGTCCTGCTGCAGTTGTACAGGGCCTTGGTGAGACCACACCTTGAGTAGTGTGTGCAGTTTTGGTCGCCTTATCTGAGGAAGGATGTTCTTACCATGGAAGGAGTTCAGCAAAGATTCACCAGACTGATACCTGGGATAGCAGGAATGACGTATGAGGAGAGATTGGGCCGATTGGGCTTATACTCACTGGAGTATAGAAGAATGAGAGGGGATCTCATTGAAACATAAAATTCTGACAGGTCTGGACAAACTAGATGCAGGAAGAATGTTCCCGATGGTCGGAGAGTCCAGAACCAGGGGTCACAGTCTAAGGATAAGGGGTAAGCCATTTAGGACAGAAATGAGGAAGAATTTTTCACCCAGAGAGTGGTGAACCTGTGGAATTCTCTACCACAGAAGGCAGTAGAGGCCAATTCATTAAATATATTCAAGAAGGAGTTAGATATATTTCTTAAAGCTAAAGGTATCAAGGGATATGGGGAGAAGGCAGGGACAGGGTACTGAGTTGGGATGATCAGCCATGATCTCATCGAATGGCGGAGCAGGCTCGAGGGGCCGAATGGCCTACTCCTGCTCCTATCTTCTATGATTCTATGTAAAGCTCTCCGCCTCTTTCTCCTCCTTTAAGACGCTCCTTTAAAACCTACGTCTCCTTTATGCGGTTCGGAGATAAATTTAGTTTGATAATCGCTCCTGTGAAACACCTTGGGACGTTTTACTGTGCTCGAAACACTGTGCGATTAACAGCGTCAGGTTAACCTTGGTGTGCATGTACATAGATCCCGGAAGGCAGCAGGACAGGTAGATAAGGTGGTTAAAAAGGCATATGGGATAATTGCCTTCATTAGCCGAGGCATAGAATATAAGAGCAGGAGGGTTATGATGGAGCTGTACAAAACGCTGGTTCGGCCACAGCTGGAATACTGTGTGCAGTTCTGGTCACCACACTATAGGAAGGATGTGATTGCATTGGAGAGGTTGCAGAGGAGATTCACCAGGATGTTACCTGGGCTGGAGCGCTTCAGCTATGAAGAGAGACTGGACAGGCTGGGGTTGTTTTCCTCAGAGCAGAGAAGGCTGAGGGGGGACCTGATTGAGGTGTACAAAATTATGAGGAGGCATAGATAGGGTAGATAGAAAGGAACTTTTCCCCTTAGTCGAGGGGTCAATAACCAGGGGGCATAGTTTCAGGGTTAAGGGGCAGGAGGTTTAGAGGGGATTTGAGGAAAAACTTTTTCACCCAGAGTGTGGTTGGAATCTGGAACTCACTGCCTGAAAGGGTGGTCGAGGCAGGAACCCTCACAACATTCAAGAAGCATTTAGATGAGCACTTGAAACGCCATAGCATACAAGGCTACGGACCAAGTGCTGGAAAATGGGATTAGAATAGACAGGGCTTGATGGCCGGCGCGGACACGATGGGCTGAAGGGCCTCTTTCGGTGCTGTATAACTCTATGGGGTAAAAATTCACTTGGTTGCGCCTCCCGTTAGCGCCTTAAGAGGGCGCTAATGGGGCGCAAAGCCGCTAACGCCCGGGCACAGCGATGTTTGCGCCGCTCGAGAACTTAACTTGAGATTGTGCGGCGGCGCTAAAACTTACCGCTGCAACCACCTGCGCGCGCAGATTGTGACGTCATTCCATGGTGCAACGCCCTTGTGGCGCCCCGTAGCGGAAATTGAGTGGCGCCCCCTGCCTTACCGCCTGGCGCTTCCAACGACCAGAAGACTGGAACGCTATCAATCGCTGTGGGGCTGGGGGGGGCGCTATTTAAAGGGGGCCTCTTCCTGTCTTTTATTGTTGGTGGCATTTTTGAACTACGCATTCTGAGAGAGAGAGGGAGAGACTTCTGGAGAGATTCAACGTTGTGTGAAGGAGTTTTGGGTACTGAGCAGCACTTTGCAGGTTCCTTTTGATTTCCCATTCCTTGTATCGATTTAGCAGAGACTGTGGGAGCTGCACTCTGAGCTCTTTGCCTGGTACTCTCCATTGTTCTTTCCAGCACATTTGATGTGCAAGTCTCTCCAGGCCGAGATTCAAGGCAGCAATGAACAGGATGTGGATGGAAAGCAAGATTAACCATCCCCTTTAAGAACTGGCCCGTGCCATTGTGTGTGTGTTGCATTGCTGACTGACATTACATGAGCTTCGCCAGCGCTCCTAGTTAGCGCCTCACTGCTTGGCCTTTGCGCCTTAAGACAGGTGTGCAGCGCCTGCTTTAGCGCTCCACTCACCTCCCGGGGCGGTAAAAGTGAAGTTTCCTGTCAGTGCCGATAATTAGCGCCAGGCGCTAATATTTGCGTCCGGACGATATTTGCGCCCCAAATGGGGCGCGACCTAATTTCTACCCCTATGACTCTATGACTCAAAGTGCCAAACGGAAAATCGGTCACTTTGGAGCGTCGTCTTTGGAGGTAGGGAAACGCGGCAGCCGTTTGGCACACAGCAAGATCCCGCAAGCAGCCATGCGATGAACGCGCCAGTTAATCGGCTGAGTCTTTTCTGGGTTGGTGTGGGTCTAAGGAGGTGCGTCGGGCTTGCTACAGATTATCTTTCTCTTCTCTCTCTTAGGCAGTCCCTCGGAACCGAGGATGACTTGCTTCCACATTAAAAATGAGTTCTCAGGTGACTGATGAGTCCAATGCGGGACCTACAGTCTCTGTCACAGGTGGGGCAGACGGTGGTTGAAGGGGCAGTTGGGTGGGGTGCTTGGGTTGACGTGCGCTCCTTCCGTTGTTTGCGCTTGGCTTCCGCTTGCTCCCGGCGAAGAGACTCAAGGTGTTTGGCGCCTTCCCGGATGCTTCTCCTCCACTTTGTGCGGCCTTGGGCCAGGGATTCCCAGGTGTCGGTGGGGATGTTGCACTTTTTCCAAGGAGGCTTCGAGGGTGTCCTTGAAGTGTTTCCTCTGCCCACCTGGGGCTCTCCTGCCGTGTCGGAGCTCCGAGTAGAGCAGATTATTAAGGTCTGGTTAGACCCCAACTGGAGTAACTGCGACCAGTTCTGGGCCCTGCACCTCAGGAAGGATATACTGGCCTTGGAGGGGGAGCAGTGCAGATTCCCCAGACTGATCCCCGGGGGCTAAAAGGGTTAAGTTATGAGGACAGGTTGCAAAGACTGGGCTTGTATTCCCTCGAGTTTAGACGATTAAGGGGGTTGATCTGATCGAGGTGTTTTAAGATGACGAAAGGGTTTGTTAGGGTAGATATCCGAATGGATCAGAACCCCTTCTTTTGAGAGATATAAGGAGGGAATTCCAGAGCTCGGGGCCCAGGCAGCTGAAGGCCCAGCCACCGATGGTGGAGCGATGGAAATCGGGGGGATGCTCAAGAGGCCAGAATTGGAGGAGCGCAGAGATCTGGGAGGGTCGAGAGCTGGAGATAGGGAGGGGAGCGAGGGCCAATGAGGGATTTGAACACAAGGATGAGAATTTTAAAATCGAGGCGTTGCCGGACCGGGATCCAATGTAGGTCAGCGACGACAGGGAGGGTGTTGGGTGAACGGGACTCCGCGCGAGTCAGGACACGGGCAGCAGAGTGTTGGAGGAGCCCCATGTTGACGGAGGGTAGAAGGTGGGAGGCCGACCAGGAGAGCTGTCCCCAGTTTACCGGCTCCGTCCTCCGCCTGCCAACTTAGCCGACTTTGGTTCAACCGCCAACCCATTCTGCCCCAAACCGAGCTCCGGCCCTGAGCCCCGTGAATGGTGTTGGACATAGAACACGGGGAGGGCGAAGGTTAAACAGAGGTGCCCCTGTGGGTGTTACCTGGTTGTAAGGTCAGTTGCCAAGGGCGATTGACGAAACGATGGTGGCATCATACCTGGAAGGCCGATCTATAATAGAGAACAAGCACTGAGAACGAGGACCAACATCAACCTTGTCGCAACCGCATGTCATTAAATCCCATTTGGACAGAATCAGAAAGGACCCAATGACGCGCATTCTACACAATCCCAACGGCCCCAAACCCCCATTCCCATTGTACACAATCCCAATGGTCCCAAACCTCTTCCCATTCACTCCTATTCTACACAATCCCAATGGACCCAACCTCTTCCCATTCACTCCTATTCTACACAACCCCAATGGACCCAACCCCTTCCCATTCACTCCCGCTGTACACAAACCCAATGGACCCAACCCCTTCCCATTCACTCCCACTGTACACAATCCCAATGGACCCAACCCCTTCCCATTCACTCCCACTGTACACAATCCCAATGGACCCAACCCCCTTCCCATTCACTCCCATTGTACACAATCCCAATGGACCCAACCCCTTCCCATTCACTCTCACTGTACACAATCCCAACAGACCCAACCCCTTCCCATTCACTCCCACTGTACACAATCCCAATGGACCCAACCCCTTCCCATTCACTCCCATGCTACAGAATCCCAATGGACCCAAATCCCTTCCCATTTACTCCCATTGTACACAAACCCAATGGACCCAAACTCTTCCCATTCACTCCCATTGTACACAATGCCAATGGACACAAACCCCTTCCCATTCATTCTCATTGTACAAAATCCCAATGGACTCAACCCCTTCCCATTCACTCCCATTGTACACAATCCCAATCGACCCAAACCTCTTCCCATTCACTCCCATTGTACAAAATCCCAATGGACCCGACCCCTTCCCATTCACTCCCATTGTACACAATTCCCAATGGACCCGAACCCTGCCCCATTCACTCCTGCGACCTGGGCCATTTCTGACCCCACCACTGTGTGAAGTGACATCTTTACCTTGAGGTTCTGGCCCATTAGGGACTGAGTCCTTTGTTTGATCGACCCTTCCCCTTTGGGATGAGCTTTCTTTTCCCTCAGCTTTACGGGCTGCTCCGCTTTTTCGGCGACCTCCGAGGCTGATTGCAATTGCTTCTTCAACTTTTGCTGCGACTGCTTAAGGTCCTTCTCCGGTTCCGCTGCTCCTTCCTCCTCCTCTGGTGCTGCAGGGGCCTGCGTCACCCTCTCCAGTGAACCCGGAGGTGTCTTCGTTGTCTTCAGATGTGGTGGCTTGCCCTTCAATGGCTCTTCTTTTGGTGATGTGGGTGAAGACCCTTTACTCTTGTCCAGTTTAGGCGAAGGCTCCTCAGTCTCCTCGGGTGTAGGTGGAGATTCCGCAATCTGCTGTATTAGTGATCGAGACGCCTTACTCCTCTGTAATAGTATTGGAAGTCTATATTGCCGTGGTGATGAAGGAGCCTTTTTCTCCTTCAGAGGAGCTAGAGAAGCCTCGCTCTCCTTCAGAGGTGATGGAGAAGCCTCGCTCTCCAGAGATGATGGAGGAGCTTCACTCTCCTTCAGAGGTGACGGAGGAGCCTTTCTCTTCTTCAGAGGTGATGAAGGAGCCTTGCTGTTCTTCAGAGGTGACGGAGGGGCCTCGCTCTCCCTCAGAGGTAATGGAGGAGCCTTGTTCGTCTCAAGTGGTGAAAAAGGAGCCAAAGTCGCCTCCAGTGTTACGGAGTAATCCATACTGTCCTCCAGCTCAGATGAATGCTCCATGCTCCTCGCTAACAATAAAAGAGTTGTTAGAGGACTGGTGGGGCTGATTAGGGACCAAAATGGAGATCTATTGGTAGGGGAGGAGAGGGCAGGGCTGCGGTACTAAATGAGTACTTTGCATCGGTGTTTACCGAAGAAGAAGATCTTTGCCAAAGCTACGATAAACGAGGGGGTTGCTGGGGATCCTGGATGAGATAAAACTTGATAAAGAGGAGGCACGAGACAGGCTGGCGGTAATTAAAGTGGGTTCATCACCCGGTCCGGATGGGAAGCATCCTGGGATGCTGAGGGAAGCGAGGGTAGATAATTGCGGAGGTGCTGGTTACAATCTGCCAATCCTCCTTAGAGACGGGGGTGGGGGGGGGGAGGGGGGTGGTGCCAGAGGTCTGGAGGTTTGCAAGTGTTACACCCTCGTTCAGAAAAGGGGAGAAGGATAAACCCTGGTAATTACAGGCCAGTCAGTTTAACCTCGGTGGGGGGGAAGCTTTTAAAAACAATAATCCGGGAGAAAATTAACAGCCACTTGGACAAGCACAGACTAATTAAGAAGAGCCAGCGCAAATCCTGTTTGACAAACTTGATTTGAGTTTTCTGATGAGGTAACAGAGAGGGTGGATGAGGGTAGTGCAGTTGATGTTGTGTATATGGATTTTCAAAAGGCGTTTGATAAACTACATCGGATATAGGCACAGAAACAGGCCGTTCGGCCCAACCAGTCCATGCCGGCGTTTATGCTCCACTCGAGCCTCCTCCCGTCTTTCCTCATCTAAATCTATCAGCATAACCCTCTATTCCCTTCTCCCTCATGTGCTTGTCCAGCCTCCCCTTAAATGCATCTCTGCTCTTCGCCTCAACCACTCCCTGTGGTAGCGAGTTCCACATTCTCACCACTCTCTGGGTGAAGAAGTTTCTTCTGAATTCTCTATTGGATTTATTAGTGACTATCTTATATTGATGGCCTCTAGTTATGCTCTTCCCCACAAGTGGAAACATTCTCTCTGTAGCCACTCTATCAAAACCTTTCATAATTTTAAAGACCTCTATTAGGTCACCCCTCAGTCTTCTCTTTTCAAGAGAAAAGAGACCCAGCCTGTTCATCCTTTCCTGATATGTATACCCTCGCATTTCTGGTATCATCCTTGTAAATCTTCCCCTCCCTCCTGTTTCCCCTTGTCCTCACCTTTCACCCCACCAGCCTCCACATTCAACGGATCATCCTCCGCCATTTCCGCCACCTCCAGCGTGATCCCACCATCTTCCCCTCCCCTCCCCTTTCAGCATCCCAAAGGGACCGTTCCCTCCGCAACACGCTTCGTCCACTCCTCTATCACCCCCAACACCCCTTCCCCTTCGCCCGGCACCTTCCCGTGCAAGCGCAGGAGATGCAACACCTGCCCTTATACCTCCTCCCTGTCCAGGGCCCCAAACACTCCTTCCAGGTGAAACAGCGATTCACTTGTACTTCTTGCAGTTTAGTATACTGTATTCGCTGCTCACGATGCGGTCTCCTCTACATTGGGGAGACCAAACGCAGATTGGGTGACCGATTTGCGGAACACCTCCATTCAGTCCGTAAGGGTGACCCCGAGCTTCCGGTCGCCTGTCACTTTAATTCTCCGCTCCACTCCCACTCTGACCTCTCCGCCCTCGGCCTCTTACACTGCTCCAATGAAGCTCAACGTAAGCTCGAGGAACAGCACCTCATCTTTCAATTCGGCCCTTTACAGCCTTCTGGACTCAACATCGAGTTCAACAATTTCAGACCATAACCTCGGCCCGTGTCCTAACTCGCACCGAGTCCCGTTCGCCCATCACCCCCTGTGCTCGCTGACCTACATTGGCTCCCGGTTAAGCAGCGCCTCGATTTCAAAATTCTCATCCTTGTTTTCAAATCCCTCCATGTCCTCGCCCCTTCCTATCTCTGTAATCTCCTTCAGCCCCACAACCCCCCCCCCCGAGATATCTGCGCCCCTCTAATTCTGCCCTCTTGAGGATCCCTGATTATAATCGCTCAACCATTGGTGGCCGTGCCTTCTGTTGCCTGGGCCCTAAGCTCTGGAATTCCCTGCCTAAACCTCTCCGCCTCTCTACCTCTCGTTCTTCCTTTAAGACGCTCCTTAAAACCTACCTCATTGACCAAGCTTTTGGTCACCTGTCCCTAATATCTCCCTATGTGGCTCAGTGTCAAATTTTTGGTCTTAAAATACTCCTCTGCAGCACCTTGGGACATTTTACTATGTTAAAGGCACTATATAAATACAAGTTGTTGTTGCCCCTATCATTTTTTTTCTCTCTCTCACATGGCAGCTGTCAATCATTCTGCCATTGCCATTTACACTTCATCTAGAGCCATCTTTTGTCTCTTAACCTGTCCCATTACCATCTCCTTTTGCCTTGCACCATCATCCCTTTTGCCTCTTAATCTCTCCTGCCTTCCACCCGATCACAGACCTTCCCTTTTGTTCTTTCCTCCCCTGCCCCCCTTTCCCTGCCCCCCTACACTTGCGTAAAACCTGTTCCATCTCCAACTTTTTCCAGTTCTGACGAAGGGTCATCGACCAGAAACGTTAACTCTGTTTCTCTCTCCACAGATGCTGCCTGACCTGCTGAGTATTTCCAGCATTTTCTGTTTTTAAATCTTCTCTGCACCCTCTCCAGTGCCTCTATATCCTTTTTATAATATGGTGACCAGAACTGTACGCAGTACTCCAAGTGTGGTCTAACCAAGGTTCGATACAAGTTTAGCATAACTTCCCTACTTTTCAATTCTATCCCTCTAGAAATAAACCCTAGTGCTTGGTTTGCTTTTTTTATGGCCTCGCTAACCTGTGTCGCAACTTTTAGTGATTTGTGTATTTGTACTCCGAGATCCCTTTGTTCCTCTACCCCACCTAGACTCGCACCCTCCAAGTGATAAGTGACCTCCCTATTCTTCCTACCAAAATGTAATACCTCACATTTATCTGTGTTGAACTTCATTTGACAATTAATTGCCCATTCCGCAAGTTTATTAATGTCCTCCTGTAACTTGTTGCAGTCCTCAGTATTGACTCTCCCCCCCAATTTGGTGTCATCTGCAAATTTAGAAATTGTGTTTTTGACTCCAAAGTCTAAACTGTTAATGTAAATTGTGAACAGCAGTGGTCCCAGCACTGATCCTTGTGGAACATCACTACCCACCTTCTGCCACTGTGAATAGCTACCCTTTACTCCCACTCTCTGTTTTCTGTCCTGAAGCCAGCCAGCAATCCATTCTGCTACGTGTCCCCTGACTCCGCATTCTCTGACCTTGTTCATCAGTCTATTATGGGGCACCTTATCGAAGGCCTTTTGAAAATCTAGATAAATTACATCTACTGCATTACCATTGTCTACTCTCTCTGTTACCTCTTCAAAAAAATCAATGAGGTTGGTCAAGCAAGACTTTCCCTTTTGAAATCCATGCTGACTATTCATTATTATATTTTTGGTTTCTAGATGTTCTTCTATTCTCGCCTTTAGTAGGGATTCCATTACTTTTTCTACCACCGATGTTAAGCTGACTGGTCTATAAGACAGTAGAAGACACAAAAAGCATACCAAAAATGGTGGGGAACCAAGGGTCTAATGAGGGTGAGGAACTTAACGTAATTAATATAAGTAGAGAAAAAGTACTAGGGAAACTAATGGGACTAAAAGCTGACAAATCCCCTGGACCTGACAGCCTACATCCTAGGGTTCTAAAAGAGGTGGCTGAAGAGATAGTGGATGCATTGGTTTTCATCTTCCAAAATTCCCTAGATTCTGGAATGGTCCCAGCGGATTGGAAGGTCGCAAATGTAACGCCGCTATTCAAGAAAGGAGGGAGAGAAAAAACAGGGAACTACAGGCCAGTTAGCCTGACATCAGTCGTCGGGAAAATGCTGGAATCCATTGTTAAGGAAGTGGTATCAGGGCACTTAGAAAATCATAACATGATTCGGCAGAGTCAACATAGTTTTATGAAAGGGAAATCGTGTTTGACAAATTTATTAGAGTTTTTTGAGGATGTAACTAGCAGAGTAGATAAAGGGGAACCAGTGGATGTAATATATTTGGATTTCAAAAAGGCAATCGATAAGGTGCCACATAAAAGGTTATTACGCAAGATTAGGGCTCATGGGGTTGGGGGTAATATAGTAGCATGGATAGAGGATTGGTTAACGGACAGAAAACAGAGAGTAGGGATAAACGGATCTTTTTCAGGTTGGCAGGCTGTAACTAGTGGGGTGCCGCAAGGATCAGTGTTGGGGCCTCAGCTATTTACAATCTATATTAATGACCTAGATGAAGGGACCGAGTGCAATGTATCCAAGTTTGCTGATGATACAAAACTAGGTGGGACAGTAAGCTGTGAGGAGAACACAAAGAGTCTGCAAAGGGATATAGACAGACTAAGTGAGTGGGCAGTAAAGTGCCAGATGGAGTATAATGTAGGGAAATGTGAGGTTATTCACTTTGGTAGGAAGAATAGAGAAACAGAATATTTTTTAAATGGTGAGAAACTTTCAAATGTTGGTGTTCAGAGAGATTTGGGTGTCCTCGTGCAAGAAACACAGAAAGCTAGCATGCAGGTACAGCAAGCAATTAGGAAGGCAAATGGCATGTTGGCCTTCATTGCATGGGGGTTGGAGTATAAGAGTAAGGAAGTCTTGCTACAATTGTACAGGGCCTTGGTGAGACCACACCTGGAGTACTGTGCACAGTTTTGGTCTCCTTATCTAAGGAAGGATATACTTGCCTTGGAGGCGGTGCAACGAAGGTTCACTCGATTGATTCCTGGGATGAGAGGGCAGTCCTATGATGAGAGATTGTGTAGAATGGGCCGATACTCTCTGGAGTTTCGAAGAATGAGAGGTGATCTCATTGAAACATACAAGATTCTGAGGGGATTGACAGGGTAGATGCTGAGAGGTTGTTTCCCCTGGTTGGGGAGTCTAGAACCAGGGGTCACAGTCTCAGGATAAGGGGTCGGCCATTTAGGACTGAGATGAGGAGGAATTTCTTCACTCAGAGGGTGGTGAATCTTTGGAATTCTCTACCCCAGAGGGCTGTGGAGGCTCAGTCGTTGAGTATATTCGAGGCTGAGATCGATAGATTTTTGGACTCTAGGGGAATCGAGGGATATGGAGATCGGGCGGGAAAGTGGAGATGAGGTCGAAGATCAGCCATGATCTTATTGAATGGCGGAGCAGGCTCGAGGGGCCGTATGGCCGACTCCTGCTCCTATTTCTTATGTCTTAGGTTCTTATAATTCCCTGGACATGTTCTATCCCCCTTCTTAAATATCGGTATTACGTTAGCTATCCGCCAGTCCTCTGGTACTACACCTTTTTCTGACGAATTATTAAATGTAGTAATGCCTCTGCTATCTCTTCCCTAGATTCTTTTTAAAATGTGGGGATGCAATCCATCCGGACCAGGGGTTTTATCCTCTACCACAGACTAGGTTTGTGAGCAAATTCGAAGCCCATGGGATAAAAGGGGCTTAAGAACATAAGACGTAGGAGTCGGTCATTCGGCCCCTCGAGCCTGCTCCGCCATTCAATAAGATCATGGCTGATCTGATCTTGGCCTCAACTCCACTTTCCCGCCCTCTCCCCATAACCCTTGACTCCCTTATCGTTCAAAAATCTGTCTATCTCCACCTTAAATATATTCAATGACCCAGCCTCCACTGCTCTCTGGGGAAGAGAATTCCAAAGATTCACCACCCTCTGAGAGAAGAAATTCCTCCTCATCTCCGATTTAAATGGGCGACCCCTTATCCTGAAATTATGCCCCCTAGTTCTAGATTCCCCCACGAGGGGAAACATCCTCTCTGCATCTACCCTGTCGAGCCCCCTCAGAATCTTATATGTTTCAATAAGATTCCCTCTCATTCTTCTAAACTCCAATGAGTATAGGCCCAGCCTGCTCAACCTTTCTTCATAAGACAACCCTTTCATCTCCGGAATCAACCTCGTGAACCTTCTCTGAACTGCCTCCAATGCAAGTATATCCTTCCTTAAATAAGGGGACCAAAACTGTACGCAGTACTCCAGGTGTGGTCTCACCAACGCCCTGTACAGTTGTAACAGGACTTCCCTACTTTTATACTCCATTCCCTTTGCAATAAAGGCCAACATTCCATTAGCCTTCCTAATTACTTGCTGTACCTGCATGCTAACTTTTTGTGATTCATGTACAAGGACCCCCAGATCCCTCTGTACCTCAGCATTTTGTAATCTCTCCCCATTTAAATAATAATTTGCTTTTTTATTTTTCCAACCAAAGTGGATAACCTCGCATTTTCCCACATTATACTCCTTCTGCCAGATTTTTGCCCACTCACTTAGCCTGTCTATATCCCTTTGGAGATTCTTTGTGTCCTCCACACAATTTGCTTTCCCACCTATCTTTGTATCATCAGCAAATTTGGCTACAGTACACTCGGTCCCTTCATCCAAGTCATTAATATAGATTGTAAATAGTTGAGGCCCCAGCACTGATCCCTGTGGCACCCCACTAGTTACAGTTTGCCAACCTGAAAATGACCCATTTATCCTGACTCTCTGTTTTCTGTTAGTTAGCCAATCCTCTATCCATGCTAATATATTACCCCCAACACCATGAGCTCTTATCTTGTGCAGTAACCTTTTATGTGGCACCTTATCGAATGCCTTCTGGAAATCCAAATACACCACATCTACTGGTTCCCCTTTATCCACCCTGCTTGTTACATCCGCAAAGAACTCCAGCAAATTTGTTAAACATGATTTCCCTTTCATAAAACCATGCTGACTCTGCTTGACTGTATTATGATTTACTAAATGTCTTGCTACCACTTGCTTAATGAAGGACTCCAGCATTTTCCCAATGACAGATGTTAGGCTAACTGGTCTATAGTTTCCTGCTTTCTGTCTCCCTCCTTTCTTGAATAGGGGTGTTACATTTGCGGTTTTCCAGTCCGCTGGGACCTCTCCAGAATCCAGGGAATTTTGGTAGATTACAACCAATGCATCCACTATCTCTGCAGAAACTTCTTTTAAGACTCTAGGATGCAGGCCATCGG
>JASTWF010000983.1:45000-46184 GCA_030390025.1 Squalus acanthias | reverse complement strand
TTGTCCGTATCTGGATTTGACTCTGATCCTAGAGTGTGAAAAGTCAGTTGGTTCTCACCTGGAATGTGATGTTTTCCTTGAACACATCGCTCGAAGCCGGAGTGTGAGCGACTTCGTCAGATTCCCTGGATATTGCCAAACAAAGGAAATGTGCCATTAGTTTAAAATCAAATCAACTCTCACTGCCAGGAAATCCACTGTCCCATCAAACACTCCCAGGGCAGGTACAGCACGGGTTAGATACTGAGTAAAGCTCCCTCTACACTGTCCCATCAAACACTCCAAGGGCAGGTACAGCCTGGGTTAGTTACAGATTAAAGCTCCCTCTACACTGTCCCATCAAACACTCCCAGGGCAGGTACAGCACGGATTAGATACAGAGTAAAGCTCCCTCTACACTGTCCCATCAAACACTCCCAGGGCAGGTCCAGCACGGGTTAGATACAGAGTAAAGCTCCCTCTACACTGTCCCATCAAACACTCCCAGGGCAGGTACAGCACGGGTTAGATACAGAGTAAAGCTCCCTCTACACTGTCCCATCAAACACTCTCAGGGCAGGTACAGCACGGGTTAGATACAGAGTAAAACTCCCTCTACACTGTCCCATCAAACACTCCCAGGGCAGGTACAGCACGGGTTAGATACAGAGTAAAGCTCCCTCTACACTGTCCCATCAAACACTCCCAGGGCAGGTACAGCACGGGTTAGATACAGAGTAAAGCTCCCTCTACACTGTCCCATCAAACACTCCCAGGGCAGGTACAGCACAGGTTAGATACAGAGTAAAGCTCCCTCTACACTGTCCCATCAAACACACCCAGGGCAGGTACAGCACGGGTTAGATACAGAGTAAAGCTCCCTCTACACTGTCCCATCAAACACACCCAGGGCAGGTACAGCACGGGTTAGATACAGAGTAAAGCTCCCTCTACACTGTCCCATCAAACAATCTCAGGGCAGGTACAGCACGGGGTTAGATACAGAGTAAAGCTCCCTCTACACTGTCGCATTAAACACTCCCAGGGCAGGTACAGCACAGTGTTAGATACAGAGTAAAGCTCCCTCTACACTGTCCCGTCAACACTCCCAGGGCAGGTACAGCACGGGTTAGATACAGAGTTAAGCTCCCTCTACACTGTCCCATCAAACACTCCCAGGGCAGGTACAGTACGGGATAGATACA
>JASTWF010000983.1:0-22500 GCA_030390025.1 Squalus acanthias | reverse complement strand
TCCCTCTACACTGTCCCATCAAACACTCCCAGGGCAGGTACAGCACGGGTTAGATACAGAGTAAAGCTCCCTCTACACTGCCCCATCAAACACTCCCAGGACAGGTACAGCACGGGGTTAGATACAGAGTAAAGCTCCCTCGACACTGTCCCATCAAACACTCCCAGGGCAGGTACAGCACGGGTTAGATACAGAGTAAAGCTCCCTCTACACTGTCCCATCAAACACTCCCAGGGCAGGTACAGTACGGGTTAGATACAGAGTAAAGCTCCCTCTACACTGTCCCATCAAACACTCCCAGGGCAGGTACAGCACGGGTTAGATACAGAGTAAAGCTCCCTCTACACTGTCCCATCAAACACTCCCAGGGCAGGTACAGCACGGGTTAGATACAGAGTAAAGCTCCCTCTACACTGTCCCATCAAACACTCCCAGGGCAGGTACAGCGCGGGTTAGATTTGGACTTGAATGTAGGGGGTATGATTAAGAAGTTTGCAGATGATACAAAAATTGGCCGTGTGGTTGATAATGAAGAAGAAAGTTGTAGACTGCAGGAAGATATCAATGGACTGGTCAGGTGGGCAGAACAGTGGCAAATGGAATTCAATCCGGAGAAGTTTGAGGTAATGCATTTGGGGAGGGTAACAAGGAAAGGGAATACACTCTAAATGGTAGGAACAAAGGGACCTTGGAGTGCATGTCCACAGATCTCTGAAGGTAGCAGGCCAGGTAGATAAGGTGGTTAAGAAGGCATACGGGATACTTTCCTTTTTTTAGCCGAGGCATAGAATACAAGAGCAGGGAGGTTATGCTTGAACTGTATAAAACACTAGTTAGGCCTCAGCTAGAATATGCGTGCAGTTCTGGTCACCACATTACAGGAAGGATGTGATCACACTGGAGAGGGTGCAGAGGAGATTTACAAGGTTGTTGCCTGCGCTGGAGAATTTTCGCTATGAGGAAAGATTGGATAGGCTGGGGTTGTTTTCTTTGGAACAGAGGAGGCTGAGGGGAGACCTTATTGAGGTGTATAAAATTATGAGGGGCCTCGATAAAGGGGATAGAAAGGTCCTATTTCGATTAGCAGAGGGGTCAAAAACCAGGGGGCACAGATTTAAAGTAATTGGTGGAAGGTTTAGAGGTGATTTGAGGGGAAATTTCTTCACCCAGAGGGTTGTGGGGGTCTGGAACTCACTGCCTGAAAGGGTGGTAGAGGCAGGAACCCTAACCACATTTAAAAAGTACTTGGATGTGCACTTGGGATGCTGTAACCTGCAGGGCTACGGACCAAGAGCTGGGAAGTGGGATTAGGCTGGATAGCTCTTTGTTGGCCGGCGCGGACACGATGGGCCGAAATGGCCTCCTTCCGTGCTGTAACTTTCTCTGATTCTATGTCGGCAAGTTTCTGAGACGTGCAAAAATAGGGCAGTAATAGTAGGGAGTTTCAACTACCCCAATATTAACTGGGATAAAATTAGTGTGAAAGGTGTAGAGGGAGCAGAATTCTTAAAATGCATTCAGGAGAACTTTTTTAGCCAGTACGTAGCAAGCCCAACAAGAGAGGGGGCGGTTCTGGACCTAGTTTTAGGGAATGAAGCTGGGCAAGTGGAAAGGGTATCAGTGGGAGAGCATATTGGTGGTAGTGATCATAATTCAGTTAGATTTGGGGTAGTTATGGAAAAGGACAAGGATAGACCAGGAATAAAAGTTCTCAATTGGGGAAAAGCTGATTTTACTAAGCTGAGAGGTGATTTAGCCAAAGTGGACTGGAGACAGAAACTTGAAGGTAAATCTGTGTCAGAGCAGTGGGAGGCATTCAAGGAGGAGATAGTGAGGGTTCAGAGCAAGTATGTTCCCTTAAAGAAAAAGGGTGGGACTAACAAATCTAGAGCTCCCTGGATGTCGAGGGGCACACAGGGTAGGATAAAGAAAAAAAGGGAGGCTTATGACAGATACCGAGGACTCAATAACTGCAGAAAGCTGAGAGGAGTATAGAAAGTGCAGGGGTGAAATTACAAAGGAAATTAGGAAAGCAAAGAGAGGGCATGAAATAATATTGACAAGTAAAATCAAGGAAAACCCAAAGATGTTTTATAAATACATTAAGAGCAAGAGGATAACTAAAGAAAGGGTAGGGCCTATTAGAGATCATGAGGGTAATCTGTGTGTGGAGGCGGGAGACGTCGGTAGGGTTCTTAATGAATACTTTGCGTCTGTTTTCACAAAGGAGAGGGGCGAAGCAGACATTGCTATCGGGGGGGGAGGAGTGTGAAATATTAGATGAAATAAACATAGTGAGAGAAGAAGTATTAAGGGGTTTAGCAGCTTTGAAAGTGGATAAATCCCCAGGCCCGGATGAAATGTATCCCAGGCTGTTAAGCGAAGCAAAAGAGGAAATAGCAGAGGCCCTGACCATCATTTTCCAATCCTCTCTGGCTTCAGGTGTGGTGCCGGAGGACTGCTAATGTGGTACCCTTGTTTAAAAAGGGAGAAAAGGGATAGACCGAGTAATTACAGGCCAGTCAGCCTAACCTCGGTGTTGGAAAATTATTGGAAAGAATTCTGAAGGACAGGATAAATCTTCATTTAGAAAGATACGGATTAATCAAGGATAGTCAGCACTGATTTGTTAAGGGAAGGTCGTGTCTGACAAACTTGATTGAATTTTTTGAGGAGGTAACAAGGAGGGTAGATGAGGGTAGTGCGTTTGATGTAGTGTATATGGACTTTAGCAAGGCTTTTGATAAGGTTCCACATGGCAGACTGGTCACAAAGTTAAAAGCCCATGGGATCCAGGGCAAAATGTCAAGTTGGATTCAAAACTGGCTCGGAGATAGGAAGCAGAGGGTAATGGTTGATGGGTGTTTTTGTGACTGGAAGGCTGTTTCCAGTGGGGTTCCGCAGGGCTCAGTATTGGGTCCTTTGCTTTTTGTGGTATATATCAATGATTTGGACAGGAATGTAGGAAGTATGATTAAGAAGTTTGCAGATGATACTAAAATCAGCCGTGTGGTTGATACTGAAGAAGGAAGCTGTAGACTGCAGGAAGATATCAATGGACTGATCAGGTGGGCAGAACAGTGGCAAATGGAATTCAATCTGGAGAAGTGTGAGGTCATGCATTTTGGGAGGACTAACAAGGAAAGGGAATACACAATGAATGGTAGGATCCTAGGAAGGACAGAGGATCAGAGGGACCTTGGCGTGCATGTCCACAGATCCCTGAAGGTAGCAGGCCAGGTAGATAAGGTGGTTAAGAAGGCATACGGAATGCTTGCCTTTATTAGCCGTGGCATAGAATACTAGAGCAGGGGGGTTATGCTTCAACTGTATAAAACACTAGTTAGGCCTCAGCTAGAGTACTGCGTGCAGTTCTGGTCACCACATTACAGGAAGGATGTGATTGCACTAGAGAGGGTACAGAGGAGATTTACAAGGATGTTGCCGGGAGTAGAGAATCTTAGCTATGAGGAAAGATTGGAAAGGCTGGGGTTGTTTTCTTTGGAACAGAGGAGGCTGAGGGGAGACTTAATTGAGGTGTATAAAATTATGAGGGGCTTGGATAGAGTGGATAGGAAGGACCTATTTCCCTTAGCAGAGGGGTCAATAACCAGGGGGCACAGATTTAAAGTAATTGGTCGGAGGATTAGAGGGGAGTTGAGGAGAAATTTTTTCGGCCGGTACGGATATGATGGGCCGAATGGCCTCCTTCTGCACTGCAGATATCTATGATTCTATGATACACTGTCCCATCAAACACTCCCGGGGCAGGTACAGCACGGGGTTAGATACAGAGTAAAGCTCCCTCTGCACTGCACCATCAAACACTCCCAGGGCAGGTACAGCACGGGTTAGATACAGAGTAAAGCTCCCTCTACACTGTCCCATCAAACACTCCCAGGGCAGGTACAGCACGGGTTAGATACAGAGTAAAGCTCCCTCTACACTGTCCCATCAAACACTCCCAGGGCAGGTACAGCACAGGTTAGATACAGAGTAAAGCTCCCTCTACACTGTCCCATCAAACACTCCCAGGGCAGGTACAGCACGGGGTTAGATACAGAGTAAAGCTCCCTCTACAGTGTCCCATCAAACACTCCCAGGGCGGGTACAGCACGGGTTAGATACAGAGTAAAGCTCCCTCTACACTGTCCCATCAAACACTCCCAGGGCAGGTACAGCACGGGTTAGATACAGAGTAAAGCTCCCTCTACACTGTCCCATCAAACACTCCCAGGGCAGGTACAGCACGGGTTAGATACAGAGTAAAGCTCCCTCTACACTGTCCCATCAAACACTCCCAGGGCAGGTACAGTACAGGGTTAGATACAGAGTAAAGCTCCCTCTACACTGTCCCCTTCAAACACTCCCAGGGCAGGTACAGTACAGGGTTAGATACAGAGTAAAGCTCCCTCTACACTGTCCCATCAAACACTCCCAGGGCAGGTACAGCACGGGTTAGATACAGAGTAAAGCTCCCTCTACACTGTCCCATCAAACACTCCCAGGGCAGGTACAGCACGGGGTTAGATACAGAGTAAAGCTCCCTCTACACTGTCCCATCAAACACTCTCAGGGCAGGTACAGCACAAATTAGATACAGAGTAAAGCTCCCTCTACACTGTCCCATCAAACACTCCCAGGGCAGGTACAGTACAGGGTTGGATACAGAGTAAAGCTCCCTCTACACTGTCCCATCAAACACTCCCAGGGCAGGTACAGCACGGGTTAGATACAGAGTAAAGCTCCCTCTACACTGTCCCATCAAACACTCCCAGGGCAGGTACAGTACGGGTTCGATACAGAGTAAAGCTCCCTCTAAACTGTCCCATCAAACACTCTCAGGACAGGTACAGCACGGGTTAGATACAGAGTAAAGCTCCCTCTACACTGTCCCATCAAACACTCCCAGGGCAGGTACAGCACGGGTTAGATACAGAGTAAAGCTCCCTCTACACTGTCACATCAAACACTCCCAGGGCAGGTACAGCACGGGTTCGATACAGAGTAAAGCTCCCTCAACACTGTCCCATCAAAATCTCCCAGGGCAGGTACAGTACAGGGTTAGATACAGAGTAAAGCTCCCTCTGCACTGTCCCATCAAACACTCTCAGGACAGGTACAGTACAGGGTTAGATACAGAGTAAAGCTCCCTCTGCACTGTCCCATCAAACACTCTCAGGACAGGTACAGTACAGGGTTAGATACAGAGTAAAGCTCCCTCTACACTGTCCCATCAAACACTCCCAGGGCAGGTACAGTACAGGGTTAGATACAGAGTAAAGCTCCCTCTGCACTGTCCCATCAAACACTTCCAGGGCAGGTACAGCACAGGGTTAGATACAGAGTAAAGCTCCCTCTACACTGTCCCATCAAACACTCCCAGGGCAGGTACAGCACGGGTTAGATACAGAGTAAAGCTCCCTCTACACTGTCCCATCAAACACTCCCAGGGCAGGTACAGCACGGGGTTAGATACAGAGTAAAGCTCCCTCTACACTGTCCCATCAAACACTCCCAGGGCAGTGATTCAGCTTGGGCCCTGTTACTCACAAGGCCTCGTTTAGGCTTCTGACTTACTTGTCCAAACTGTGGCCGCTTGCTTGCCAAGTCCTCCATTGGACAAACCTTTGTTTTGTTTGCATTTGTTTTGGGAGTTGATGATATCGGTCATGGAAACATTTCTCAAAAGCTGCAATGTGGCTGGGTGCACAGGCCTACGATGTCAGAATGGGTCAGTTACATCACAGAGCAGGTCCCTCACATAGGAAACTTAGTGTCTCCCCACCCCCACACAGAGACAGAGAGAGAGAGAGACAGAGAGAAACAGAGAGAGAGAGACAGAGAGAGACAGAGAGAGAGAGAGAGAGAGAGAGAGACAGAGAGAGAGACAGAGACAGAGAGACAGAGAAAGAGAGACAGAGACAGAGAGAGAGAGACAGACAGACAGAGAGAGAGAGAGACAGAGACAGAGAGAGAGAGAGAGAGAGAGAGACAGAGACAGAGACATGGAATCACTCATTTACAGAGACCCTCCCCAGAGTACAGGTCCCCACGGACACCGACCCTCCCTGGGGTACAGGTCCCCATGGACACCGACTCTCCCCGGGGTACAGGTTCCCATGGGCGCTGACTCTCCCCGGGGTACAGGTCCCCACGGGCGCCAACTCTCCCCGGGGTACAGGTCCCCATGGGCGCCGATTCTCCCTGGGGTACAGGTCCCCATGGACACCGACTCTCCCCGGGGTACAGGTCCCCACGGGCACCGACTCTCCCCGGGGTACGGGTCCCCCACGGGCACCGACTCTCCTCGGGGTACAGGTCCCCACGGGCACCGACTCTCCCCGGGGTACGGGTCCCCACGGGCACTGACTCTCCCCGGGGTACGGGTCCCCCACGGGCACCGAGTCTCATAGAAACATAGGAGCAGGAGTCGGCCATTCTGTCCTTCGAGCCTGCTCCGCCATTCAATATGATCATGGCTGATCCTTTATCTCAATACCATATTCCCGCTCTCTCCCCACACCCCTTGGTGCCTTTTGTGTCTCGAAATCTATCTATCTCCTTCTTCAATATATTCAGTGACTTGGCCTCCACAGCCTTCTGTGGTAGAGAATTCCACAGGTTCACCACCCTCCTGAGTGAAGACATTTCTCCTCATCTCAGTTCTAACTGTCCTACCCCGTATCCTGAGACTGTGACCCCTTGTTCTAGACCCCCCAGCCAGGGGAAACATCCTCCCTGCATCCAGTCTGTCTAGCCCTGTCAGAATTTTATACGTTTCAATGAGATCCCCTCTCATTCTTCTAAACTCTAGTGAATACAGGCCTAGTCGACCCAATCTCTCCTCATACGACAGTCCTGCCATCCCAGGAATCAGTCTGGTGAACCTTCGCTGCACTCCCTCTATGGCAAGTATATCCTTTCTTAGGTAAGGAGACCAAAACTGCACACAGTACTCCAGGTGTGGTCTCACCAAGGCCCTGTATAACTGTAGTAAGACATCCTTGCTCTTGTACTCAAATCCTCTTGCAATGAAGGCCAACATACCATTTACCTTCCTAACTGCTTGCTGCACCTGCATGTTTGCTTTCAGTGACTGGTGTACAAGGACACCCAGGTCTCTTTGTACATCAACATTTCCCAATCTATCACCATTTAAATAATACTCTGACTTCCTGTTTTTCCTACCGAAGTGGATAACTTCACATTTATCCACGTTATACTGCATCTGCCATGTATTTGCCCACTCACTCAACTTGTCTAAATCGCCTTGAAGCCTCTTTGCATCCTCCTCACAACTCACAATCCCACCTAGTTTCGTGTCGTCAGCAAACTTGGAAATATTACATTTGGTTCCCTCATCCAAATCATTGATATATATTGTGAATAGCTGGGGCCCAAGCACTGATCCCTGCGGTACCCCACTAGTCACTGCCTGCCACCCCGAAAAAGATCCATTTATTCCTACTCTCTGTTAACCAATTTTCAATCCATGCCAGTATATTACCTCTAATCCCATGTGCTTTAATTTTGCACACTAACCTCTTATGTGGGACTTTATCAAAGGCTTTCTGAAAATCCAAATACACCACATCCACTGGTTCTCCCTTATCTATTCTACCAGTTACATCCTCAAAAAACTCCAGTAGGTTTGTCAAACACGATTTCCCTTTCATAAATCCATGTTGACTTTGTCTAATCCTGTTGATATTTTCCAAGTGTCCTGTTATCACATCCTTTATAATAGACTCTAGTATTTTCCCTACTACTGATGTTAGGCTAACCGGTCTGTAGTTCCCTGTTTTCTCTCTCCCTCATTTCTTAAATAGTGGGGTTACATTTGCCACCCTCCAATCTGCAGGAACTGTTCCATAATCTATAGAATTTTGGAAGATGACAACCAATGCATCCACTATTTCCGTGGCTACCTCTTTTAGTACTCTGGGATGCAGATTATCAGGCCCTGGGGATGTATTGGCTTTCAGTCCCATTAATTTCTCCAGCACTATTTTTTTACTACTACCTTTAATTCCTCCTTCTCACTGGACCCTTGGTTCCCTAGCAGTTCCGGGAAGTTATTTGTGTCCTCTTCTGTGAAGACAGAACCAAAGTATTTGTTTAATTGCTCAGCCATTTCCTTGTTCGCCATTATAAATTCTCCCGTTTCTGACTTTAAGGGACCTATCTTTGTCTTCGGGCGCCGACTCTCCCCGGGGTACGGGTCCCCGCGGACCTCGACTCTCCCCAGGGTACAGGTCCCCACTGGCGCCAACTCTCCCCCGGGGTACGAGACCCACTGTTATAAAAGCGTATGTAAACTTGTCATGCTGTAATTACGGCCTCCTGCCATGGGGGGGACAGGGGGAAGGGGGCACGCGTTGCCGCGTGACACGTTTACATAGGCTGCTCTCATTATAACTGTGGAGTTTGGAATTTGTAAGTTTAGGATTATTAAATGATAGAGGTTGTGGTGAGATTCTCCAAATCTCCCCTTGGATCCTCAGCAGCTGCGTTGCCAGCTTGCGCTCAGACCAGGCGCTGGTCTCGGAGGTCAGCCTGGATTCCGACACCGGACCATCTTGCCCTCTCCATTGTTGTTCCTTGTTCCGTGTGTGCTGGCAGATGTCGGCCATCTTTCTTGCTGGCACCTCCTTTTTGAAGAATTTTCTGCTTTTTATTGGTTTGAGGACGGGTTTTTGTTTTCAAGTCTAATCCAAACGATTTATTAATGAAAATCAACCCCTCCCCGCCCTGGAATCAATTGCTTTGGGCACCAGTGACTGACTGAGAAGCAGGCGTGGTCAGAGTGCAGCGGCCGCCATGGTTGTTACTGGCAAACAAGCAGGCCGGAAGGAGGCGGTGGCCATCTTTGCTACTGGCAAGTCTGGTTTTATTCTCCTCTGTGCTATTTTCTTGAGGTTTTTATTGGTCCTTGGGAGTGGCATTGGAGTCCAGGGAGCTATTGGGAGTCTTTAGGAGGTGGAGGGGCTGTATTTTTGGAAGGGGGGCTCAAACTCTTTTTTTTATTAAATGGGGGAACTTTTATGTTGGGGATGGATTTGAGTGCAACAGCGGAAGTGAAGGGGAGAAACCAGGAAGTGATGAGGAAAACCAGGAAGTGAAGGGGAAAACCAGGAAGTGAAGAGGCTGCTGATGGAGGCTGCTGTCATAATGGACGTCTCCAGCAGGGGGGGTTCCCCCTCAGTGTCATCAGGTGAGGCTGTGCCCCCTCCCCCCCTGGCTGGACCCCTCAGTTGGCCTCAGCACCAATTGGTGGGGAAGGGAGAGAGAGCTGGAGTTGGCCTCAGCACCAATTGGTGGGGGAGGGAGAGAGAGCTAGAGTTGGCCTCAGCACCAATTGATGGGGGAGAGGAGGGAGAGAGAGCTAGAGTTGGCTTCAGGACCAATTGGTGGGGAAGAGAGAGCTAGAGTTGGCCTCAGGACCAAATGGTGGGGAAGAGAGAGCTAGAGTTGGCCTCAGCACCAGTTGGTGGGGGAGTGAGAGCTAGAGTTGGCCTCAGGACCAAATGGTGGGGGAGAGAGAGCTAGAATTGGCCTCAGCACCAGTTGGTGGGGGAGAGAGAGCTAGAGTTGGCCTCAGGACCAATTGGTGGGGAAAAGAGAGCTAGAGTTGGCCTCAGGACCAATTGGTGGGGAAAAGAGAGCTAGAGTTGGCCTCAGGACCAATTGGTGGGGAAAAGAGAGCTAGAGTTGGCCTCAGGACCAATTGGTGGGGAAGAGAGAGCTAGAGTTGGCTTCAGGACCAATTGGTGGGGAAGAGAGAGCTAGAGATGGCCTCAGGACCAATTGGTGGGAGGGAAAGAGAGCTAGAGTT
This sequence comes from Squalus acanthias, assembly GCA_030390025.1. Taxonomy (NCBI): domain Eukaryota; kingdom Metazoa; phylum Chordata; class Chondrichthyes; order Squaliformes; family Squalidae; genus Squalus; species Squalus acanthias. The sequence continues at coordinate 12,662 of JASTWF010000983.1, read as the reverse complement.
GGCCTCAGCACCAGTTGGTGGGGGAGTGAGAGCTAGAGTTGGCCTCAGGACCAATTGGTGGGGAAGAGAGAGCTAGAGTTGGCCTCAGGACCAAGTGGTGGGGGAGAGAGAGCTAGAGTTGGCCTCAGCACCAGTTGGTGGGGGAGTGAGAGCTAGAGTTGGCCTCAGGACCAATTGGTGGGGAAGAGAGAGCTAGAGTTGGCTTCAGGACCAATTGGTGGGGGAACAAGGGAGAAAGTCTTGCATTTCTCCAGCGCCTTTCACCACCTCGGGACGTCCCAAAGCGCTTTACAGCCAATGAAGTACTTTTTGAAGTGTAGTCACTGTTGTAATGGAGGAAACTCGGCAGCCAATTTGTGCACAGCAAGATCCCACAAACAGCAATGTCTTAAATGACCAGATTATCTGATTTAGTGATGTTGATTGAGGGATAAATATTGGCCCCAGGACTTCAGGGATAACTCCCTTGCTCTTCTTCCAATAGTGGCCGTGGGATCTTTTACGTCCACCTGAGAGAGCAGACGGGGCCTCGCTTTAACGTCTCATCCGAAAGACAGTGCGGCGCTCCCTCAGTACTGCCCTTCCGACAGTGCAGCACTCCCTCAGTACTGCCCCTCCGACAGTGCAGCGCTCCCTCAGTACTGCCCCTCCGACAGTGCGGCGCTCCCTCAGTACTGCCCCTCCGACAGTGCAGCGCTCCCTCAGTACTGCCCCTCCGACAGTGCGGCGCTCCCTCAGTACTGACCCTCCGACAGTGTGGTGCACTCCCTCAGTACTGCCCCTCCGACAGTGCGGCGCTCCCTCAGTACTGCCCCTCCGACAGTGCGGCGCTCCCTCAGTACTGCCCCTCCGACAGTGCGGCGCTCCCTCAGTACTGCCCCTCCGACAGTGCGGCGCTCCCTCAGTACTGCCCCTCCGACAGTGCGGCGCACTCCCTCAGTACTGCCCCTCCGACAGTGCGGCGCTCCCTCAGTACTGCCCCTCCGACAGTGCGGCACTCCCTCAGTACTGCCCCTCCGACAGTGCGGCGCTCCTTCAGTACTGCCCCTCCGACAGTGCAGCGCTCCCTCAGTACTGCCCCTCCGACAGTGCGGCGCTCCCTCAGTACTGCCCCTCCGACAGTGCGGCGCTCCCTCAGTACTGCCCCTCCGACAGTGCGGCACTCCCTCAGTACTGCCCCTCTGACAGTGCGGCTCTCCCTCAGTACTGCCCCTCCGACAGTGCGGCGCTCCCTCAGTACTGCCCTTCCGACAGTGCAGCGCTCCCTCAGTACTGCCCCTCCGACAGTGCGGCTCTCCCTCAGTACTGCCCCTCCGACAGTGCGGCGCTCCCTCAGTACCGCCCCTCCGACAGTGCGGCACTCCCTCAGTACTGCCCCTCCGACAGTGCGGGGCTCCCTCAGTACTGCCCCTCCGACAGTGCGGCTCTCCCACAGTCTGCATTATTACCTGAGCCACGAGCAAATTGGTTTTGGGTAAATAAAATTAGAGAGATGAATGCGTGGCTCAAAGACTGGTGTGGGAGAAATGGGTTTCGATTCCTGGGGCACTGGCACCCGTACTGGGGAAAGTGGGGTCTGTATCGTTGGGACGGTCTTCACCTGAACCGTGCTGGGACCAGTGTTCTGGCGAGCCGTATAACTAGGGCGGTAGAGAGGGCTTTAAACTAAATATTGGGGGCATGGGATCAAATATGGGAAGATGTGGTAATTCAAAGATTAGAGACAAGGCAATATGGGAAATGATAAACAGACCGTGACAGGAAGGGATAGAGAGTACAAATCTAAGAGTAAATCAACAGATAAGGCTAGAGGTTACAAAAATAATAGAAGGACAAAACTAAAGGCTCTGCACCTGAATGCACGTAGCATTCGAAACAAAACACATGAACTGATAGCGCAAATAGAAATAAATAAATATGATCTGATAGCCATTACAGAAACATGGCTGCAGGATGACATAGATTGGGACCTGAATATTGAAGGGTACATGACATTTAGGAAGGTGGAGGGGTGGCTCTGTTAATTAATGATGGCATTAGCACAATAGAGAGGGATGACCTAAGTTCAGGAAACCAGGATGTAGAAGCGGTTTGGGTAGAGATGAGAAATGATAAAGGCAAGAAGTCACTTGTGGGAGTGGTGTACAGGCCTCCCAACAGTAACCACATGGTAGGATGGAGTATAAAGGAAGAAATAATGGGAGCTTGTCAGAAGGGTACGGCAATAATCATGGGGGATTTTAATCTGCATACAGACTGGAAAAATCAAATGGGCAAAGGTAGCCTAGATGAGGAGTTCATGGAATGTTTTCGGGATAGTTTCTTAGAACAGCACGTTCTGGAGCCAACCAGAGAGCAGGCTATACTGGACCTGGTATTGTGCAACGAGATAGGATTAATTAATGACCTCATTGTGAAGGCGCCCCTAGGTAGCAGCGATCATAATATGATTGAATTTTACATTCAGTTTGAGAGAGAGAAGAGTGGGTCCAAGACTAGTATTTTAAACTTAAATAAGGGCAATTATGAGGGCATGAAAGCAGAGCTAGCTAAAGTGAACTGGCAAATTAGGTTAAGGGATAGGTCAACAGAGTTGCAGTGGCAGACATTTAAGGGGATATTTCAGAATACACAAAATATATACATTCCAACGAGAAAGAAAAATTCCAAGGGGAGGACCCACCATCCGTGGTTAACTAAAAAAGTTAAAGATAGTATCAAACTTAAAGAAAAAGCATATAATTGCACAAAGATGGGTGGCAGGTCAGAAGATTGGACAGAATATAAAAAACAAAGAATGACAGATTAATAAGGAGAGAAAAATTAGAGTACGAGAGAAAGCTAGCTAGAAATATAAAAACAGATAGTAAGAGTTTCTATAGATATTTTAAAAAGAAAAGAGTTAACAAAGTGAGCGTTGGTCCGATAAAAAGTGAGTCTGGGGAATTAATAATGGAAAATAAGGAGATGGCAGTTGAATTGAACAGGTATTTTGCATCGGTCTTCACTATAGAGGATACAAGTAACATCCCAGAAATAGCTGTAAATCAGGAAATGGAAGGGAGGGAGGAACTCAAGAAAATTACAATCACCAGGGAAGTGGTACTGAGCAAATTGTTGGAGCTGCGGGCTGACAAGTCCTCGGGTCCTGATGGACTTCATCCTAGGGTCTTAAAAGAAGTGGCTAGTGAGATAGTTGATGTGTTGGTTTTAATTTTCCAAAATTCCCTCGATTCGGGGAAGGTTCCATTAGATTGGAAAATAGCGAATGTAACTCCTTTATTCAAAAAGGGAGGGAGACAGAAAGCAGGAAACTACAGGCCAATTAACTTAACATCCGTCATAGGGAAGATGTTAGAAGCTATTATTAAAGACGTTATAGCAGGACACTTAGAAAAGTTCAAAGTAATCAGGCAGAGTCGACATGGTTTTGTGCAAGGGAAATCATGTTTAACCAATTTATTGGAGTTCTTTGAGGAAGTAACATGTGCTGTGGATAAAGGGGAACCGGTGGATGTACTGTACTTAGATTTCCAGAAGGCATTTGATAAGGTGCCACATCAAAGGTTATTGCGGAAAATAAAAGCTCATGGTGGCATGGATAGAAGATTGGCTAGCTAACAGGAAACAGAGAGTAGGCATAAATGGGTCATTTTCTGATTGGCAAGATGTAACGAGTGGTGTGTCACAGGGATCAGTGCTGGGGCCTCAACATTTTACAATTTATAAAAAATGAAGGGACCGAAGGTATGGTTGCTAAATTTGCTGATGACACAAAGATAGGTAGGAAAGTAAATTGTGAAGAGGACATAAGGAGGCTACAAAGGGATATAGATAGGTTAAGTGAGTGGGCAAAGATCTGGCAAATGGAGTATAATGTGGGAAAATGTGAAGTTGTCCATTTTGGCAGGAAGAATAAAAAAGAAGCATATTGTCTAAATGGAGAGAGATTGCAGAGCTCGGAGATGCAGAGGGATCTGGGTGTCCTAGTGCATGAATTGCAAAAGGTTACTATGCAGGTACAGCAAGTAATTAGGAAAGCTAATAGAATGTTATCGTTTATTGCGAGGGGAATTGAATACAAAAGTAGGGAGGTTATGCTTCAGTTATACAGGGCATTGGTGAGACCACAACTGGAGTACTGTGTACAGTATTGGTCTCCTTATTTAAGGAAGGATGTAAATGCCTTGGAAGCAGTTCAGAGAAGGTTTACTAGACTAATACCTGGAATGGGCGGGTTGTCTTATGAGGAAAGGTTGGCCAGGCTGGGCTTGTATCCGCTGGAGTTTAGAAGAGTAAGAGGTGACTTGATTGAAACATAGGATCCTGAGGGGTCTGGACAGGGTGGATGTGGAGAGGATGTTTCCTCTTGTGGGAGAATCTAGAACTCGGGGTCACTGTTTAAAAATAAGGGGTCGCCCATTTAAGACAGAGATGAGGAGAAATTTTTTCTCAGGCCCGTGAGTCTTTGGAACTCTCTTCCTCAGAGGGCGGTGGAAGCAGAGTCTTTGAATATTTTTAAGGCAGAGGTAGATAGATTCTTGATGAGCAAGGGGGTGAAAGGTTATCGGGGGGGTAGGCGGGAATGTGGAGTAATCGGACCAGCCATGATCTTATTGAATGGCGGAGCAGGCTCGAGGGGCCGAGTGGCCGACTCCTGCTCCTAATTCGTATGTTTGTATGCCCCTCCGACAGTGCGGCGCTCCCTCAGTACTGCCCCTCCGACAGTGCGGCGCTCCCTCAGTACTGCCCCTCCGACAGTGCGGTGCTCCCTCAGTACTGCCCCTCCGACAGTGCGGCGCTCCCTCAGTACTGCCCCTCCGACAGTGCGGCGCTCCCTCAGTACTGCCCCTCCGACAGTGCGGCGCTCCCTCAGTACTGCCCCTCCGACAGTGCGGCGCTCCCTCAGTACTGCCCCTCCGACAGTGCGGCGCTCCCTCAGTACTGTCCCTCCGACAGTGCGGCGCTCCCTCAGTACTGCCCCTCCGACAGTGCGGCCCTCCCTCAGTACTGCCCCTCCGACAGTGCGGCGCTCCCTCAGTACTGCCCCTCCGACAGTGCGGCGCTCCCTCAGTACTGCCCCTCCGACAGTGCAGCGCTCCCTCAGTACTGCCCCTCCGACAGTGCGGCGCTCCCTCAGTACTGCCCCTCCGACAGTGCGGCGCTCCCTCAGTACTGCCCCTCCGACAGTGCGGAGCTCCCTCAGTACTGCCCCTCCGACAGTGCGGCGCTCCCTCAGTACTGCCCCTCCGACAGTGCGGCGCTCCCTCAGTACTGCCCCTCCGACAGTGCGGAGCTCCCTCAGTACTGCCCCTCCGACAGTGCGGCGCTCCCTCAGTACTGCCCCTCCGACAGTGCGGCGCTCCCTCAGTACTGCCCCTCCGACAGTGCGGCGCTCCCTCAGTACTGCCCCTCCGACAGTGCGGCGCTCCCTCAGTACTGCCCCTCCGACAGTGCGGCGCTCCCTCAGTACTGCCCCTCCGACAGTGCGGCTCTCCCTCAGTACTGCCCCTCCGACAGTGCGGCGCTCCCTCAGTACTGCCCCTCTGACAGTGCAGCACTCCCTCAGTACTGCCCCTCCGACAGTGCGGCTCTCCCTCAGTACCGCCCCTCCGACAGTGCGGCGCTCCCTCAGTACTGTCCCTCCGACAGTGCGGCTCTCCCTCAGTACTGACCCTCCGACAGTGCGGCGCTCCCTCAGTACTGCCCCTCCGACAGTGCGGCGCTCCCTCAGTACTACCCCTCCGACAGTGCAGCGCTCCATCAGTACTGCCCCTCCGACAGTGCGGCACTACCTCAGTACCGCCCCTCCGACAGTGCGGCGCTCCCTCAGTACTGCCCCTCCGACAGTGCAGCGCTCCCTCAGTACTGCCCCTCTGACAGTGCAGCACTCCCTCAGTACTGCCCCTCCGACAGTGCGGCGCTCCCTCAGTACTGCCCCTGCGACAGTGCAGCACTCCCTCAGTACTGCCCCTCCGACAGTGCGGCGCTCCCTCAGTACTGCCCCTCCGACAGTGCGGCTCTCCCTTAGTACTGCCCCTCCGACAGTGCGGCGCACCCTCAGTACCGCCATTCCGACAGTGCGGCACTCCCTCAGTACTGCCCCTCCGACAGTGCGGCACTCCCTCAGTACTGCCCCTCCGACAGTGCGGCACTCCCTCAGTACTGCCCCTCCGACAGTGCAGCGCTCCCTGGATTATGGGGCTCGAGTTTGCGGGGCTCGAACCCATGACCTTGTGGCAGGGGTAGGGACTCTGGATGCCCCCCTGAACCCCGCAATCTCTCACACTCTCTCTCTCTCTCTCTTACTCCAGATGAATCTGATGTTCCTACGCCAAACCAAATTCCAGGTAAGAAACAGCTGGATAAATCTCCCCAATCGGTCAAGTCTCCAACTAGAGCAGTCAGAAAGGGCAGGAGCTGCTTGCAAGACTCGATTGAACTCTTTGAGGGGGTGAGAGATATGGCACAGAAGGAGGCCATTCAGCCCATCGTGCCTGTGTCGGCTCTTTGAAAGAGCTCTCCAATTAGCCCCACTCTCCTCTTCCCCCAAAGCCCTGTAACTTTTTCCCTTGAAGTATTTATCCAATTCTCCTTTTGAAAGTTACTGTTGAATCTGCTTCCACCGCCCTTTCAGGCAGCGCGTTCCAGATCACAACAACTCGCTGCGTAAAAACATTCTCCTCATCTCCCCTCTGGTTCTTTTGCCAATCGCCTTAAATCTGAGTCCTCTGGTTACCGACCCTCCTGCCACTGGAAACAGTTTCTCCTTATTTACTCTATCAAAACCCTTCCTGATTTTGAACACCTCTATTAAATCTCCTCTTAACCTTCTCAGCTCTTAGGAGAACAATCCCAGCTTCTCCAGTCTCTCCACATCACTGAAGTCCCTCATCCCTGGTACCATTCTGGTCAATCTCTCCCTTAACCTTCTCAGCTCTAAGGAGAACAACCCCAGCTTCTCCAGTCTCTCCACATCACTGAAGTCCCTCATCCCTGGAACCATTCTGGTCAATCTCTCCCTTAACCTTCTCTGCTCTAAGGAGAACAACCCCAGCTTCTCCAGTCTCTCCACATCACTGAAGTCCCTCATCCCCTGATACCATTCTGGTCAATCTCCCCTTAACCTTCTCTGCTCCAAGGAGAACAACCCCAGCTTCTCCAGTCTCTCCACATCACTGAAGTCCCTCATCCCCTGGTACCATTCTGGTCAATCTCCTCTGCACCCTCTCCAAGGCCTTGACATCCTTCCTATAGTGTGGTGCTCAGAATGGGACACAATACCAGTGTTTCATGAAGAGTTTTAGCAATAACTTCCTTGCTTTTGAACTCTATGGGCTGGATTTTCAATGACCCGTGGAGTCGGGTTTGGAGGCGTGTGGGGGGTTAAAGTTGCAGATTTGGGGGTCCCAACCCATTCCCGCCTCCACGCAATTTTGACAAAATCGGTCGCTGGGTTCCCGCCTCCAAGAGGCGGGAGAGGCCATTAAAGCCCTTAATAAGCCCTAAATTGGCTCTGTAATGCCATTTTGAAACGTTTTCGCTAGTTTAACCCTTTTCCGACGTGATGCACGCCTGGTGTGAAACACGCCAGTGAAACCTGGTGGGAGCACAAGTGGATAGCTGACTATCAGCTGCAGGTCCACTATTACAATGGAGATGGGATGAAGGTAGTAGTAGTATTAGGTCTGAAAGTCGCCTCTGATGCTGCTGCATTGAATGTCTTCAGAGACTGCCTGGCCTTTGCTGTGAGAGGTCTCTCTCTCTCTCCTTCGAGCTGCTGCTCATTTTGCATCCAGGTCCTCTCACAGCAAAGGCCAGGCAGTCTCTGAGACCAGACCAGGCAGTGTCTGACCTGCAATGATGACATCATCAGAGGCAATTTCAGACTGAAAACACTAATTGGTTCATGGGTTCCCACATGCTGGAACTCAGTTGCCCAATTAAGTGAAAATTGCATCAATCTCCCACATCCAATTGCAGTCGGGTGGATAACACGACCCCAACCCACCCTGGTATCAAAATCCAGCCCTTTGCCTCTGTAAGGGTTGCGTGTCTCAGACGGTGCTGGTGCGAGGTTAGGCCTTCGTTGCCTAATACTATTGCTTGCTCTGGTCTCCGGCCAGCCTTTTTGCAATAAGCACCTGTGAGTGGTTCGACCCACTCGCCCTTACGGTTCTAACACTGGACTAAGGTGCAGGGAGCAGTAATGCAGAGAAAAACTCAAATAGACTCGGTTGAATAGTACGAAATGGAAATCTTTATTGCATAGCGTCCAAAATCATGAAGTACAGGTCATAGGCGCAAATCAAAGAGAGTACAAGTATACGTACATTCATAAAGCTTGGTCTATGGAAATGGAGAACACACGGCACATCGTAGAAAGGGGAACACATTATACCTTAACCTTATTAAAAAAAAAACCCTCCCTTAACATTACCTACACTACGTCTAGATTTGTAGGATCGGGAAACATGCTCACCACTCGTGTTACTTCGGAGATTTTTAAAGTGAGGCACTCGGCTCGTTTCGCTGCAGCGCCTGACTGTCACGTGTTTGGAAGGGTCTCTGCACCCCACTTGTTTACTCTCGCTGCCGCGAAAGGCAAGCCAGACTCCCTGATGTCATGAAGAACTCGACAGAACTCGGAACGTTTGTAAAATTCAAAGAAGAGTCTTCCTGTGTTCGACACAGGTTGTAGTCTGTAGAACTCAAAGAAGAGTCCGGTATTTATATTTTCGGGCGCGGTCGGGGTTTACTGACCGTGGCGGCACGTGGAATTTCTTCTCGTCTTCTTCTCATCTTCTTCTCGTCTCGTCTCCTCGGGCCTCCGGGTCCAGACACCGTTTACCGACACTCGGGATGGTGCACCCTGTTACTTGCCCTTGTCGGGGCGTGAGCTCCACCCAACACTCGAATAACCGACCAGTACGGCTAAGAGTCAAGAGTCAACAAAGTCCAGAGAGAAAAAAATCAAGAGCTCACCAGTCAAGCGAGTCCATGAAGCGGCAAGCGAATAAGAGTTCAGCAGTCAGCAGCGAGATAAGAGAATAAGAGAGCGATGGACATTTGTTCACTATAGTTATAGTGCTGTGTCCTCCTTATCTCCCGCTCAAATCTTAATGTTTGTCCTTTGTGTAATATTGGCGCTCAAAACTCCCAGCATGGGGCGATTCTTCTCTTTAACGGGTTTCGGTAGCACCTGAAACTGGCCAACTACCCGTTAATGTTTTCCCCATTGTTGACCCAGCCAGGATGTGTATGAATCGTCTCCCTGACTGGTTTTGGGGGCCCCTGAATACTTGCTTAATCACCCGTCGATGTCTCTCTCATTGGAGAGCCGGGGGGGTATTTGTGTATTGATGTGTCTGGATGGGCCTTCGATTGCCCAGTACAATGATCCTTACTTGTGCATGGAAAACGATTCCAGCACTTATATCTTTGCTATTGTTTCAAATGCAAACGGATTGCATCCTGTCTTTATCAGTGTTTACCGAGTATGATCCAATCTTATACTAAATGTATATTCGACGCCATCTTGTCTGCCCACTGTGTCTCTGGAAGCTTCTGCCACGATGCTCGGCGGCCATTTTACAGGCTTCTGTGTCCTTTATTATCAAGACAGCATTTCGTTTAATAAAACTGATCAAATGAATCTGCTTCTCTCTTGTTATTTCGAATCGCGATAATTGCGAACTTTACACCTCTATTAATAAAGCCAAGGATCCCACATGCTTTTTTTTTAACAGCCTTCTCAACTTGTCCCGCCACCTTCGAAGATTTGTGTCTGTACACCCCCAGGTCTCCCTGTTCCTGCAACCCCTTAAAATTTGCACTATTTAGTTCACATGACAGAACATCAGAATTAGGAGCAGGAGTCGGCCATTCGCCCCCTCGAGCCTGCTCCGCCATTCAATAAGATCATGGCTGATCTTCGACTTCAACTCCACTTTCCTGCCCGATCTCCATATCCCTCGATTCCCCGAGAGTCCAAAAATCTATCAATCTCAGCCTTGAATATACTCAATGACTGAGCATTCACAGCCCTCTGGGGCAGAGAATTCCAAAGATTCACCACCCTCTGAGTGAAGAAATTCCTCCTCATCTCAGCCCTAAATGACCGACCCCTTATCCTGAGACTGTGACCCCTGGTTCTAGACTCTCCAGCCAGGGGAAACAACCTCTCAGCATCTACCCTGTCAATCCCCTTCAGAATCTTATATGTTTCAATGAGATCACCTCTCATTCTTCTAAACTCCAGAGAGTCTTGGCCCAATCTACTCCATCTCTCCTCATAGGACAACTCTCTCATCCCAGGACTCTCTCCTCATTCTTCCTTCGAGACTTTGAGAAAGTCCTTTGACAAGGGAGCACAGGAGACTATTAGAGGAGATTAGAAATTTAACTGGACCAGCCACATAAATACTGTGGCCACAAGAGCAGGTCAGAGGCTGGGTATTCTGCGGCGAGTGTCTCACCTCCTGACTCCCCAAAGCCTTTCCACCATCTACAAGGCACAAGTCAGGAGTGTGATGGAATGCTCTCCACTTGCCTGGATGAGTTGCAGCTCCAACAACACTCGAGAAGCTCGACACCATCCAGGACAAAGCAGCCCGCTTGATGCCTCGGCTCATCCGCTGCTGAAACCCTCATCCATGCCTTTGTTACCTCTAGACTTGACTATTCCAACGTTCTCCTGGCCGGCCTCCCACATTCCACCCTACGTAAACTTGAGATCATCCAAAACTCAGCTGCCCGTGTCCTAACTCGCACCAAGTCCCGTTCGCCCATCACCCCTGTGCTCGCTGACCTACATTGGCTCCCGGTTAAGCAGCGCCTCGATTTCAAAATTCTCACCCTTGTTTTCAAATCCCTCCATGGCCTCGCCTCTCCCTATCTCTGTAATCTCCTTCAGCCCCACAACCCCCCGAGATCTCTGCGCTCCTCTAATTCTGCCATCTTGAGTATCCCTGATTATAATCGCTCAACCATTGGTGGCCGTGCCTTCTGTTGCCTGGGCCCTAAGCTCTGGAATTCCCTGCCTAAACCTCTCCGCCTCTCGACATCTCTTTCCTCCTTTAAGACGCTCCTTAAAACCGACCTCTTTGACCAAGCTTTTGGTCACCTGCCCTAATTTATCCTTATGTGGCTCGGTGTCAAATATTTTGGGGTAAAAATTAGGTCGCGCCCCATTTGGGGCGCAAATATCGTCTGGACGCAAATATTAGCGCCTGGCGCTAATTATCGGCACTGACTGGAAACTTCACTTTTACCGCCCCGGGAGGTGAGTGGAGTGCTAAATCAGGCGCTGCACACCTCTCTTAAGGCGCAAAGGCCGAGCAGTGAGGCGCTAACTCAGAGCGCTGGCAAAGCTCATGTAATGTCAGTCAGCAATGGAACACACACACAATGGCACGGGCCAGTTCTTAAAGGGGATGGTTAATCTTGCTTTCCATCCACATCCTGTTCATTGCAGCCTTGAATCTCGGCCTGGAGAGACTTGCACATCAAATGTGCTGGAAAGAACAATGGAGAGTACCAGGCAAAGAGCTCAGAGTGCAGCTCCCATAGTCTCTGCTAAATCGATACAAGGAATGGCAAATCAAAATGAACCTGCAAAGTGCTGCTCAGTACCCAAAACTCCTTCACACAACGTTGAATCTCTCCAGAAGTCTCTCTCCCTCTCTCTCTCAGAATGCGTAGTTCAAAAATGCCACCAACAATAAAAGCCAGGAAGAGGCCCCCTTTAAATAGTGCCCCCCCCAGCCCCACAGCGATTGATAGCGTTCCAGTCTTCTGGTCGTTGGATGCGCCAGGCGGTAAGGCAGGGGGCGCCACTCAATTTCCGCTCCGGGGCGCCACAAGGGCGTTGCACCATGGAATGACGTCACAATCTGCGCGCGCAGGTGGTCGCAGCGGTAAAGTTTAGCGCCGCCGCACAATGTCTAGTTAAGTTCCCGAGCGGCGCAAACATCGCTGCACCCGGGCGTTAGCGGCTTTGCGCCCCATTAGCGCCCTCTTAAGGCGCTAACGGGAGGCGCAACCAACTGAATTTTTACCCCTTTGTCTTTTAACACTCCTGTGCAGCGCCTTGGGACGTTTTACTACGTTAAAGGCGCTATATAAATACAAGTTACATAAGAACATAAGAAATAGGAGCTGGAGTCGGCCATTCGGCCCTTCGAGCCTGCTCCGCCATTCAATGAGATCATGGTTGATCTTCTGCCTCAACTCCATTCACCGGCCCTATCGCCATATCCCTTGATGCCCTTACTAGTCAGAAATCTATCGACTTCTGTTTTGAATATACCCAATGACTGAGCCTCCACAGCCCTCTGGGGTAGAGAATTCCAAAGATTCACCACCCTCTGTGTGAAGAAATTCCTCCTCATCTCAGTCCTGAATGGCCGACCCTTTATCCTGAGGCTGTGGCCCCTGGTTCTAGACTCCCCAGCCAAGGGAAACATTCTCCCAGCATCCACCCTATCAAGCTCTGTAATAATTTTGTATGCTTCAATGAGATCCCCTCTCATTCTTCTGAATTCTGCCCCTCCGTCATCCATCTCTCTCTCGGCCCCTCCGTCTCCCTCCCTCCGTCTCCCTCCCTCCATCTCCTCTCCATCTCCCTCTCTCCCTCCATCTCCCTCCCTTCATCTCCCCCC
>JASTWF010000982.1:78140-143686 GCA_030390025.1 Squalus acanthias | reverse complement strand
CGGGTCAGTGTCAGGGTCACCGCTCCCGCCCCGCTCACTCTGTCTCTTTCTTTCCCTTTTGCTCTCCCGGAAGTTCGCGGCTCGGGACCGGAAGAGATGCGCGAAACCGCTGCCGCTGGAACTTGTAGTTTTTTTCTGAGCGAAGACTTCCGGGAAATCTTAAAGGGGCCTCGTCTCTGTAATTGGCCTTAAAGGGGCCACGTCTCTCTAATCAGCCTTAAAGGGGCCACGTCTCTCTAATCAGCCTTAAAGGGGCCGCATCTCTGTAATCTGCTTGAAAGGGGCCGTGGCGCTCTAATCTGCCTTAAAGAGGCCGCGTCGCTCTAAACTGTCTTAAAGGGGCCACGGCGCTCTAATCGCCTTAAAGGGGTCGCGTCTCTCTAATCCGCCTTAACGGGGCCGCGTCTCCGTAATCGGCCTTAATGGGGCCGCGTCTCCCTAATCCGCCTTAAAGGGGCCGCGTCTCCCTAATCCGCTTTAAAGGGGCCGCGTCTCCCTAATCCGCCTTTAAGGGGCCTCGTCTCCGGAATCCGCCTTAAAGGGGCCACATCTCTCTAATCTGCCGTAACGGGACCACGTCTCTCTAATCAGCCTTAAAGGGGCCACGTCTCTGTAATCCGCCTTAATGGGGCCGCGTCTTTCTAATCCGCCTTAATGGGGCCGTGTCTTTCTAATCCGCCTTAATGGGGCCGTGTCTTTCTAATCCGCCTTAATGGGGCCGCGTCTTTCTAATCCGCCTTAATGGGGCCGCGTCTCTCTAATCCGCCTTAATGGGGCGGCGTCTCTCTAATCCGTCTTAAAGGGGCCGCGTTTCTCTAAACCGTCTTAAAGGGGCCGCGTCTCTCTAAACCGCCTTAAAGGGGCCGCGTCTCTCTAATCCGCCTTAAAGCGGCCGCGTTTCTCTATTCCGCCTTAAAGGGGCCGCGTTTCTCTATTCCGCCTTAAAGGGGCTGCGGTTCTCTAAACCATCTTAAAGGGGCCGCGTCTCCCTAATCTGCCTTAAAGGGCCCGCGTCTCTGTAATGCGCCTTAAAGGGCTCGCCTCTCTGTAATGCGCCTTAAAGGGGCCGCGGCTCTATAATCGGCCTTAAAGGGGCCACGTCTCTGTAATCAGCCTTAAACGGGCTGCGTCTCTATAATTGGCCTTAAAGGGGCCGCGGCTCTATAATCGCCCTTAAAGGGACCGCGTCTCTGTAATCGGCCTTAAAGGGGCTGTGTCTCTATAATCCGCCTTAAAGGGAGCCGTGGCTCTATAATCAGCCTTAAAGGGGCCACGTCTCTATATAAATCTTAAAGGGGCCATGTCTCTCTATCAGCCTTAAAGGGGCCACAGGTGAATGAGCCAGACCAAAAGCTAGCATCATTAGTGTTAGAAACTACCGAGAATATACAAATGACAGGAAGCAAAGACGACAATAGCAATAGCAATGTTTCAATCAAGATAAAAAATTTTAATGTTTGACAGCACTAACAGTGTTAATGTCCTGTCACAGGTCTGAGAGCCACAACAGAGACTTATGATGAAAGGAATGGTATCGAAAGGCAGATTGTCATAGGCCTGAGCAGAGTGCAGTGCCCTTAGAACATCACAATGAAAGTGAGAGCACGGCAGAGAGTGTGTTACAGTGAGTGTGTTACAGAGAGTGTGATACAGAGAGTGTGATACAGAGAGTGTGTTACAGAGTGTTACTGTGTGTGTTACAATGAGTGTGTTACAGAGAGTGTTACAGAGAGTGTGTTACAGAGAGTGTGTTACAGAGAGTGTGTTACAGAGAGTGTGTTACAGTGTTACAGAGTGTGTTACAGAGAGTGTGTTACAGTGTTAGAGAGTGTGTTACAGAGAGTGTGTTACAGTGTGTTACAGAGAGTGTGTTACAGTGTTACAGAGAGTGTTACAGTGTTACAGAGAGTGTGTTACAGAGTGTGTGTTACAGAGAGTGTGTTACAGAGAGTGTGTTACAGAGAGTGTGTTACAGAGAGTGTGTTACAGAGAGTGTGTTACAGAGAGTGTGTTAGTGTTACAGAGAGTGTGTTACAGAGAGTGTGTTACAGAGAGTGTGTTACAGAGAGTGTGTTACAGAGAGTGTGTTACAGAGAGTGTGTTACAGAGAGTGTGATACAGAGAGTGTGATACAGAGAGTGTGATACAGAGAGTGTGTTACAGTGTTACAGAGAGTGTGTTACAGTGAGTGTGTTACAGAGAGTGTGTTACAGTGAGTGTGTTACAGTGAGTGTGTTACAGAGAGTGTGTTACAGAGAGTGTGATACAGAGAGTGTGATACAGAGAGTGTGTTACAGAGAGTGTGTTACAGAGAGTGTGATACAGAGTGTGTTACAGAGAGTGTGTTACAGAGAGTGTGTTACAGAGAGTGTGTTACAGAGAGTGTGTTAGTGTTACAGAGAGTGTGTTACAGAGAGTGTGTTACAGTGAGTGTGTTACAGAGAGTGTGTTTCAGAGAGTGTGTTTCAGAGAGTGTGTTTCAGAGAGTGTGTTTCAGAGAGTGTGATACAGAGAGTGTGATACAGAGTGTGTTACAGAGAGTGTGTTACAGAGAGTGTGTTACAGAGTGTGTTACAGTGTTACAGAGAGTGTGTTACAGAGAGTGTGTTACAGAGAGTGTGTTACAGTGAGTGTGTTACAGTGAGTGTGTTTCAGAGAGTGTGTTTCAGAGTGTGTTACAGTGAGTGTGTTACAGAGTGTTACAGAGAGTGTGTTAGTGTTACAGAGAGTGTGTTACAGAGAGTGTGTGATACAGAGTGTGTTAGAGAGTGTGTTACAGAGTGTGATAGAGAGTGTGATACAGAGTGTGTTACAGAGAGTGTGTTACAGTGAGTGTGTTACAGTGAGTGTGTTTCAGAGAGTGTGTTTCAGAGAGTGTTACAGTGAGTGTGTTACAGAGTGTTACAGTGTGTTACAGAGAGTGTGTTAGTGTTACAGAGAGTGTGTTACAGAGAGTGTGTTACAGAGTGTGTTAGAGAGTGTGTTACAGAGTGTGTTACAGAGAGTGCGTTACAGAGAGTGCGTTACAGAGAGTGCGTTACAGAGAGTGTGTTACAGTGAGTGTGTTACAGTGAGTGTGTTACAGTGAGTGTGTTACAGTGAGTGTGTAACAGAGAGTGTAACAGAGAGTGTGTTACAGTGAGTGTTACAGTGAGTGTTACAGAGTGTGTTACAGTGTTACAGAGAGTGTGTTACAGAGAGTGTGTTACAGAGAGTGTGTTACAGAGAGTGTGTTTCAGAGAGTGTGATACAGAGAGTGTGATACAGAGTGTGTTAGTGTTACAGAGAGTGTGTTACAGAGAGTGTGTTAGTGTTACAGAGAGTGTGTTTCAGAGAGTGTGATACAGAGAGTGTGTTACAGAGTGTGTTACAGTGAGTGTGTTACAGAGAGTGTGTTACAGAGAGTGTGTTACAGAGAGTGTGTTAGTGTTACAGAGAGTGTGTTTCAGAGAGTGTGATACAGAGAGTGTGATACAGAGTGTGTTACAGTGAGTGTGTTACAGAGAGTGTGTTACAGAGAGTGTGTTACAGAGTGTGATACAGTGAGTGTGTTACAGAGAGTGTGTTACAGAGAGTGTTACAGAGTGTGTTACAGAGAGTGTGTTACAGAGAGTGTTACAGAGAGTGTGTTACAGTGAGTGTGTTACAGAGTGTGATACAGAGAGTGTGTTACAGAGAGTGTGTGATACAGAGTGTGTTACAGAGAGTGTGTTAGTGTTACAGAGAGTGTGTTACAGAGAGTGTGTTACAGTGAGTGTGTTACAGAGTGTGATACAGAGAGTGTGTTACAGAGAGTGTGTGATACAGAGTGTGTTACAGAGAGTGTGTTACAGAGTGTGCGTTACAGAGAGTGTGTTACAGAGTGTGTTACAATGAGTGTGTTACAATGAGTGTGTTACAGAGTGTGTAACAGAGTGTGTAACAGAGAGTGTGTTACAGTGAGTGTGTTACAGAGAGTGTGTTACAGAGAGTGTGTTAGTGTTACAGAGAGTGTGTTTCAGAGAGTGTGTTTCAGAGAGTGTGTTTCAGAGAGTGTGATACAGAGAGTGTGATACAGAGAGTGTGTTACAGAGTGTGTTACAGAGTGTGATACAGAGAGTGTGTTACAGAGAGTGTGTTACAGAGAGTGTTACAGAGAGTGTGTTAGTGTTACAGAGAGTGTGTTACAGAGAGTGTGTGATACAGAGTGTGTTACAGAGAGTGTGTTACAGAGTGTGCGTTACAGAGAGTGTGTTACAGAGAGTGCGTTACAGAGAGTGTTACAGAGAGTGTTACAGAGAGTGTGTTAGTGTTACAGAGAGTGTGTTACAGTGAGTGTGTTACAGAGAGTGTGTTACAGAGAGTGTGTTACAGAGTGTGTGTTACAGAGAGTGTGTTACAGAGAGTGTGTTACAGAGAGTGTGATACAGAGAGTGTGATACAGAGAGTGTGATACAGAGAGTGTGATACAGAGAGTGTGATACAGAGAGTGTTACAGTGAGTGTTACAGTGAGTGTGTTACAGTGTTACAGAGAGTGTGTTACAGTGAGTGTGTTACAGTGAGTGTGTTACAGTGAGTGTGTTACAGTGAGTGTGTTACAGAGAGTGTGTTACAGAGAGTGTGTTACAGAGAGTGTGTTACAGAGTGTGTTACAGTGAGTGTGATACAGAGAGTGTGTTACAGAGAGTGTGTTACAGTGAGTGTGATACAGAGAGTGTGTTACAGAGAGTGTGTTACAGAGAGTGTGATACAGAGTGTGTTACAGAGAGTGTGTTACAGAGAGTGTGTTAGTGTTACAGAGAGTGTGTTACAGAGAGTGTGTTACAGAGAGTGTGTTACAGAGAGTGTGATACAGAGTGTGTTACAGAGAGTGTGTTACAGAGAGTGTGTTACAGAGAGTGTGTTAGTGTTACAGAGAGTGTGTTACAGAGAGTGTGTTACAGAGAGTGTGTTACAGAGAGTGTGTTACAGAGAGTGTGTTAGTGTTACAGAGAGTGTGTTACAGAGAGTGTGTTACAGAGAGTGTGTTAGAGAGTGTGTTTCAGAGAGTGTGATACAGAGAGTGTGTTACAGAGAGTGTGATACAGAGTGTGTTACAGAGAGTGTGTTACAGAGAGTGTGTTACAGAGTGTGTTACAGTGTTACAGAGAGTGTGTTACAGAGAGTGTGTTTCAGAGAGTGTGTTTCAGAGTGTGTTACAGTGAGTGTGTTACAGTGAGTGTGTTTCAGAGAGTGTGTTTCAGAGTGTGTTACAGTGAGTGTGTTACAGAGTGTTACAGTGTGTTACAGAGAGTGTGTTAGTGTTACAGAGAGTGCGTTACAGAGAGTGCGTTACAGAGAGTGCGTTACAGTGAGTGCGTTACAGTGAGTGTGTTACAGTGAGTGTGTTACAGTGAGTGTGTTACAGAGTGTGTTACAGTGAGTGTGTTACAGAGAGTGTGTTACAGAGAGTGTAACAGAGAGTGTGTTACAGTGAGTGTGTTACAGTGAGTGTGTTACAGTGAGTGTGTTACAGTGAGTGTTACAGAGTGTGTTACAGTGTTACAGAGAGTGTGATACAGAGAGTGTGATACAGAGAGTGTGATACAGAGTGTGTTAGTGTTACAGAGAGTGTGTTACAGAGAGTGTGTTAGTGTTACAGAGAGTGTGTTTCAGAGAGTGTGACACAGAGAGTGTGTTACAGAGTGTGTTACAGTGAGTGTGTTACAGAGAGTGTGTTACAGAGAGTGTGTTACAGAGAGTGTGTTAGTGTTACAGAGAGTGTGTTTCAGAGAGTGTGTTTCAGAGAGTGTGTTTCAGAGAGTGTGATACAGAGAGTGTGATACAGAGAGTGTGTTACAGAGTGTGTTACAGTGAGTGTGTTACAGAGAGTGTGTTACAGAGAGTGTGTTACAGAGAGTGTTACAGAGAGTGTTACAGAGAGTGTGTTAGTGTTACAGAGAGTGTGTTACAGAGAGTGTGTGATACAGAGTGTGTTACAGAGAGTATGTTACAGAGTGTGCGTTACAGAGAGTGTGTTACAGAGAGTGTGTAACAGAGAGTGTGTTACAGTGAGTGTGTTACAGAGAGTGTGTTACAATGAGTGTGTTACAGAGTGTGTTACAGTGAGTGTGTTACAGAGAGTGTGTTACAGAGAGTGTGTTAGTGTTACAGAGAGTGTGTTTCAGAGAGTGTGTTTCAGAGAGTGTGTTTCAGAGAGTGTGATACAGAGAGTGTGTTACAGAGTGTGTTACAGTGAGTGTGTTACAGAGAGTGTGTTACAGAGAGTGTTACAGAGAGTGTGTTACAGAGTGTGATACAGTGAGTGTGTTACAGAGAGTGTGTTACAGAGAGTGTTACAGAGAGTGTGTTAGTGTTACAGAGAGTGTGTTACAGAGAGTGTGTGATACAGAGTGTGTTACAGAGAGTGTGTGATACAGAGTGTGTTACAGAGAGTGTGTTACAGAGTGTGCGTTACAGAGAGTGTGTTACAGAGAGTGTGTTACAGAGAGTGTTACAGAGAGTGTGTTACAGAGAGTGTGTTACAGAGAGTGTGTTACAGAGAGTGTGTTACAGAGTGTGCGTTACAGAGAGTGTGTTACAGAGTGTGTGTTACAGAGTGTGTTACAATGAGTGTGTTACAGAGTGTGTAACAGAGTGTGTAACAGAGAGTGTGTTACAGTGAGTGTGTTACAGAGAGTGCGTTACAGAGAGTGTGTTACAGTGAGTGTGTTACAATGAGTGTGTTACAGAGAGTGCGTTACAGAGAGTGTGTTACAGAGAGTGTGTTACAGTGAGTGTGTTTCAGAGAGTGTGATACAGAGAGTGTGATACAGAGTGTGTTACAGAGAGTGTGTTTCAGAGAGTGTGATACAGAGAGTGTGTTACAGAGAGTGTGTTACAGAGTGTGTTACAGAGTGTGTTACAGAGAGTGTGTTAGTGTTACAGAGAGTGTGTTACAGAGAGTGTGTTACAGAGTGTGCGTTAGAGAGTGTGTTACAGAGAGTGTGTTACAATGAGTGTGTTACAATGAGTGTGTTACAGTGAGTGTGTTACAGAGTGTGTAACAGAATGTGTTACAGAGAGTGTGTTACAGAGTGTGTTACAGAAAGTGTTACAGTGTTACAGAGAGTGTGTTACAGAGTGTGTTACAGTGTTACAGAGAGTGTGTTAGAGAGTGTGTTACAGAGAGTGTGTTACAGAGAGTGTGTTACAGAGAGTGTGTTACAGTGTTACAGAGAGTGTGTTACAGAGAGTGTGTGATACAGAGTGTGTTACAGTGTTACAGAGAGTGTGTTACAGAGAGTGTGTTACAGAGAGTGTGTTACAGAGAGTGTGTTACAGAGAGTGTGTTACAGTGAGTGTGTTACAGTGTTACAGAGAGTGTGTTACAGAGAGTGTGTGATACAGAGTGTGTTACAGAGAGTGTGTTACAGAGAGTGTGTTACAGAGTGTGTGTTACAGAGAGTGTGTTACAGAGTGTGTGTTACAGAGAGTGTGTTACAGAGTGTGTGT
The DNA here is from genome assembly GCA_030390025.1 of Squalus acanthias. Taxonomy (NCBI): domain Eukaryota; kingdom Metazoa; phylum Chordata; class Chondrichthyes; order Squaliformes; family Squalidae; genus Squalus; species Squalus acanthias. Next base: position 136,212 of record JASTWF010000982.1, on the reverse strand, counting down.
TACAGAGTGTGTGTTACAGAGAGTGTGTTACAGTGAGTGTGTTACAGAGAGTGTGTTAGTGAGTGTGTTACAGTGAGTGTTTACAGCTGTAGCACTAATTCCTCGGCCCTCAGCAGCTGTCCACTCTCCCTGTGTCCGAGGTGGTGAATCCAGATGCGCTGTGAGCCTGGTCATCGTACAAGTCAGCAATAGTGTTGTAGAGAGCCAGGCCTGCGGGCGTGTGCCAGTAAGTGTCCTGGGAGATGTTGTCCATGTGGAGGGAGTATCCTGGTCTGCAGAGCTCCATTGAGTGAAGGTGGGCAAAGAGCCGGGGGAAGTCTTTCATCAGGCAGTACTTGGAGGCTAGGTCGATGACCCCAGGAATATCTTCATAGCCAGAGCGATAGAAAAAAGCCGCAATGAACTTGGAGATGTCCCTGGAGTGGGTGACTGCCTGACAGAGTTTCTCTGCGATCATGGAGACAGCGGCAATGAAGCTTGCTCCCTGCCCAAGGTCCTCCGTCACTTGGCTCATTAGCTGAGGGTCCCTGGGCCTCATCTCCACCCACGTCTTCAGCCCCTTCGAGCAGATAACGATGATGTAGTCGGACTCCTCGATCTGGCGGCTCAGCCAGTCCATGTGACCCTCACAGGCAATGGCGTGCTGATCCCAGAGATCCAAGACAACCTGTGGAGAGAAAAAACAGATGGGTGCTGAGCGGCAGTCACCCTCACACTGAGTCTGAACTCTGTCTGTCTGACCTCCGCCTGCCTGACCTCCGCCTGCCTGACCGCCGCCTGCCTGACCGCCGCCTGCCTGTCCGTCTGCACCCAGTCAGGCCAGTGCGACAAGGCCCATCGGTGACAGGAGGCTGCTGCCATTGTTCCTGGGGACGAAAGCTCTGCCAGCCAATTCCTCCTTGGCCACTTGGCTGCAGTCCGGCCTCCAGCCTCTGCGAGTCGGTCCAGTGCCCCTCGATACGGTGCGGCTGATCGGAATGAGCTTGTGCCCTGCACAGAGCTGCATGCCCAGGGGCTGCTTACCCTCAACGTACCCGCTGGGGGTACAGTTGCCCCAGTCGGCCCTGGGGCCTGGTGTTGCAGGATCCCGCGCCCTCTGTTTGAATGCTGGTTGATGTGTGCGTGTGCATCTATTGACAGAACACCCTCCCCACCCAAACACTTTGTCTCACTTACCCGGCAACCACAATGTTCCTGTAGGTAAGCAGCAAATCGCAGGGTCATGCTAACAAGCTTCTCACCATCCCTGTCACAGTAACAGAGGAAAACCGTCGGCATCGCCCCAAGTTTCTTCGGCAGCACGCACAGATCCTGCTTATTCCCATCCTCGATCCAGGTCTTTAAATCTAGCAGAGAGAGAACAATCCATGGTCACAGGGTAACAGGTCCAGGTCAGCGCAGCACGTGTGTGTACCCTCCCCTCGGCCCGTGTACACCCTCCCCTCGGCCCGTGTACACCCTCCCCTCGGCCCGTGTACACCCTCCCCTCGGCCCGTGTACACCATCCCCTCGGCCCGTGTACACCCTCCCCTCGGCCCGTGTACACCCTCCCCTCGGCCCGTGTACACCCTCCCCACGGCCCGTGTACACCCTCCCCTCGGCCCGTGTACACCCTCCCCTCGGCCCGTGTACACCCTCCCCTCGGCCCGTGTATACCCTCCCCTCGGCCCGTGTACACCCTCCCCTCGGCCCGTGTACACCCTCCCCTCGGCCCGTGTACACCATCCCCTCGGCCCGTGTACACCATCCCCTCGGCCCGTGTACACCCTCCCCTCGGCCCGTGTACACCATCCCCTCGGCCCGTGTACACCCTCCCCTCGGCCCGTGTGCGTACCCTCCCCTCGGCCCGTGTACACCCTCCCCATGGCCCGTGTACACCCTCCCCTCGGCCCGTGTACACCCTCCCCTCGGCCCGTGTACGTACCGTCCCCTCGGCCCGTGTACACCCTCCCCTCGGCCCGTGTACACCCTCCCCTCGGCCCGTGTACACCCTCCCCTCGGCCCGTGTACACCCTCCCCTCGGCCCGTGTACACCCTCCTCTCGGCCCGTGTACACCCTCCCCTCGGCCCGTGTACGTACCCTCCTCTCGGCCCGTGTACACCCTACCCTCGGCCTGCGTACACCCTCCTCTCGGCCCGTGTACACCCTACCCTCGGCCTGCGTACACCCGCCCCTCGCCCCGTGTACACCCTCCCCTCGGCCCGTGTACGTACCCTCCCCTTGACCCGTGTACACCCTCCCCTCGGCCTGTGTACGTACCCTCCCCTCGCCCCGTGTACACCCTACTCTCGGCCTGCGTACGTACCCTCCTCTCGGCCCGTGTACACCCTACTCTCGGCCTGCGTACGTACCCTCCTCTCGGCCCGTGTACACCCTACTCTCGGCCTGCGTACGTACCCTCCTCTCGGCCCGTGCACATTCCCCACACGCACACACACACGTGGAGAGAGCACAACCAGGCAGATTTAGGGCCGAAACCCGACGCAGATAAACACAGATACAAGATACAGATACCAACCTTTAAATACACAGGCTCACACAGGTATATACGCACACGTGCACACAGATACAAATGTTCACACGCTAGCGCACAGCTAGCTATACTGACACGCGCACATGCCACTACATACACAGACTCAAACTCCCGCATAGTGTACTCGTGCCTACACACACACAGATATATACACATTCAGTGTACTCATGCACACACTCAGATATACACACATACAGCGTACTCGTGCACAGACAGAGATATATGCACGTGCAGTGTACACTCACTCAGGATTGCACACACCACTCTCCCCTCAGTCAGTGGCAGAATCTTCACTCCGTGCTCAGGTTATCATTACCTTGCATCCTCTCACTCTTCCTCTTCACTTGTCTTGCGATGAAAATGCCGGCAGTAATGGTGATGATGGTGACGAGTATCACCACGCTGATTATTATCCACATCACGGGCAATGTGTCAACATAACCTGTGGAACAAAACCAAGTCAATCCGCAAAAGGATTGGGCCATCAAGGGACACGTCTTCCGATGGATTCAATCATTTGAGCAGCTTCTATAAATTATCGTTACTGAAATATTAACAGTGCAGTGAGCCGAGGCACAGAAACTGCGATAAACACCTCCATCACAAGTAGACATGCAACAGTCAGACTCAACACTGCCAGAACCCCTCGCACCCAGAGTGAATAATCAGTACATCGCCCAACACCTCCATCACAAATAGACATGCAACAGTCAGACTCAACACAGGCAGAACACACCCAGAGTGAATAATCAGTACATCGCCCAACACCTCCATCACAAATAGACATGCAACAGTCAGACTCAACACTGCCAGAACACAGCCAGAGTGAATAATCAGTACTTCGCCCAACACCTCCATCACAAGTGGACATGCAACAGTCAGACTCAACACTGCCAGAACCCCTCGCACCCAGAGTGAATAATCAGTACATCGCCCAACACCTCCATCACAAATAGACATGCAACAGTCAGACTCAACACAGCAGAACACACCCAGAGTGAATAATCAGTACATCGCCCAACACCTCCATCACAAGTGGACATGCAACAGTCAGAGTCAACACTGCCAGAACCCCTCACACCCAGAGTGAATGATCAGTACATCGCCCAACTCTTACAGAACAAGTGGCAAAGTGCGATCCCCAATCCCATTTGTTTTCACTAGAACAAAGGAGGTTGAGGGGTGATTTGATAGAGGTGTACAAGATTATGACGGGTTTGGATAGGCTAGACGGGGAAAGGCTGTTCCCACTAGTTGATGGTACAAGGACTAGGGGACACAGATTTAAGGTTTTGGGCAAGAGATACAGGGGGGATGAGAGGAAAAACTTCCTTACGCAGCGAGTGGTGAGGACCTGGAACTCGCTGCCGACGGAAGTGGTGGAAGCGGAGACACTCAATGTTTTCAAGGGGAGACTGGATACGCGCTTGAGGGAAATAAACTTGCAGGGCTACGGGGATAGAGCGGGGGAATGGGACTGACTGGATTGCTCTATAGAGAGCCGGCACGGACTCGATGGGCCGAATGGCCACATTCTGAGCCGTTATGACTCTATGGGGGAAAAATTCAGTTGGTTGCGCCTCCCATTAGCACCTTAAGAGGGCTCTAATGGGGCGCAAAGCAACTAGCGCCCAGGCGCAGCGATGTTTGCGCCGCTCGCGAAATTAACTTGACATTTTGCGGCGGTGCTAAACAGTACCGCCACGATCTCCTGTGCCAGCAGATCGTGACATCAGTCAAGTGTGCAACGCCCCGGTAGCGCCCCGGAGCGGATATTGAGTGTCGCCTGCCTGCCTTACCACCTGCCGCTAGCAACGACAGGTTGAGGGGAGCGTTTTGCAGTCAGGAAGGGACTGGGGGAGCGCTATTTAAAGGCGACCGCTTCCTGCCTTTTTTTGTTGGTGACATTTTTGAACCACGCATTCTGAGAGAGATAGAGAGAGACTTCTGGAGAGATTCAACGCTGTGTGAAGGAGTTTTGGGTACTGAGCAGCACTTTGCAGGTTCATTTTGATTTGCCCTTCCTTGTATCGATTATCGATTTAGAAGAGACTGTGAGGGCTGCACTCTGAGCTCTTTCCCTGGTTCTCTCCATTGTTCTTTCCAGCAGATTTGATGTACAGGTCTCTCCAGGCCAAGATTCAAGGCTGCAATGACCAGGGTGTGGATGGAAAGCAAGATCAACCCTCCCCTTTAAGAACTTGCCGGGGCCATTGCGTCTGTGTTCAATTGCTGACTGACATCACATGAGCTTTGCCAGCGCTCTGAGTTAGCGCCTCGCTCCTCGGCCTTTGCGCCTTAAGACAGGTGTGTAGCGCCTGATTTAGCGCTCCAATCACCTCCAGGGGCGATAAAAGTCAGGTTTGTAGTCGGAGGCAATAATTAGCGCCAGGCGATAATCTTTGCGACCAGCCGATAATTGCGCCCCAAACGGGCGATACTGAATTTTTCCCCCTATGACTCATACCTGTGCTCACATAATGAGTGACCATTCGTCTCCGTGCATACTCAAAGTCAGAAAATATCTGTAACAAAACAGGAAAGATTGTCAATAATTTAAAGCAGAGGCCCTGACACACAGCCATCAGAATACACAGACCCTGACACACAGCTATCAGAATACACAGACCCTGACACACAGCCATCAGAATACACAGACCCTGACACACAGCCATCAGAATACACAGACCCTGACACACAGCCATCAGAATACACAGACCCTGACACACAGCTATCAGAATACACAGACCCTGACACACAGCTATCAGAATACACAGACCCTGACACACAGCCATCAGAATACACAGACCCTGACACACAGCTATCAGAATACACAGACCCTGACACACAGCCATCAGAATACACAGACCCTGACACACAGCTATCAGAATACACAGACCCTGACACACTGCTATCAGAATACACAGACCCTGACACACTGCTATCAGAATACACAGGCCCTGACACACAGCCATCAGAATACACAGATCCTGACACACTGCTATCAGAATACACAGACCCTGACACACTGCTATCAGAATACACAGACCCTGACACACTGCTATCAGAATACACAGACCCTGACGCCGCGCGGTGATTTGAAAGTTAATTCTAAGAAACCAATTATTTTTCCGCTGCCATTAAGTGAAGGATGCAGATTGCAGCGAATGTGTTCAATTACACAAATTAACAACCGCCGTTTTGATGAAAGTTTAAAAGCCCAAACTCAAAGCTGTGGGCCTTTCTCAATAGGTGCTAGACTGTGTGAGGAATGGATAGTGTCTGCTTCTTGCTGCACTGATTCTAATCTGGAGCAAGTTTTGTGCCCAGATCCCTGAGCGATTCCCCTCGACAGTGACTCTCCCGATTGGTAGATGTAAGGATTGTGCAGGAACTCACTATCACACTGTAATTGTACCCAGGCTGCAGATCTCCGAGCGACACAGTCACTGCCCTTTCACCTTCGTGAGGCTGTGTGAACAAAACAAACAGAATTAGAACACTTATCCGCAATGGATTGGGGAAAAGACTGGCCGATGTTTCAGGGGCAAGTGTTTCCATGTGTCCAGCCCAGAGAGTTGGAACATTCCGGCCTGCGGGCAGGAGCCACGCTGGAGATCAGTAACCTTTCCTGGGAAAGCTACTGGTTATCGATGGGGAATTCCCACTGGAAAACCCATTGTGGGAGTGGGCGGGAATTAGCGCCTCTCCCAGCAGAAAGAAGGAAGCTTATGAAGGCGGTGTGGGAGTAAAGGCTGAACTCCTGCTGTGGCCTTTTACATTCACTGCCTCCTAGAATTACCGCCCAGCAACACTGGTCACCCCTGACAAACAGCAATGCTGGAACATAAGATGCACAATGTCAACACATCAGTCCCGCTCCCACCTGGCCAGGTACTGCAATCATCCAACACAAGTGATATGGGAAAATTTGTACCACGTTCCAGTGTACGGAGTGTTCACGGCATTTACTGCCCGGCACTGCCCGAAGGCGGAGTATCCGTGGACACTGAGCTCTGCTCGGACCCGAGGTTAGATCACAGCCCAGCGGGAGAGACTCTGATTAATCCGCATAACCCTCGGAGCTGGAGCCCAGAGCTTGAAGGAGCTCTGTCCCAGAACAATGGAGGCACCGGGAATATTTCGCCCGTGACCGGGAATATAGCCCCCGCCCATGGGAAGGTGTGACCGGGAATATTCCCCCCATGGGAAAGTGTGACCAGGAATATACCCGCTGCCCATGGGAAGGTGTGACCGGGAATATAGCCCCCGCCCAAGGAAAGGTGTGACCGGGAATATTCCCCCCATGGGAAAGTGTGACCGGGAATATACCCGCCGCCTATGGGAAGGTGTGACCGGGAATATTCCCCCCATGGGAAGGTGTGACCGGGAATATTCCCCCCATGGGAAGGAGTGACCGGGAATATACCCGCCGCCCAAGGAAAGGTGTGACCGGGAATATTCCCCCCATGGGAAGGTGTGACCGGGAATATTCCCCCCATGGGAAGGTGTGACCGGGAATATTCCCCCCATGGGAAGGTGTGACCGGGAATATTCCCCCCATGGGAAGGTGTGACCGGGAATATTCCCCCCATGGGAAGGTGTGACCGGGAATATTCCCCCCATGGGAAGGTGTGACCGGGAATATTCCCCCCATGGGAAGGTGTGACCGGGAATATTCCCCCCATGGGAAGGTGTGACCGGGAATATTCCCCCATGGGAAGGTGTGACCGGGAATATTCCCCCCATGGGAAGGTGTGACCGGGAATATTCCCCCCATGGGAAGGTGTGACCAGGAATATACCCGCTGCCCATGGGAAAGTGTGACCGGGAATATTACCCCCATGGGAAAGTGTGACTGGGAATATTCCCCCCATGGGAAGGTGTGACCGGGAATATTACCCCCATGGGAAGGAGTGACCGGGAATATTACCTCACCCCCCATGGGAAGGTGTGACCGGGAATGTGTACCCCCATGGGAAGGAGTGACCGGGAATATTACCTCACCCCCATGGGAAGGTGTGACCGGGAATATTCCCCCCATGGGAAGGTGTGACCTGGAATATTCCCCCCATCATGGGAAGGTGTGACCTGGAATATACCCCCCCCATGGGAAGGTGTGACCTGGAATATACCCGCCCCATGGGAAGGTGTGACCGGGAATATACCCCCCCCCCCCCCCATGGGAAGGTGTGACCGGGAATATTCCCCCCATGGGAAGGTGTGACTGGGAATATTCCCCCCCATGGGAAGGTGTGACCGGGAATATTCCCCCCCATGGGAAGGTGTGACCGGGAATATTCCCCCCCATGGGAAGGTGTGACCGGGAATATTCCCCCCATGGGAAGGTGTGACCAGGAATATTCCCCCATGGGAAAGTGTGACCGGGAATATTCCCCCCCATGGGAAGGTGTGACCGGGAATATTCCCCCCATGAGAAGGTGTGACCTGGAATATTCCCCCCCATGGGAAGGTGTGACCGGGAATATTCCCCCCCATGGGAAGGTGTGACCGGGAATATTCCCCCCCATGGGAAGGTGTGACCGGGGAATATTCCCCCCATGGGAAGGTGTGACCTGGAATATTCCCCCCCATGGGAAGGTGTGACCGGGAATATTCCCCCCATGGAAAGGTATGACCGGGATTATTCCTCCATGGGAAGGAGTGACAGGGAATATTCCTCCATGGGAAGGTGTGACCGGGAATATTCCCATGGGAAGGTGTGACTGGGAATATTCCCCCCATGGGAAGGTGTGGCCTGGAGTATTCCCCCCATGGGAAGGAGTGACCGGGAATATTACCTCACCCCCCATGGGAAGGTGTGACTGGGAATATTCCCCCCATGGGAAGGAGTGACCTGGAATATTCCCCCATGGGAAGGTATGACCGGGAATATTCCTCCATGGGAAGGAGTGACCGGGAATATTACCCCCTTGGGAAGGAGTGACCGGGAATATTACTCCATGGGAAGGTGTGACCGGGAATATTACCTCACCCCACATGGGAAGGTGTGACCGGGAATATTCCCCCCCATGGGAAGGTGTGACCTGGAATATTCCCCCATGGGAAGGTATGACCGGGAATATTCCTCCATGGGAAGGTGTGACCGGGATTATTCCTCCATGGGAAGGAGTGACCGGGAATATTCCCCCTTGGGAAGATGTGACCGGGAATATTCCCCCTTGGGAAGGTGTGACTGGGAATATTCCTCCATGTGAAGGTGTGACTGGGAATATTCCCCCCCATGGGAAGGTGTGACTGGGAATATTCCCCCCATGGGAAGGTAGGACCGGGAATCTTCCCAGCGTTCCACAGGAAGGTGTGACTGGGAATATTCCCAGCGTTCTACAGGAAGGTGTGACCGGGGAATATTCCCAGCGTTCTACAGGAAGGTGTGACTGGGGAATATTCCCAGCGTTCCACAGGAAGGTGTGACCGGGACATATTCCCAGCGTTCTACAGGAAGGTGTGACTGGGAATATTCCCAGCGTTCTACAGGAAGGTGTGACCGGGGAATATTCCCAGCGTTCTACAGGAAGGTGTGACTGGGAATATTCCCAGCGTTCTACAGGAAGCTGTGACCGGGGAATATTCCCAGCGTTCTACAGGAAGGTGTGACTGGGAATATTCCCCCCATGGGAAGGTGTGGCCTGGAGTATTCCCCCCATGGGAAGGAGTGACCGGGAATATTACCTCACCCCCCATGGGAAGGTGTGACTGGGAATATTCCCCCCATGGGAAGGTGTGACCTGGAATATTCCCCCATGGGAACGTGTGACTGGGAATATTACTCCATGGGAAGGTGTGACCGGGAATATTACCTCACCCCCCATGGGAAGGTGTGACCGGGAATATTCCCCCCATGGGAAGGTGTGACCTGGAGTATTCCCCCCCATGGGAAGGTGTGACCTGGAATATTCCCCCCATGGGAAGGTGTGACCGGGAATATTCCCCCCATGGGAAGGTGTGACCGGGAATATTCCCCCCATGGGAAGGTGTGACCGGGAATATTCCCCCCATGGGAAGGTGTGACCGGGAATATTCCCCCCATGGGAAGGTGTGACCGGGAATATTCCCCCCATGGGGAGGTGTGACCGGGAATATTCCCCCCATGGGAAGGTGTGACCGGGAATATTCCCCCCATGGGAAGGTGTGACCGGGAATATTCCCCCCATGGGAAGGTGTGACCGGGAATATTCCCCCCATGGGAAGGTGTGACCGGGAATATTCCCCCCATGGGAAAGTGTGACCAGGAATATACCCGCTGCCCATGGGAAAGTGTGACCGGGAATATTACCCCCATGGGAAAGTGTGACTGGGAATATTCCCCCCATGGGAAGGTGTGACCGGGAATATTACCCCCATGGGAAGGAGTGACCGGGAATATTACCTCACCCCCCATGGGAAGGTGTGACCGGGAATGTGTACCCCCATGGGAAGGAGTGACCGGGAATATTACCTCACCCCCATGGGAAGGTGTGACCGGGAATATTCCCCCCATGGGAAGGTGTGACCTGGAATATTCCCCCCATCATGGGAAGGTGTGACCTGGAATATACCCCCCCCATGGGAAGGTGTGACCGGGAATATACCCCCCCCCCCCCATGGGAAGGTGTGACCGGGAATATTCCCCCCATGGGAAGGTGTGACTGGGAATATTCCCCCCCATGGGAAGGTGTGACCGGGAATATTCCCCCCCATGGGAAGGTGTGACCGGGAATATTCCCCCCCATGGGAAGGTGTGACCGGGAATATTCCCCCCATGGGAAGGTGTGACCAGGAATATTCCCCCATGGGAAAGTGTGACCGGGAATATTCCCCCCCATGGGAAGGTGTGACCGGGAATATTCCCCCCATGAGAAGGTGTGACCTGGAATATTCCCCCCCATGGGAAGGTGTGACCGGGAATATTCCCCCCCATGGGAAGGTGTGACCGGGAATATTCCCCCCCATGGGAAGGTGTGACCGGGGAATATTCCCCCCATGGGAAGGTGTGACCGGAGAATATTCCCCCCATGGGAAGGTGTGACCTGGAATATTCCCCCCCATGGGAAGGTGTGACCGGGAATATTCCCCCCATGGAAAGGTATGACCGGGATTATTCCTCCATGGGAAGGTGTGACCGGGAATATTCCCATGGGAAGGTGTGACTGGGAATATTCCCCCCATGGGAAGGTGTGGCCTGGAGTATTCCCCCCATGGGAAGGAGTGACCGGGAATATTACCTCACCCCCCATGGGAAGGTGTGACTGGGAATATTCCCCCCATGGGAAGGAGTGACCTGGAATATTCCCCCATGGGAAGGTATGACCGGGAATATTCCTCCATGGGAAGGAGTGACCGGGAATATTACCCCCTTGGGAAGGAGTGACCGGGAATATTACTCCATGGGAAGGTGTGACCGGGAATATTACCTCACCCCACATGGGAAGGTGTGACCGGGAATATTCCCCCCCATGGGAAGGTGTGACCTGGAATATTCCCCCATGGGAAGGTATGACCGGGAATATTCCTCCATGGGAAGGAGTGACCGGGAATATTCCCCCTTGGGAAGATGTGACCGGGAATATTCCCCCTTGGGAAGGTGTGACTGGGAATATTCCTCCATGTGAAGGTGTGACTGGGAATATTCCCCCCCATGGGAAGGTGTGACTGGGAATATTCCCCCCATGGGAAGGTAGGACCGGGAATCTTCCCAGCGTTCCACAGGAAGGTGTGACTGGGAATATTCCCAGCGTTCTACAGGAAGGTGTGACCGGGGAATATTCCCAGCGTTCTACAGGAAGGTGTGACTGGGGAATATTCCCAGCGTTCCACAGGAAGGTGTGACTGGGGAATATTCCCAGCGTTCCACAGGAAGGTGTGACCGGGACATATTCCCAGCGTTCTACAGGAAGGTGTGACTGGGAATATTCCCAGCGTTCTACAGGAAGGTGTGACCGGGGAATATTCCCAGCGTTCTACAGGAAGGTGTGACTGGGAATATTCCCAGCGTTCTACAGGAAGCTGTGACCGGGGAATATTCCCAGCGTTCTACAGGAAGGTGTGACTGGGAATATTCCCCCCATGGGAAGGTGTGGCCTGGAGTATTCCCCCCATGGGAAGGAGTGACCGGGAATATTACCTCACCCCCCATGGGAAGGTGTGACTGGGAATATTCCCCCCATGGGAAGGTGTGACCTGGAATATTCCCCCATGGGAAGGTGTGACTGGGAATATTACTCCATGGGAAGGTGTGACCGGGAATATTACCTCACCCCCCATGGGAAGGTGTGACTGGGAATATTCCCCCCATGGGAAGGTGTGACCTGGAATATTCCCCCATGGGAAGGTGTGACTGGGAATATTACTCCATGGGAAGGTGTGACCGGGAATATTACCTCACCCCCCATGGGAAGGTGTGACCGGGAATATTACCTCACCCCCCATGGGAAGGTGTGACCGGGAATATTCCCCCCATGGGAAGGTGTGACCTGGAGTATTCCCCCCCATGGGAAGGTGTGACCTGGAATATTCCCCCCATGGGAAGGTGTGACCGGGAATATTCCCCCCATGGGAAGGTGTGACCGGGAATATTCCCCCCATGGGAAGGTGTGACCGGGAATATACCCCCCATGGGAAGGTGTGACCGGGAATATTCCCCCCATGGGAAGGTGTGACTGGGAATATTCCCCCCATGGGAAGGTGTGACCGGGAATATTCCCCCCATGGGAAGGTGTGACCGGGAATATTCCCCCCATGGGAAGGTGTGACCGGGAATATTCCCCCCATGGGAAGGTGTGACCGGGAATATTCCCCCCATGGGAAGGTGTGACCGGGAATATTCCCCCCATGGGAAAGTGTGACCGGGAATATTCCCCCCATGGGAAAGTGTGACCAGGAATATACCCGCTGCCCATGGGAAAGTGTGACCGGGAATATTACCCCCATGGGAAAGTGTGACTGGGAATATTCCCCCCATGGGAAGGTGTGACCGGGAATATTACCCCCATGGGAAGGAGTGACCGGGAATATTACCTCACCCCCCATGGGAAGGTGTGACCGGGAATGTGTACCCCCATGGGAAGGAGTGACCGGGAATACTACCTCACCCCCATGGGAAGGTGTGACCGGGAATATTCCCCCCATGGGAAGGTGTGACCTGGAATATTCCCCCCATCATGGGAAGGTGTGACCTGGAATATACCCCCCCCCATGGGAAGGTGTGACCGGGAATATACCCCCCCATGGGAAGGTGTGACCGGGAATATTCCCCCCATGGGAAGGTGTGACCGGGAATATTCCCCCCCATGTGAAGGTGTGACCGGGAATATTCCCCCCATGGGAAGGTATGACCGGGATTATTCCTCCATGGGAAGGTGTGACCGGGAATATTCCCATGGGAAGGTGTGACTGGGAATATTCCCCCCATGGGAAGGTGTGGCCTGGAGTATTCCCCCCATGGGAAGGAGTGACCGGGAATATTACCTCACCCCCCATGGGAAGGTGTGACTGGGAATATTCCCCCCATGGGAAGGAGTGACCTGGAATATTCCCCCATGGGAAGGAGTGACCGGGAATATTACCCCCTTGGGAAGGAGTGACCGGGAATATTACTCCATGGGAAGGTGTGACCGGGAATATTACCTCACCCCACATGGGAAGGTGTGACCGGGAATATTCCCCCCCATGGGAAGGTATGACCGGGAATATTCCTCCATGGGAAGGTGTGACCGGGATTATTCCTCCATGGGAAGGAGTGACCGGGAATATTCCCCCTTGGGAAGGTGTGACTGGGAATATTCCTCCATGTGAAGGTGTGACTGGGAATATTCCCCCCCATGGGAAGGTGTGACTGGGAATATTCCCCCCATGGGAAGGTAGGACCGGGAATCTTCCCAGCGTTCCACAGGAAGGTGTGACCGGGGAATATTCCCAGCGTTCTACAGGAAGGCGTGACCGGGGAATATTCCCAGCGTTCCACAGGAAGGTGTGACCGGGGAATATTCCCAGCGTTCTACAGGAAGGTGTGACTGGGGAATATAACCAGCGTTCCACAGGAAGGTGTGACCGGGACATATTCCCAGCGTTCTACAGGAAGCTGTGACCGGGGAATATTCCCAGCGTTCCACAGGAAGGTGTGACCGGGGAATATTCCCAGCGTTCTACAGGAAGCTGTGGCCGGGGAATATTCCCAGCGTTCCACAGGAAGGTGTGACCGGGACATATTCCCAGCGTTCCACAGGAAGGTGTGACCGGGACATATTCCCAGCGTTCCACAGGAAGGTGTGACCGGGGAATATTCCCAGTGTTCTACAGGAAGGTGTGACCGGGACATATTCCCAGCGTTCCACAGGAAGGTGTGACCGGGGAATATTCCCAGCGTTCTACAGGAAGCTGTGGCCGGGGAATATTCCCAGCGTTCCACAGGAAGGTGTGACCGGGACATATTCCCAGCGTTCTACAGGAAGCTGTGGCCGGGGAATATTCCCAGCGTTCCACAGGAAGGTGTGACCGGGGAATATTCCCAGCGTTCCACAGGAAGGTGTGACTGGGGAATATTCCCAGCGTTCCACAGGAAGGTGTGACCGGGGAATATTCCCAGCGTTCTACAGGAAGGTGTGACCGGGGAATATTCCCAGCGTTCTACAGGAAGGTGTGACTGGGGAATATTCCCAGCGTTCCACAGGAAGGTGTGACTGGGGAATATTCCCAGTGTTCTACAGGAAGCTGTGACTGGGGAATATTCCCAGCGTTCCACAGGAAGGTGCGACTGGGGAATATTCCCAGCGTTCTACAGGAAGGTGCGACTGGGGAATAATCCCAGCATTCCACAGGAAGGTGTGACCGGGGAATATTCCCAGCGTTCTACAGGAAGGTGTGACTGGGGAATATTCCCAGCGTTCCACAGGAAGGTGTGACCGGGACATATTCCCAGCGTTCTACAGGAAGCCGTGACCGGGGAATATTCCCAGCGTTCCGCAGGAAGGTGTGACCGGGGAATATTCCCAGCGTTCTACAGGAAGCTGTGACCGGTGAATATTCCCAGTGTTCTGCAGGAAGGCGTGACCGGGGAATATTCCCAGCGTTCCACAGGAAGGTGTGACCGGGACATATTCCCAGCGTTCTACAGGAAGGTGTGACCGGGGAATATTCCCAGCGTTCCACAGGAAGGTGTGACTGGGGAATATTCCCAACGTTCCACAGGAAGGTGTGACTGGGGAATATTCCCAGCGTTCTACAGGAAGGTGTGACTGAGACATATTCCCAGCGTTCTACAGGAAGGTGTGACCGGGGAATATTCCCAGCGTTCCACAGGAAGCTGTGACCGCGGAATATTCTCAACGTTCCACAGGAAGGCGTGACTGGGGAATATTCCCAGCGTTCTACAGGAAGGTATGACCGGGGAATATTCCCAGCGTTCTACAGGAAGGTGTGACCGGGGAATATTCCCAGCGTTCTACAGGAAGGTGTGACTGGGAATATTCCCAGCGTTCTACAGGAATGTGTGACCGGGGAATATTCCCAGCGTTCTACAGGAAGGTGTGACTGGGAATATTCCCAGCGTTCTACAGGAAGGTGTGACCGGGGAATATTCCCAGCGTTCCACAGGAAGCTGTGACCGGGGAATATTCCCAGCGTTCCACAGGAAGCTGTGACCGGGGAATATTCCCAGCGTTCCACAGGAAGCTGTGACTGGGGAATATTCCCAGCGTTCTACAGGAAGGTGCGACTGGGGAATATTCCCAGCGTTCTACAGGAAGGTGCGACTGGGGAATATTCCCAGCGTTCTACAGGAAGCTGTGACCGGGTAATATTCCCAGCGTTCCACAGGAAGGTGTGACCGGGGAATATTCCCAGCGTTCCACAGGAAGGTGTGACTGGGGAATATTCCCAGTGTTCTACTGGAAGCTGTGACCGGGGAATATTCCCAGCGTTCCACAGGAAGCTGTGATCGGGGAATATTCCCAGCGTTCTACAGGAAGCTGTGACCGGGGAATATTCCCAGCGTTCCACAGGAAGCTGTGACTGGGGAATATTCCCAGCGTTCTACAGGAAGGTGTGACCGGGGAATATTCCCAGCGTTCTACAGGAAGGTGTGACCGGGGAATATTCCCAGCGTTCTACAGGAAGGTGTGACTGGGGAATATTCCCAGCGTTCCACAGGAAGGTGTGACTGGGGAATATTCCCAGTGTTCTACAGGAAGCTGTGACTGGGGAATATTCCCAGCGTTCTACAGGAAGGTGCGACTGGGGAATATTCCCAGCGTTCTACAGGAAGGTGCGACTGGGGAATATTCCCAGCGTTCTACAGGAAGGTGCGACTGGGGAATATTCCCAGCGTTCTACAGGAAGGTGCGACTGGGGAATATTCCCAGCGTTCTACAGGAAGGTGTGACCGGGGAATATTCCCAGCGTTCCACAGGAAGGTGTGACTGGGGAATATTCCCAGCGTTCCACAGGAAGGTGTGACTGGGGAATATTCCCAGCGTTCTACAGGAAGGTGTGACTGGGGAATATTCCCAGCGTTCTACAGGAAGCTGTGACTGGGGAATATTCCCAGCGTTCCACAGGAAGGTGTGACTGGGAATATTCCCAGCGATCTACAGGAAGGTGTGACCGGGGAATATTCCTAGCGTTCTACAGGAAGCTGTGTCCGGGGAATATTCCCAGCGTTCTACAGGAAGGTGTGACCGGGGAATATTCCCAGCGTTCCACAGGAAGGTGTGACTGGGGAATATTCCCAGCGTTCCACAGGAAGGTGTGACCGGGGAATATTCCCAGCGTTCCACGGGAAGCTGTGACCGGGGAATATTCCCAGCGTTCCACAGGAAGGTGTGACCGGGGAATATTCCCAGCGTTCCACAGGAAGGTGTGACCGGGGAATATTCCCAGCGTTCTACAGGAAGGTGTGACCGGGGAATATTCCCAGCGTTCTACAGGAAGGTGTGACTGGGGAATATTCCCAGCGTTCCACAGGAAGGTGTGACTGGGGAATATTCCTAGCGTTCCACAGGTAGGTGTGACTGGGGAATATTCCCAGCGTTCCACAGGAAGGTGTGACTGGGGAATATTCCCAGTGTTCTACAGGAAGCTGTGACTGGGGAATATTCCCAGCGTTCCACAGGAAGGTGTGACTGGGGAATATTCCCAGCGTTCTACAGGAAGGTGCGACTGGGGAATATTCCCAGCGTTCTACAGGAAGGTGTGACTGGGGAATATTCCCAGCGTTCTACAGGAAGGTGTGACTGGGGAATATTCCTAGCGTTCTACAGGAAGGTGCGACTGGGGAATATTCCCAGCGTTCTACAGGAAGCTGTGACTGGGGAATATTCCCAGCGTTCCACAGGAAGGTGTGACTGGGGAATATTCCCAGCGTTCTACAGGAAGGTGTGACTGGGGAATATTCCCAGCGTTCTACAGGAAGGTGTGACTGGGGAATATTCCTAGCGTTCTACAGGAAGGTGCGACTGGGGAATATTCCCAGCGTTCTACAGGAAGCTGTGACTGGGGAATATTCCCAGCGTTCCACAGGAAGGTGCGACTGGGGAATATTCCCAGCGTTCTACAGGAAGGTGTGACTGGGGAATATTCCCAGCGTTCTACAGGAAGGTGTGACTGGGGAATATTCCCAGCGTTCTACAGGAAGGTGCGACTTGGGAATATTCCCAGCGTTCTACAGGAAGGTGCGACTAGAGAATATTCCCAGCGTTCTACAGGAAGGTGCGACTGGGGAATATTCCCAGCGTTCTACAGGAAGATGTGACTGGGGAATATTCCCAGCATTCTACAGGAAGCTGTGACCGGGACATATTCCCAGCGTTCTACAGGAAGGTGTGACCGGGGAATATTCCCAGCGTTCCACAGGAAGGTGTGACCGGGACATATTCCCAGCGTTCCACAGGAAGGTGTGACCGGAGAATATTACCAGCGTTCCACAGGAAGGTGTGACTGGGGAATATTCCCAGCGTTCCACAGGAAGGTGTGACTGGGGAATATTCCCAGCGTTCCACAGGAAGGTGTGACTGGGGAATATTCCCAACGTTCTACAGGAAGCTGTGACTGGGGAATATTCCCAGCGTTCCACAGGAAGGTGTGACTGGGGAATATTCCCAGCGTTCTACAGGAAGCTGTGACTGGGGAATATTCCCAGCGTTCCACAGGAAGGTGTGACTGGGAATATTCCCAGCGTTCTACAGGAAGGTGTGACCGGGGAATATTCCCAGCGTTCTACAGAAAGCTGTGTCCGGGGAATATTCCCAGCGTTCTACAGGAAGGTGTGACCGGGGAATATTCCCAGCGTTCCACAGGAAGGTGTGACCGGGGAATATTCCCAGCGTTCTACAGGAAGGCGTGACCGGGGAATAATCCCAGCGTTCCACAGGAAGGTGTGACCGGGGAATATTCCCAGCGTTCTACAGGAAGGTGTGACCGGGGAATATTCCCAGCGTTCCACAGGAAGGTGTGACCGGGACATATTCCCAGCGTTCTACAGGAAGCTGTGACCGGGGAATATTCCCAGCGTTCCACAGGAAGGTGTGACCGGGGAATATTCCCAGCGTTCTACAGGAAGCTGTGACCGGGGAATATTCCCAGCGTTCCACAGGAAGGTGCGACTGGGGAATATTCCCAGCGTTCTACAGGAAGGTGTGACTGGGGAATATTCCCAGCGTTCTACAGGAAGGTGTGACCGGGACATATTCCCAGCGTTCTACAGGAAGGTGTGACCGGGGAATATTCCCAGCGTTCCACAGGAAGGTGTGACGGGGGAATATTCCCAGCGTTCTACAGGAAGGTGTGACTGGGGAATATTCCCAACGTTCCACAGGAAGGTGTGACTGGGGAATATTCCCAGCGTTCTACAGGAAGGTGTGACTGGGACATATTCCCAGCGTTCTACAGGAAGGTGTGACCGGGGAATATTCCCAGCGTTCCACAGGAAGCTGTGACCGGGGAATATTCCCAACGTTCCACAGGAAGGCGTGACTGGGGAATATTCCCAGCGTTCCACAGGAAGGTGTGACCGGGGAATATTCCCAGCGTTCCACAGGAAGTTGTGACCGGGACATATTCCCAGCGTTCCACAGGAAGCTGTGACCGGGGAATATTCCCAGCGTTCTACAGGAAGCTGTGACTGGGGAATATTCCCAGCGTTCCACAGGAAGCTGTGACTGGGGAATATTCCCAGCGTTCCACAGGAAGGTGTGACCGGGGAATATTCCCAGCGTTCTACAGGAAGGTGTGACCGGGGAATATTCCCAGCGTTCTACAGGAAGGTGTGACCGGGGAATATTCCCAGCGTTCCACAGGAGGGTGCGACTGGGGAATATTCCCAGCGTTCGACAGGAAGCTGTGACCGGGACATATTCCCAGCGTTCTACAGGAAGGTGTGACAGGGACATATTCCCAGCGTTCTACAGGAAGGTGTGACCGGGGAATATTCCCAGCGTTCTACAGGAAGGTGTGACTGGGGAATATTCCCAACGTTCCACAGGAAGGAGTGACTGGGGAATATTCCCAGCGTTCTACAGGAAGTTGTGACTGGGGAATATTCCCAGCGTTCTACAGGAAGCTGTGACTGGGGAATATTCCCAGCGTTCCACAGGAAGGTGTGACTGGGGAATATTCCTAGCGTTCCACAGGAAGGTGTGACTGGGGAATATTCCCAGCGTTCTACAGGAAGCTGTGACTGGGGAATATTCCCAGCGTTCCACAGGAAGGTGTGACTGGGGAATATTCCCAGCGTTCTACAGGAAGGTGTGACTGGGGAATATTCCCAGCGTTCTACAGGAAGGTGTGACTGGGGAATATTCCCAGCGTTCTACAGGAAGGTGGGACTGGGGAATATTCCCAGCGTTCTACAGGAAGGTGCGACTGGGGAATATTCCCAGCGTTCTACAGGAAGGTGCGACTGGGGAATATTCCCAGCGTTCTACAGGAAGGTGCGACTGGAGAATATTCCCAGCGTTCTACAGGAAGGTGCGACTGGGGAATATTCCCAGCGTTCTACAGGAAGATGTGACTGGGGAATATTCCTAGCATTCTACAGGAAGCTGTGACCGGGACATATTCCCAGCGTTCTACAGGAAGGTGTGACCGGGGAATATTCCCAGCGTTCCACAGGAAGGTGTGACCGGGGAATATTCCCAGCGTTCCACAGGAAGGTGTGACGGGGGAATATTCCCAGCGTTCCACAGGAAGGTGTGACTGGGGAATATTCCCAGCGTTCTACAGGAAGGTGTGACTGGGGAATATTCCCAGCGTTCTACAGGAAGCTGTGACTGGGGAATATTCCCAGCGTTCCACAGGAAGGTGTGACGGGGGAATATTCCCAGCGTTCTACAGGAAGGTGTGACTGGGGAATATTCCCAGCGTTCTACAGGAAGCTGTGACTGGGGAATATTCCCAGCGTTCTACAGGAAGGTGTGACTGGGGAATATTCCCAGCGTTCTACAGGAAGCTGTGACTGGGGAATATTCCCAGCGTTCCACAGGAAGGTGTGACGGGGGAATATTCCCAGCGTTCTACAGGAAGGTGTGACTGGGGAATATTCCCAGCGTTCTACAGGAAGCTGTGACTGGGGAATATTCCCAGCGTTCCACAGGAAGGTGTGACTGGGGAATATTCCCAGCGTTCTACAGGAAGGTGTGACCGGGGAATATTCCCAGCGTTCCACAGGAAGGTGTGACCGGGGAATATTCCCAGCGTTCTACAGGAAGGTGTGACTCGGGAATATTCCCAGCGTTCCACACGAAGGTGTGACCGGGGAATATTCCCAGCGTTCTACAGGAAGCTGTGACCGGATAATCTTCCCAGCGTTCTACAGGAAGCTGTGACTGGGGAATATTCCCAGCGTTCCACAGGAAGGTGTGACTGGGGAATATTCCCAGCGTTCCACAGGAAGGTGTGACCGGGGAATATTCCCAGCGTTCTACAGGAAGGTGTGACGGGGGAATATTCCCAGCGTTCTACAGGAAGGTGTGACCGGGACATATTCCCTGCGTTCTACAGGAAGGTGTGACCGGGGAATATTCCCGGCGTTCCACAGGAAGGTGTGACCGGGGAATATTCCCGGCGTTCCACAGGAAGGTGTGACTGGGGAATATTCCCAGCGTTCTACAGGAAGGTGTGACCGGGGAATATTCCCAGCGTTCTACAGGAAGGTGTGACCGGGGAATATTCCCAGCGTTCTACAGGAAGGTGTGACCGGGGAATATTCCCAGCGTTCTACAGGAAGCTGTGACCGGGGAATATTCCCAGCGTTCCACAGGAAGGTGTGACCGGGACATATTCCCAGAGTTCCACAGGAAAGTGTGACCGGGGAATATTCCCAGCGTTCTACAGGAAGGTGTGACCGGGACATATTCCCAGTGTTCTACAGGAAGGTGTGACTGGGGAATATTCCCAACGTTCCACAGGAAGGTGTGACTGGGGAATATTCCCAGCGTTCTACAGGAAGGTGTGACTGGGACATATTCCCAGCGTTCCACAGGAAGGTGTGACTGGGGAATATTCCCAGCGTTCTACAGGAAGGTGTGACCGGGGAATATTCCCAGCGTTCCACAGGAAGGTGTGACCGGGGAATATTCCCAGCGTTCCACAGGAAGGTCTGACCGGGGAATATTCCCAGCGTTCTACAGGAAGGTGTGACCGGGGAATATTCCCAGCGTTCTACAGGAAGGTGTGACCGGGGAATATTCCCAGCGTTCTACAGGAAGATGTGACTGGGGAATATTCCCAGCGTTCCACAGGAAGGTGTGACCGAGGAATATTCCCAGCGTTCCACAGGAAGGTGTGACCGGGGAATATTCCCAGCGTTCCACAGGAAGGTGTGACCGGGGAATATTCCCAGCGTTCTACAGGAAGGTGTGACTGGGGAATATTCCCAGCGTTCTACAGGAAGGTGTGACTGGGGAATATTCCCAGCGTTCTACAGGAAGGTGTGACTGGGGAATATTCCCAGCGTTCTACAGGAAGGTGTGACCGGGGAATATTCCCAGCGTTCTACAGGAAGGTGTGACTGGGGAATATTCCCAGCGTTCCACAGGAAGGTGTGACCGGGGAATATTCCCAGCGTTCCACAGGAAGCTGTGACCGGGGAATATTCCCAGCGTTCTACAGGAAGGTGTGACTGGGAATATTCCCAGCTTTCCACAGGAAGGTGTGACCGGGGAATATTCCCAGCGTTCTAGAGGAAGGTGTGACCGGGGAATCTTCCCAGCGTTCTAGAGGAAGGTGTGACCGGGACAAGTCTTTCACTGGTGCGTACCACAGATATCTGCTGCCACCTGGAGGGCTTCACCCTGCCCTTTGGCACTTGCCCGTAGTTTATATGGTAGGTGTTGAAGCCGTAACTGTTGGGCGCCGGATTGAAGGTGACGGTTACGCTGGTCCAGTCCTGTTGAAAGCTGACGTTTTCTGGGAGCCAGTCTGACGGAGACACAGAACAAAATACAATTTCAGTCCCAACGGAAACAGACTCAGCAGACTCTCGCGTGTGAGCCTCGGGTCAAAGGCAATCTGACCATTCGGGGGAACGGCGAGCGGTTTACCAGACGCAAGGCCCTGAGCCCGGTCTCAGCCTCACGTGAGTTCACATTTCTCTCATGGCCACTGTCTGCCCTTCTGATCTTGCTTCACCATCCATTCCCTCTGTGGCTGGGTCAAACACTTGACCACTCGCCCTGCAACCGCAGCACCGCTGTCGCTCACAACTGCACCCTCAGAGGCTTAGAACCAGAGACTGGGCCGGAACATGGCCATAGTATCACTGACCAGACGGTCAGGGGTCATTGAACAGTCAGGGGTCATTGAACAGACAGGGGTCACTGAACAGGCAGTCAGGGGTCACCGCCCAGACGGTCAGGGATCACCGGTCAGACGGTCAGGGGTCACCGGTCAGACGGTCAGGGGTCACCGGTAAGACAGTCAGGGGTCACCAGTCAGACAGTCAGGGGTCACCAGTCAGACAGTCAGGGGTCACCAGTCAGACAGTCAGGGGTCACCAGTCAGACAGTCAGGGGTCACCAGTCAGACAGTCAGGGGTCACCAGTCAGACAGTCAGGGGTCACCAGTCAGACAGTCAGGGGTCACCAGTCAGACAGTCAGGGGTCACTGACAACTAGGTATGGCCGATAATTGCCGGCTTTACCAGCGACGCCCGCATCCCGAGAATGAATAAAATAAAGGACCGGCCAGTCCCAATGGCCCAGCATTTAACTGCAGCCTCCACCAGGAGCCATTGAATGATGGGCGAGTGTCAGCACGGAGGCTGCCTGCAATCCGGCTGGAGTCAGGAGGCTCTGTCCGATATTGGAATGATACTTTAACCTGGTCACATGCATAGCGGGCTCGGAGCTCACGCTGTCTGAGCACAACTCACATCTCAGGCACTCCATCTTCCTGCTCCCGAACAGGCGACCACAATCTGAAAGAGAAGATGGCGAGACTCCGCTTTACTGAGTCCATTCTGGGAGGGTCCTGGGACCACTGTAACAGCCCACTGGCCAACCTCACATCCATGCTGGTTAACAGCTCTGCCAGGGAATACCAGCATTACCAAATATCCATCATACTTACAGCTTCACCAGCTCCTCGAAGTTCCGACACTCGCCGGGGTCCGAGTGCCAGCTAACCCATCGGTACCTCACCCAAAAGACCAGACAGTGCGTATCGGCAGGAACTTTGACCCTGGGGGTATCACGGGCAATCCCAACCCAATCTTCGCCTAACGCCCGCACTGCATGCACACTCACACACACACTCACTCGCTCGCACACACACGCACGCGCACACCCACACACACCCCCCCACACACACACACGCATGCGCTTACTCGCTCACACACACACGCACACACACACACGCATGCTCACACACCCCCCACACACACACACCGCACGCACTCACACACACACACGCGCACACCCCCCCACACACACACACACACGCACGCGCTTACTCGCTCACACGCACACACGCACGCGCTTACTCGCTCACACACACACACGCGCACACCCCCCCACACACACACACGCACTTACTCGCTCACACACACACGCACACACCCCCCACACTCACACACACGCATGCACTCGCTACCACACACACCCCCCCCACACACACACCGCACGCGCTCACTCGCACACGCACATACCCCCCCCACACACACACACACACACACCGCATTGGGCTCACTCGCTCACACACACACATACCCCCCCACACACACACACACGCATGCACTCGCTACTCGTTCACACACACAAGCTCACACACACCCCACACACAGACACCGCACGCGCTCACTCGCTCACACACACGCAAGCTCACACACCCCCCCACACACACACACGCGCTCACTCATTCACACACATGCACGCTCACACATACACACACACGTTCACATATGCATGCTCACTCACACATGAACACTCGCAAACATGCATGCTTACATACTCGCACTCTCATACACATGAATGCTCACACACGCTCACACACACACACACGTGCAAATGCTCACACACACCTACTTTCCAGCAGAAGTCACTGGCCACTGAACAGGAGGAGGAACCCTGGCTGACTTCCCTCCCGCCTAACCCTGGGGCTCTGAGGGCAGTGGAAGCCCCGTAACCTCACACCCCACTAACTCAGGAGAGGCCGAGGATGTGACCTGGGACCCTGCTGGTCAGTTCGGCTCAATACCACACCAGCTCATGGATCTTTCTTCATCTTTAGTAATCGCTTCAAGTCAGGAGGGGCTGCACAGCACCTTATGTTCTCTGGGGTAACTGTACCGGCACCTCACGGTCTCTGGGGTAACTGTACCGGCACCTCACGGTCTCTGGGGTAACTGTACCGGCACCTCATGGTCTCTGGGGTAAATGTATTGGCACCTCACGGTCTCTGGGGTAACTGTACCGGCACCTCACGGTCTCTGGGGTAACTGTACCGGCACCTCACGGTCTCTGGGGTAAATGTATTGGCACCTCACGGTCTCTGGGGTAACTGTACCGGCACCTCACGGTCTTTGGGGTAAATGTACCGGCACCTCACGGTCTCTGGGGTAACTGTTCCGGCACCTCACGGTCTCTGGGGTAACTGTACCGGCAGACTGGTTATAAATACGATAAAACCGGACTTCAGTTACCTGAGTTAAATGCAGTCTCATTGTCTGCAGCACCTGGGGAGAAAAAGAGGCAAATGTTTAATAGCGAAGTGTTCCAACACCCAGAGTGAGGGTTAATCCAACACCCGGAGTGAGGGTTAATCCAACACCCGGAGTGAGGGTTAATCCAACACCCGGAGTGAGGGTTAATCCAACACCCGGAGTGAGGGTTAATCCAACACCCGGAGTGAGGGTTAATCCAACACCCGGAGTGAGGGTTAATCCAACACCCGGAGTGAGGGTTAATCCAACACCCAGAGCAATCACCTGCCCAATGAATCTGTCTATTATTAATGTTGTATTTACTGATCAGAAAGGCAATGAGCCACATTGTGATTGCGATGTGGCCTCATGAAGTGAATGGTGAACATATTGGACAACACTGATTAGACCTTCATGTAAGAACTCGATTCCATTCTCCCAGTTTCTCCGTCTCCGTCACATCAGTTCTGACGATGCCACCTTCCATACCAGTGCTTCTGATATGTCTTCCTTTTTCCTCAACCAAGGATTCTCCTCCACCGTGGTTGACACGGCCCTCGACCGTGTCTGTTCCATTTCCCGCACTTCTGCTCTCACCCATTCCCCTCCCTCCCAGAACCACGACAGAGTTCCCCTTGTCCTCATCTTTCATCCCACCAGCCTCCACATTCAACGGATCATCCTCCGCCATTTCCGCCACCTCCAGCGTGATCCCACCACCAAACGCATCTTCCCCTCTCCTCCCCTTTCAGCATTCCAAAGGGATCGCTCCCTCCGCTACACCGTGATCCACTCCTCTATCACCCCAAAACCCCCTCCCTTTCCCACGGCACCTTCCCGTGCAAGCGCAGGAGATGCAACACCTGCCCTTTTACCTGCTCCCTTCCCACTGTCCAGGGCTCCAAACACCCCTTCCAGGTGAAACAGCGATTTACTTGTACTTCTTGCAATTTAGTATACTGTATTTGCTGCTCACGATGTGGTCTCCTCTACATTGGGGAGACCAAACGCAGATTGGGTGACCGCTTTGCGGAACACCTCCGTTCAGTCCGTAAGGGGGACACCGAGCTCCCGGTGGCCTGTCACTTTAATTCACCGCTTCACTCCCACTCTGACCTCACCGTCCTCGGCCTCTTACACTGTTCCACGGAAGCGCAGCGTAAGCTCGAGGAACAGCACCTCATCTTTCAATTAGAATTTTACAGCCTTCCGGACTCATTGAGTTCAACAATTTCAGATCATAAACATTGCTCCCATTTTTTTCAGACGGTAGCTGTTGATGATTCTGCCATTCCCATTTACACCTCCTCCAGACCCATCTCCTGTTCCTTTACTTGTCCCATTACCGCCTCCTTTCACCTCACACCATCATCCCTTTTGTCATTTAATCTCTCCGGCCTTCCACCCAATCACAGACCTTCCCCTTTTGCTCTTTCCTCCCCTCCCCCCTTTCCCTGCCTCTGCACTTGCTTAAAATCTGTCACATCTCTAACTTTTTCCAGTTCTGACGAAGGGTCATCGACCTGAAATGTTAACTCTGTTTCTCTCTCCACAGATGCTGCCTGGCCCGCTGAGCATTCCCAGCATTTTCTGTTTTTATTCAGATTTCCAGCATCCGCAGTATTCTGTCTTTGTACTGATTAGACCTTGACTTGAGGTGGACTCACGTTCTGTTTGATACTGGATGATCTGTGCTTCCTGCTGCTGTCCTGGAGGAATGGGGTACACGTTCACACTGATCAAATACTGTGACTCCGGAGGTACACAGAATATCGCCTCAATCACCTGAAGCAAGAGAGAGTGAGGGACAGAGAGCTGCTAAATCTCACAGACCCAGAGAAACACTTACACAGTAAACTCCCTCCATACTGTCCACATCAAACACTCCCAGGGCAGGTACAGCACGGGTTAGATACAGAGTAAAGCTCCCTCTACACTGTCCCGTCAAACACTCCCAGGGCAGGTACAGCAGGGGTTAGATACAGAGTAAAGCTCCCTCTACACTGTCCCCATCAAACACTCCCAGGGCAGGTACAGCACGGGCTAGATACAGAGTAAAGCTCCCTCTACACTGTCCCGTCAAACACTCCCAGGGTAGGTACAGCACGGGTTAGATACAGAGTAAAGCTCCCTCTACACTGTCCCCATCAAACACTCCCAGGGCAGGTACAGCACGGGTTAGATACAGAGTAAAGCTCCCTCTACACTGTCCCCATCAAACACTCCCAAGGCAGGTACAGCACGGGTTAGATAGAGTAAAGCTCCCTCTTCACTGACCCATCAAATACTCCCAGGGCAGGTACAGCACGGGTTAGATACAGAGTAAAGCTCCCTCTACACTGTCCCCATCAAACACTCCCAGGGCAGGTTCAACACGGGTTAGATACAGAGTAAAGCTCCCTCTACACTGTCCCGATCAAACACTCCCAGGGCAGGTACAGCACGGGTTAGATACAGAGTAAAGCTCCCTCTACA
Organism: Squalus acanthias; assembly: GCA_030390025.1. Taxonomy (NCBI): domain Eukaryota; kingdom Metazoa; phylum Chordata; class Chondrichthyes; order Squaliformes; family Squalidae; genus Squalus; species Squalus acanthias. The sequence continues at coordinate 109,074 of JASTWF010000982.1, read as the reverse complement.
CTGTCCCATCAAACACTCCCAGGGCAGGTACAGCACGGGTTACATACAGAGTAACGCTCCATCTGCACTGTCCCCATCAAACACTCCCAGGGCAGGTACAGCACGGATTAGATACAGAGTAAAGCTCCCTCTGCACTGTCCCCATCAAACACTCCCAGGGCAGGTACAGCACGGGTTAGATACAGAGTAAAGCTCCCTCACTCAGAGGGTAGTAGGTCTGTGGAATTTGCTGCCCCAGGAAGCTGTGGAAGCTACATCATTAAATAAATTTAAAACAAAAATAGACAGTTTCCTAGAAGTAAAGGGAATTAGGGGTTATGGGTAGCGGGCAGGAAATTGGACATGAGGCGGAGTTCAGATCGGTCGAGGCCCTGTGGGTGGCGTAGCGGGCCCAGGGGCTGAGTGGCCAGGTCCTGCTCCTACTTCTTGTGTTCTTTAGATTTGAGGTGAGGATCAGATCAGCCATGATATTATTGAATGGCGGAGCAGGCTCGAAGGGCCGATTGGCCTACTCCTGCTCCTATTTCTTATGTTCTTATGTTCTTACACTGTCCCCATCAAACACTCCCAGGGCAGGTACAACACGGGTTAGATACAGAGTAAAGCTCCCTCTACACTGTCCCCATCAAACACGCCCAGGGCAGGTACAGCACGGGTTAGATACAGAGTAAAGCTCCCTCTACACTGTCCCGATCAAACACTCCCAGGGCAGGTACAGCACGGGGTTAGATACAGAGTAAAGCTCCCTCTACACTGTCCCGATCAAACACTCCCAGGGCAGGTACAGCACGGGGTTAGATACAGAGTAAAGCTCCCTCTACACTGTCCCCATCAAACACGCCCAGGGCAGCTACAGCACGGGGTTAGATACAGAGTAAAGCTCCCTCTACACTGTCCCATCAAACACTCCCAGGGCAGGTACAGCACGGGTTAGACAGAGAGTAAAGCTCCCTACTCACTGCACCTTAACCCGAATTGCAGGTGATCGCCCCCTACTGTTTCAGTGTAATATCAGCGTGTCCCTTGGTTCTTGGATCTCGATAATCTTCCCGCACCCAACAAAGAGATAATGAAGGTTCGGCTCACCAGCTCGGAGCTCAGCACTGCTCCCCGTTTGATGTCGAGCTGCCTGCACTCTGAGTAAGTGTTCCAGCTGTCAATAGCGCGGACTCTCACCTGGAATCCTTGCAAGAATGTTATTCCTGAAATCAAATGTACCAAGAGCTGAGAAATTAGTGTTTAATTCTGAGCCCCAAGGAAAGGTTGGTGCAGTGAGCATGAGACAGAGAAGGTCAGGAGTCCAAACACAAACACACAACAAAAATCAGCCAATACTGAGGGAGCGCCGCACTGGCGGAGGGGCGGTACTGAGGGAGAGCTGCACTGTCGGAGGGGCGGTACTGAGGCAGCGCCGCACTGTCAGAGGGGCGGTACTGAGGCAGCGCCGCACTGTCGGAGGGGCGGTACTGAGGCAGCACCGCACTGTCGGAGGGGCGGTACTGAGGGAGCGCCGCACTGTCGGAGGGGCGGTACTGAGGGAGCGCCGCACTGTCGGAGGGGCGGTACTGAGGGAGCGCCGCACTGTCGGAGGGGCGGTACTGAGGGAGTGCTGCACTGTCGGAGAGGCAGTGCTGCACTGTTGGAGGAGCCACAGCTCTCATGACATGTTATACCAAGGCCTCGTCTGCCTGTTCATGCGATGTTAAAGATCCCATGGCACTATTGGAATAGCAGCGAGCTATCCCGGTCCTGCGGTCAAAATTCCTCCCTCAACCAACAGCACCAAAAGCAGAGTAACCTGTCATTCAGCTCAGTGCTGTTTATGAGAGGGTGCTGTGCACGAAGGGACTGCCACCTTTAAATACAGAACAAGGGTTCACTGCACGCAAAGCGCTTCAGACATCGTTTAGATATGTGAAGAGAAAAAGATTGGTGAAGTCAAGCGTAGGTCCCTTGCAGTCAGAATCAGGGGAATTTATAATGGGGAACAAAGAAATGGCTGACCAATTAAATACATACTTTGGTTCTGTCTTCACAAAGGAGGACACAGATAACCTTCCAGAGATGTCAGGGAACATAGAGTCTAATGAGAGGAAGGAACTGAATGAAATCAGTATTTGTAGGGAAATGGTGTTAGGGAAATTGACGGGATTGAAGGCCGATAAATCCCCAGGGCCTGATAATCTACATCCTAGGGTACTTAAGAAAGTGGCCCTAGAAATAGTAGATGCATTGCTGGTCATCTTCCAAAATTCTATAGACTCTGGCACAGTTCCCATGGATTGGAGGGTAGCGAATGTAACCCCACTATTTAAAAAAGGTGGTAGAGAGAAAACGGGGAATTATAGACCGGTAAGCCTGACATCAGTAGTGGGGAAAATGCTAGAGTCCATTATAAAAGATGTAATGGCAGAGCACTTGGAAAACAGTGACAGGATCGGACAAAGTCAACATGGATTTACAAAAGGTAAATCGTGCTTGACTAATCCACTGGAATTTTTTGAGGATGTAACTGGTAGAATAGATAAGGGAGAACCAGTGGATGTGGTGTATTTGGACTTTCAGAAGGCTTTTGATAAGATCCCGCATAAGAGATTAGCGTGTAAAGTTAAAGCACATGGGATTGGGGGTAAGGTACTGACTTGGATAGAGAACTGGTTGGCAGACAGGAAGCAAAGATTTGGAATAAACGGGTCTTTTTCCGAGTGGCAGGCAGTGACTAGTGGGGTACCGCAGGGATTGGTGCTAGGACCCCAGCTATTCACAATATACTGTATATTAATGATCTAGACGAGGGAACTAGATGTAATATCTCCAAGTTTGCAGACGACACAAAGCTGGGTGGGTGTGTGTGCTGTGAGGAGGATGCCGAGAAACTCCAGTATGATTTGGACAGGTTGGGTGATTGGGCAGATGCATGGCAGATGCAGTACAATGTGGATAAATGCGAGGTTATCCACTTTGGTGGCAAAAACAGGAAGGCAGAGTATTATCTGAATGGCAATAGATTGGGAAAAGGGGAAGTGCAACGATACCTGGGTGTCCTTGTGCACCAGTTGCTGAAGGTAAACATGCAGGTGCAGCAGGCGGTTAAGAAGGCAAATGGAATGTTGGCCTTCATAGCAAGAGGATTCGAGTACAGGAGCAAGGATGTCTTGCTGCAGTTGTACAGGGCCTTGGTGAGACCACACCTTGAGTATTGTGTGCAGTTTTGGTCGCCTTATCTGAGGAAGGATGTTCTTGCCATGGAGGGAGTGCAGCGAAGATTCACCAGACTGATACCTGGGATGGCAGGAATGATGTATGAGGAGAGATTGGGTCGATTGGGCTTATATTCGCTGGAGTTTAGAAGAATGAGAGGGGATCTCATTGAAACTTATAAAATTCTAACAGGACTAGACAGACTAGATGCAGGAAGGATGTTCCCGATGGTCGGGAGTCCAGAACCAGAGGTCACAGTCTAAGGATAAGGGGTAAGCCATTTAGGACAGAGATGAGGAGGAATTTCTTCACCCAGAGAGTGGTGAAGCTGTAGAATTCTCTACCACAAAAGGCAGTTGAGGTCAATTCATCAAATATATTCAAGAAGGAGTTAGATATATTTCTTAAAGCAAAAGGGATCAAGCGATATGGGGAGAAAGCAGGGACAGGGTACTGAATTTGGATGATCAGCAATGATCTCATTAAATAGCGGAGCAGGCTCGAGGGGCCGAATGGCCTACTCCTGCTCCTATCTTCTATGTTTCTAGGTAGATACAGGATAAGGAGCTATAAGTGCGCCTTCTATAACAATTATTACCTTACCATTGTCAAACATCTACAGAGTGGCCTGTGTACAGAGAAGAGTCTGTGTGTGTGTGGGTGATGGAGGAGCTGGTATCTGAGAGTAGGACAGGCTGAGTGTGTGGGGGTGATGGAGGAGCTGGTATCTGAGAGTGGGACAGGCTGTGTGTGGGTGATGAAGGAGCTGGTATCGGAGAGTGGGACAGCTGTGTGTGTGGGGGTGATGGAGGAGCTGGTATCTGAGAGTGGGACAGGCTGTGTGTGGGTAATGGAGGAGCTGGTATCTGAGAGTGGGACAGGCTGTGTGTGGGTGATGGAGGAGCTGGTATCTGAGAGTGGGACAGGCTGTGTGTGGGTGTTGGAGGAGCTGGTATCAGAGAGTGGGACAGGCTGTGTGTGGGTGATGGAGGAGCTGGTATCTGAGAGTGGGACAGGCTGTGTGTGTGTGGGTGATGGAGGAGCTGGTATCTGAGAGTGGGACAGGCTGTGTGTGGGTGATGGAGGAGCTGGTATCTGAGAGTGGGACAGGCTGTGTGTGGGTGATGGAGGAGCTGGTATCTGAGAGTGGGACAGGCTGTGTGTGGGTGGTGGAGGAGCTGGTATCTGAGAGGGAGACAGTCTGTGTGTGGGTGATGGAGGAGCTGGTATCTGAGAGTGGGACAGGCTGTGTGTGGGTGATGGAGGAGCTGGTATCTGAGAGTGGGACAGGCTGTGTGTGTGGGTGATGGAGGAGCTGGTATCTGAGAGTGACACAGTCTGTGTGTGGGTGATGGAGGAGCTGGTATCTGAGAGTGGGACAGGCTGTGTGTGGGTGATGGAGGAGCTGGTATCTGAGAGTGGGACAGGCTGTGTGTGGGTGATGGAGGAGCTGGTATCTGAGAGTGGGATAGGCTGTGTGTGGGTGATAGAGGAGCTGGTATCTGAGATTGGGACAGGCTGTGTGTGGCTGATGGAGGAGCTGGTATCTGAGTGAGACAGGCTGTGTGTGAGTGATGGAGGAGCTGGTATCTGAGAGGGAGACAGGCTGTGTGTGGGTGATGGAGGATCTGGTATCTGAGAGTGGGACAGGCTGTGTGTGGGTGATGGAGGAGCTGGTATCGGAGAGTGGGACAGGCTGTGTGTGTGTGTGGGTGATGGAGGAGCTGGTATCGGAGAGTGGGACAGGCTGTGTGTGGGTGGGTGATGGAGGAGCTGGTATCTGAGAGTGGGACAGGCTGTGTGTGGGTGATGGAGGAGCTGGTATCTGAGAGTGGGACAGGCTGTGTGTGTGAGGGTGTTGGAGGAGCTGGTATCTGAGAGTGGGACAGGCTGTGTGTGTGTGGGCGATGGAGGAGCTGGTATCTGAGAGTGACACAGGCTGTGTGTGGGTGATGGAGCAGCTGGTATCTGAGAGTGGGACAGGCTGTGTGTGGGTGTGATGGAGGAGCTGGTATCTGAGAGTGGGACAGGCTGTGTGTGGGTGATGGAGGAGCTGGTATCTGAGAGTGGGACAGGCTGTGTGTGGGTGATGGAGGAGCTGGTATCTGAGAGTGGGACAGGCTGTGTGTGTGAGGGTGTTGGAGGAGCTGGTATCTGAGAGTGGGACAGGCTCTGTGTGTGAGGGTTTTGGAGGAGCTGGTATCTGAGAGTGGGACAGGCTGTGTGTGTGTGGGTGATGGAGGAGCTGGTATCTGAGAGTGGGACAGACTGTGTGTGGGTGATGGAGGAGCTGGTATCTGCGAGTGGGACAGGCTGTGTGTGGGTGATGGAGGAGCTGGTATCTGAGAGTGCGACAGGCTGTGTGTGGGTGATGGAGGAGCTGGTATCTGAGAGTGGGACAGGCTGTGTGTGGGTGATGGAGGAGATGGTATCTGAGAGTGAGACAGGCTGTGAGTGGGTGATGGAGGAGCTGGTATCTGAGAGTGGGACAGGCTGTGTGTGGGTGATGGAGGAGCTGGTATCTGGGAGTGGGACAGGCTGTGTGTGGGTGATGGAGGAGCTGGTATATGAGAGTGGGACAGGCTGTGTGGAGGGTGATGGAGGAGCTGGTATCGGAGAGTGGGACAGGCTGTGTGTGTGTGGGTGATGGAGGAGCTGGTATCTGAGAGTGGGACAGGCTGTGTGTGGGTGATGGAGGAGTTGGTATCTGAGAGTGGGACAGGCTATGTGTGGGTGATGGAGGAGCTGGTATCTGAGAGTAGGACAGGCTGTGTGTGGGTAATGGAGGAGCTGGTATCTGAGAGTGGGACAGGCTGTGTGTGGGTGATGGAGGAGCTGGTATCGGAGAGTGGGACAGGCTGTGTGTGGGTGATGGAGGATCTGGTATCTGAGAGTGGGACAGGCTGTGTGTGTGTGATGGAGGAGCTGGTATCTGAGAGTGGGAGAGGCTGTGTGTGGGTGATGGTGGAGCTGGTATCTGAGAGAGACACAGTCTGTGTGTGGGTGATGGAGGAGCTAGTATCTGAGAGTGGGAGAGGCTGTGTGTGGGTGATGGAGGAGCTGGTATCTGTGTGTGGGACAGGCTGTGTGTGGGTGATGGAGGAGCTGGTATCTGAGAGTGGGACAGGCTGTCTGTGGGTGGGTGATGGAGGAGCTGGTATCTGGGAGTGGGACAGGCTGTGTGTGGGTGGGTGATGGAGGAGCTGGTATCTGGGAGTGGGACAGGCTGTGTGGGGGTGATGGAGGAGCTGGTATCGGAGAGTGGGACAGGCTGTGTGTGTGAGGGTTTTGGAGGAGCTGGTATCTGAGAGTGCGACAGGCTGTGTGTGTGGGTGATGGAGGAGCTGGTATCTGAGAGTGGGACAGGCTGTGTGTGGGTGATGGAGGAGCTGGTATCTGAGAGTGGAACATGCTGTGTGTGTGGGATGGAGGAGCTGGTATCTGAGAGTGAGACAGGCTGTGTGGGTGTGATGGAGGAGCTGGTATCTGAGAGGGAGACAGGCTGTGTGTGGGTGATGGAGGAGCTGGTATCTGAGAGTGGGACAGGCTGTGTGTGGGTGATGGAGGAGCTGGTATCTGAGAGTGGGACAGGCTGTGTGTGGGTGATGGAGGAGATGGTATCTGAGAGTGAGACAGGCTGTGTGTGGGTGATGGAGGAGCTGGTATCTGGGAGTGGGACAGGCTGTGTGTGGGTGATGGAGGAGCTGGTATATGAGAGTGGGACAGGCTGTGTGGAGGGTGATGGAGGAGCTGGTATCGGAGAGTGGGACAGGCTGTGTGTGTGTGGGTGATGGAGGAGCTGGTATCTGAGAGTGGGACAGGCTGTGTGTGGGTGATGGAGGAGTTGGTATCTGAGAGTGGGACAGGCTATGTGTGGGTGATGGAGGAGCTGGTATCTGAGAGTGGGACAGGCTGTGTGTGGGTGGGTGATGGAGGAGCTGGTATCTGAGAGTGGGACAGGCTGTGTGTGGGTGATGGAGGAGCTTGTATCTGAGAGTGGGACAGGCTGTGTGTGTGAGGGTATTGGAGGAGCTGGTATCTGAGAGTGGGACTGGCTGTGTGTGGGTGATGGAGGAGCTGGTATCTGAGAGTGGGACAGGCTGTGTGTGGGTGATGGAGGAGCTGGTATCGGAGAGTGGGACAGGCTGTGTGTGGGTGATGGAGGAGCTGGTATCTGAGAGTGGGACAGGCTGTGTGTGTGTGATGGAGGAGCTGGTATCTGAGAGTGGGAGAGGCTGTGTGTGGGTGATGGTGGAGCTGGTATCTGAGAGAGACACAGTCTGTGTGTGGGTGATGGAGGAGCTGGTATCTGAGAGTGGGAGAGGCTGTGTGTGGGTGATGGAGGAGCTGGTATCTGAGAGTGGGACAGGCTGTGTGTGGGTGATGGAGGAGCTGGTATCTGAGAGTGGGACAGGCTGTGTGTGGGTGATGGAGGAGCTGGTATCTGAGAGTGGGACAGGCTGTGTGTGGGTGATGGAGGAGCTGGTATCTGTGTGTGGGACAGGCTGTGTGTGGTTGATGGAGGAGCTGGTATCTGAGAGTGGGACAGGCTGTCTGTGGGTGGGTGATGGAGGAGCTGGTATCTGGGAGTGGGACAGGCTGTGTGTGGGTGATGGAGGAGCTGGTATCTGAGAGTGGGACAGGCTGGTATCTGAGAGTGGGACAGGCTGTGTGTGGGTGATGGAGGAGCTGGTATCTGAGAGTGGGACAGACTGTGTGTGTGAGGCTGATGGAGGAGCTGGTATCCGAGAGTGGGACAGGCTGTGTGAGGGTGTTGGAGGAGCTGGTATCTGAGAGTGGGACAGGCTGTGTGTGGGTGGGTGATGGAGGAGCTGGTATCTGGGAGTGGGACAGGCTGTGTGTGGGTGATGGAGGAGCTGGTATCGGAGAGTGGGACAGGCTGTGTTTGTGAGGGTGATGGAGGAGCTGGTATCTGAGAGTGGGACAGGCTGTGTGTGGGTGATGGAGGAGCTGGTATCTGAGAGTGGGACAGGCTGGTATCTGAGAGTGGGACAGGCTGTGTGTGGGTGATGGAGGAGCTGGTATCTGAGAGTGGGATAGGCTGTGTGTGTGTGATGGAGGAGCTGGTATCTGAGAGTGGGACAGACTGTGTGTGTGAGGGTGATGGAGGAGCTGGTATCTGAGAGTGGGACAGGCTGTGTGTGTGTGATGGAGGAGCTGGTATCTGGGAGTGGGACAGGCTGTGTGTGGGTGATGGAGGAGCTGGTATCTGAGAGTGGGACAGGCTGTGTGAGGGTGATGGAGGAGCTGGTATCGGAGAGTGGGACAGGCTGTGTGTGTGTGGGTGATGGAGGAGCTGGTATCTGAGAGTGGGACAGGCTGTGTGGGGGTGATGGAGGAGCTGGTATCGGAGAGTGGGACAGGCTGTGTGTGGGTGGGTGATGGAGGAGCTGCTATCTGAGAGTGGGACAGGCTGTGTGTGGGTGTTGTAGGAGCTGGTATCTGAGAGTGGGGACAGGCTGTGTGTGGGTGATGGAGGAGCTGGTATCTGAGAGTGGGGACAGGCTGTGTGAGGGTGTTGGAGGAGCTGGTATCTGAGAGTGGGACAGGCTGTGTGTGGGTGATGGAGGAGCTGGTATCAGAGAGTGGGACAGGCTGTGTGTGGGTGATGGAGGAGCTGGTATCTGAGAGTGGGACAGGCTGTGTGTGGGTGATGGAGGAGCTGGTATCTGAGAGTGGGACAGGCTCTGTTTGTGTGATGGAGGAGCTGGTATCTGAGAGTGGGACAGGCTGTGTGTGGGTGATGGAGGAGCTGGTATCTGAGAGTGGGACATGCTGTGTGTGGGTGATGGAGGAGCTGTTATCTGAGAGTGGGACAGGCTGTGTGTGGGTGATGGAGGAGCTGGTATCTGAGAGTGGGACAGGCTGTGTGAGGGTGATGGAGGAGCTGGTATCTGAGAGTGGGACAGGCTGAGTGTGGGGGTGATGGAGGAGCTGGTATCTGAGAGTGGGACAGGCTGTGTGTGGGTGATGGAGGGGCTGGTATCTGAGAGTGGGACATGCTGTGTGTGGGTGATGGAGGAGCTGGTATCTGAGAGTGGGACAGGCTGTGTGTGTGAGGGTGTTGGAGGAGCTGGTATCTGAGAGTGGGACAGGCTGTGTGTGTGTGGGTGATGGAGGAGCTGGTATCTGAGAGTGGGACAGACTGTGTGTGTGAGGGTGATGGAGGAGCTGGTATCTGAGAGTGGGACAGGCTGTGTGTGGGTGATGGAGGAGCTGGTATCTGAGAGTGGGACAGGCTGTGTGTGTGAGGGTGATGGAGGAGCTGGTATCTGAGAGTGGGACAGGCTGTGTGTGGGTGATGGAGGAGCTGGTATCTGAGAGTGGGGACAGGCTGTGTGTGTGAGGGTGATGGAGGAGCTGGTATCTGAGAGTGGGGACAGTCTGTGTGTGGGTGATGGAGGAGCTGGTATCGGAGAGTGGGACAGGCTGTGTGTGGGTGATGGAGGAGCTGGTATCTGAGAGTGGGACAGGCTGTGTGTGGGTGATGGAGGAGCTGGTATCTGAGAGTGGGACAGGCTGTGTGTGGGTGATGGAGGAGCTGGTATCTGAGAGTGGGGACAGGCTGTGTGTGGGTGATGGAGGAGCTGGTATCTGAGAGTGGGACAGGCTGTGTGTGTGTGATGGAGGTCTTGGTATCTGAGAGTGGGACAGGCTGTGTGTGGGTGATGGAGGAGCTGGTATCTGAGAGTGGGACAGGCTGTGTGTGTGAGGGTGTTGGAGGAGCTGGTATCTGAGAGTGGGACAGGCTGTGTGTGGGTGGGTGATGGAGGAGCTGGTATCTGAGAGTGGGACAGGCTGTGTGTGGGTGATGGAGGAGCTTGTATCTGAGAGTGGGACAGGCTGTGTGTGTGAGGGTATTGGAGGAGCTGGTATCTGAGAGTGGGACTGGCTGTGTGTGGGTGATGGAGGAGCTGGTATCTGAGAGTAGGACAGGCTGTGTGTGGGTAATGGAGGAGCTGGTATCTGAGAGTGGGACAGGCTGTGTGTGGGTGATGGAGGAGCTGGTATCGGAGAGTGGGACAGGCTGTGTGTGGGTGATGGAGGAGCTGGTATCTGAGAGTGGGACAGGCTGTGTGTGTGTGATGGAGGAGCTGGTATCTGAGAGTGGGAGAGGCTGTGTGTGGGTGATGGTGGAGCTGGTATCTGAGAGAGACACAGTCTGTGTGTGGGTGATGGAGGAGCTGGTATCTGAGAGTGGGAGAGGCTGTGTGTGGGTGATGGAGGAGCTGGTATCTGAGAGTGGGACAGGCTGTGTGTGGGTGATGGAGGAGCTGGTATCTGAGAGTGGGACAGGCTGTGTGTGGGTGATGGAGGAGCTGGTATCTGAGAGTGGGACAGGCTGTGTGTGGGTGATGGAGGAGCTGGTATCTGTGTGTGGGACAGGCTGTGTGTGGTTGATGGAGGAGCTGGTATCTGAGAGTGGGACAGGCTGTGTGTGTGAGGGTGTTGGAGGAGCTGGTATCTGAGAGTGGGACAGGCTGTGTGTGTGTGGGTGATGGAGGAGCTGGTATCTGAGAGTGGGACAGACTGTGTGTGTGAGGGTGATGGAGGAGCTGGTATCTGAGAGTGGGACAGGCTGTGTGTGGGTGATGGAGGAGCTGGTATCTGAGAGTGGGACAGGCTGTGTGTGTGAGGGTGATGGAGGAGCTGGTATCTGAGAGTGGGACAGGCTGTGTGTGGGTGATGGAGGAGCTGGTATCTGAGAGTGGGGACAGGCTGTGTGTGTGAGGGTGATGGAGGAGCTGGTATCTGAGAGTGGGGACAGTCTGTGTGTGGGTGATGGAGGAGCTGGTATCGGAGAGTGGGACAGGCTGTGTGTGGGTGATGGAGGAGCTGGTATCTGAGAGTGGGACAGGCTGTGTGTGGGTGATGGAGGAGCTGGTATCTGAGAGTGGGACAGGCTGTGTGTGGGTGATGGAGGAGCTGGTATCTGAGAGTGGGGACAGGCTGTGTGTGGGTGATGGAGGAGCTGGTATCTGAGAGTGGGACAGGCTGTGTGTGTGTGATGGAGGTCTTGGTATCTGAGAGTGGGACAGGCTGTGTGTGGGTGATGGAGGAGCTGGTATCTGAGAGTGGGACAGGCTGTGTGTGTGAGGGTGTTGGAGGAGCTGGTATCTGAGAGTGGGACAGGCTGTGTGTGGGTGGGTGATGGAGGAGCTGGTATCTGAGAGTGGGACAGGCTGTGTGTGGGTGATGGAGGAGCTTGTATCTGAGAGTGGGACAGGCTGTGTGTGTGAGGGTATTGGAGGAGCTGGTATCTGAGAGTGGGACTGGCTGTGTGTGGGTGATGGAGGAGCTGGTATCTGAGAGTAGGACAGGCTGTGTGTGGGTAATGGAGGAGCTGGTATCTGAGAGTGGGACAGGCTGTGTGTGGGTGATGGAGGAGCTGGTATCGGAGAGTGGGACAGGCTGTGTGTGGGTGATGGAGGAGCTGGTATCTGAGAGTGGGACAGGCTGTGTGTGTGTGATGGAGGAGCTGGTATCTGAGAGTGGGAGAGGCTGTGTGTGGGTGATGGTGGAGCTGGTATCTGAGAGAGACACAGTCTGTGTGTGGGTGATGGAGGAGCTGGTATCTGAGAGTGGGAGAGGCTGTGTGTGGGTGATGGAGGAGCTGGTATCTGAGAGTGGGACAGGCTGTGTGTGGGTGATGGAGGAGCTGGTATCTGAGAGTGGGACAGGCTGTGTGTGGGTGATGGAGGAGCTGGTATCTGAGAGTGGGACAGGCTGTGTGTGGGTGATGGAGGAGCTGGTATCTGTGTGTGGGACAGGCTGTGTGTGGTTGATGGAGGAGCTGGTATCTGAGAGTGGGACAGGCTGTCTGTGGGTGGGTGATGGAGGAGCTGGTATCTGGGAGTGGGACAGGCTGTGTGTGGGTGATGGAGGAGCTGGTATCTGAGAGTGGGACAGGCTGGTATCTGAGAGTGGGACAGGCTGTGTGTGGGTGATGGAGGAGCTGGTATCTGAGAGTGGGACAGGCTGTGTGTGAGTGATGGAGGAGCTGGTATCTGAGAGTGGGACAGACTGTGTGTGTGAGGGTGATGGAGGAGCTGGTATCTGAGAGTGGGACAGGCTGTGTGAGGGTGTTGGAGGAGCTGGTATCTGAGAGTGGGACAGGCTGTGTGTGGGTGGGTGATGGAGGAGCTGGTATCTGGGAGTGGGACAGGCTGTGTGTGGGTGATGGAGGAGCTGGTATCTGAGAGTGGGATAGGCTGTGTGTGTGTGATGGAGGAGCTGGTATCTGAGAGTGGGACAGGCTGGTATCTGAGAGTGGGACAGGCTGTGTGTGGGTGATGGAGGAGCTGGTATCTGAGAGTGGGATAGGCTGTGTGTGTGTGATGGAGGAGCTGGTATCTGAGAGTGGGACAGACTGTGTGTGTGAGGGTGATGGAGGAGCTGGTATCTGAGAGTGGGACAGGCTGTGTGTGTGTGATGGAGGAGCTGGTATCTGGGAGTGGGACAGGCTGTGTGTGGGTGATGGAGGAGCTGGTATCTGAGAGTGGGACAGGCTGTGTGAGGGTGATGGAGGAGCTGGTATCGGAGAGTGGGACAGGCTGTGTGTGTGTGGGTGATGGAGGAGCTGGTATCTGAGAGTGGGACAGGCTGTGTGGGGGTGATGGAGGAGCTGGTATCGGAGAGTGGGACAGGCTGTGTGTGGGTGGGTGATGGAGGAGCTGCTATCTGAGAGTGGGACAGGCTGTGTGTGGGTGTTGTAGGAGCTGGTATCTGAGAGTGGGGACAGGCTGTGTGTGGGTGATGGAGGAGCTGGTATCTGAGAGTGGGGACAGGCTGTGTGTGGGTGATGGAGGAGCTGGTATCTGAGAGTGGGACAGGCTCTGTTTGTGTGATGGAGGAGCTGGTATCTGAGAGTGGGACAGGCTGTGTGTGGGTGATGGAGGAGGTGGTATCTGAGAGTGGGACAGGCTGTGTGTGGGTGATGGAGGAGCTGGTATCTGAGAGTGGGACAGGCTGTGTGTGGGTGATGGAGGAGGTGGTATCTGAGAGTGGGACAGGCTGTGTGTGGGTGTTGGAGGAGCTGGTATCAGAGAGTGGGACAGGCTGTGTGTGTGTGATGGAGGAGCTGGTATCTGAGAGTGGGACAGGCTGTGTGAGGGTGTTGGAGGAGCTGGTATCTGAGAGTGGGACAGGCTGTGTGTGGGTGATGGAGGAGCTGGTATCAGAGAGTGGGACAGGCTGTGTGTGGGTGATGGAGGAGCTGGTGTCTGAGAGTGGGACAGGCTGTGTGTGGGTGATGGAGGAGCTGGTATCTGGGAGTGGGACAGGCTGTGTGTGGATTTTGGAGGAGCTGGTATCTGAGAGTGGGACAGGCTGAGTGTGGGGGTGATGGAGGAGCTGGTATCTGAGAGTGGGACAGGCTGTGTGTGGGTGATGGAGGGGCTGGTATCTGAGAGTGGGACATGCTGTGTGTGGGTGATGGAGGAGCTGGTATCTGAGAGTGGGACAGGCTGTGTGTGTGAGGGTGTTGGAGGAGCTGGTATCTGAGAGTGGGACAGGCTGTGTGTGTGTGGGTGATGGAGGAGCTGGTATCTGAGAGTGGGACAGACTGTGTGTGTGAGGGTGATGGAGGAGCTGGTATCTGAGAGTGGGACATGCTGTGTGTGGGTGATGGAGGAGCTGGTATCTGAGAGTGGGACAGGCTGTGTGTGTGAGGGTGTTGGAGGAGCTGGTATCTGAGAGTGGGACAGGCTGTGTGTGTGTGGGTGATGGAGGAGCTGGTATCTGAGAATGGGACAGACTGTGTGTGTGAGGGTGATGGAGGAGCTGGTATCTGAGAGTGGGACAGGCTGTGTGTGGGTGATGGAGGAGCTGGTATCTGAGAGTGGGACAGGCTGTGTGTGTGAGGGTGATGGAGGAGCTGGTATCTGAGAGTGGGACAGGCTGTGTGTGTGTGATGGAGGTCTTGGTATCTGAGAGTGGGACAGGCTGTGTGTGGGTGATGGAGGAGCTGGTATCTGAGAGTGGGACAGGCTGTGTGTGTGAGGGTGTTGGAGGAGCTGGTATCTGAGAGTGGGACAGGCTGTGTGTGTGTGGGTGATGGAGGAGCTGATATCGGAGAGTGGGACAGGCTGTGTGTGGCTGATGGAGGAGCTGGTATCTGAGTGAGACAGGCTGTGTGTGTGTGATGGAGGAGCTGGTATCTGAGAGGGAGACAGGCTGTGTGTGGGTGATGGAGGAGCTGGTATCTGAGAGTGAGACAGGCTGTGTGTGGGTGTGATGGAGGAGCTGGTATCTGAGAGTGGGACAGGCTGTGTGTGGGTGATGGAGGAGCTGGTATCTGAGAGTGGGACAGGCTCTGTGTGTGTGATGGAGGAGCTGGTATCTGAGAGTGGGACAGGCTGTATGTGTGTGGGCGATGGAGGAGCTGGTATCTGAGAGTGAGACAGGCTGTGGGTGGGTGATGGAGGAGCTGGTATCTGAGAGTGGGACAGGCTGTGTGTGGGTGATGGAGCAGCTGGTATCTGAGAGTGGGACAGGCTGTGTGTGGGTGTTGGAGGAGCTGGTATCTGAGAGTGGGACAGGCTGTGTGTGGGTGATGGAGGAGCTGGTATCTGAGAGTGGGACAGGCTGTGTGTGGGTGATGGAGGAGCTGGTATCTGAGAGTGAGACAGTCTGTGTGTGGGTGATGGAGGAGCTGGTATCTGAGAGTGAGACAGTCTGTGTGTGTGTGGGTGATGGAGGAGCTGGTATCTGAGAGTGGGACAGGCTGTGTGAGGGTGATGGAGGAGCTGGTATCGGAGAGTGGGACAGGCTGTGTGTGTGTGTGGATGATGGAGGAGCTCGTATCTGAGAGTGGGACAGGCTGTGTGTGGGTGATGGAGGAGCTGGTATCTGAGAGTGGGACAGGCTGTGTGTGGGTAATGGAGGAGCTGGTATCTGAGAGTGAGACAGTCTGTGTGTGGGTGATGGAGGAGCTGGTATCTGAGAGTGAGACAGTCTGTGTGTGGGTGATGGAGGAGCTGGTATCTGAGAGTGGGACAGGCTGTGTGTGGGTGATGGAGGAGCTGGTATCTGAGAGTGGGGACAGGCTGTGTGTGGGTGATGGAGGAGCTGGTATCTGAGAGTGGGACAGGCTGTGTGAGGGTGTTGGAGGAGCTGGTATCTGAGAGTGGGACAGGCTGTGTGTGGGTGATGGAGGAGCTGGTATGTGAGAGTGGGACAGGCTGTGTGTGGGTGATGGAGGAGCTGGTATCTGAGAGTGGGGACAGGCTGTGTGTGGGTAATGGAGGAGCTGGTATCTGAGAGTGGGACAGGCTCTGTTTGTGTGATGGAGGAGCTGGTATCTGAGAGTGGGACAGGCTGTGTGTGGGTGTTGGAGGAGCTGGTATCTGAGAGTGGGACAGGCTGTGTGTGGGTGATGGAGGAGCTGGTATCTGAGAGTGGGGCTGTCTGTGTGTGGGTGATGGAGGAGCTGGTATCTGACAGTGGGACAGGCTGTGTGTGGGTGATGGAGGAGGTGCTATCTGAGAGTGGGACAGGCTGCGTGTGTGTGGGTGATGGAGGAGCTGGTATCTGAGAGTGGGACAGGCTGTGTGTGTGTGATGGAGGAGCTGGTATCAGAGAGTGGGACAGGCTGTGTGTGGGTGATGGAGGAGCTGGTATCTGAGAGTGGGACAGGCTGTGTGAGGGTGATGGAGGAGCTGGTATCTGAGAGTGGGACAGGCTGTGTGTGGATTTTGGAGGAGCTGGTATCTGAGAGTGGGACAGGCTGAGTGTGGGGGTGATGGAGGAGCTGGTATCTGAGAGTGGGACAGGCTGTGTGTGGGTGATGGAGGGGCTGGTATCTGAGAGTGGGACATGCTGTGTGTGGGTGATGGAGGAGCTGGTATCTGAGAGTGGGACAGGCTGTGTGTGTGAGGGTGTTGGAGGAGCTGGTATCTGAGAGTGGGACAGGCTGTGTGTGGGTGATGGAGGAGCTGGTATCTGAGAGTGGGACAGGCTGTGTGTGGGTGATGGAGGAGCTGGTATCTGAGAGTGGGGACAGGCTGTGTGTGGGTGATGGAGGAGCTGGTATCTGAGAGTGGGACAGGCTGTGTGTGGGTGATGGAGGAGCTGGTATCTGAGAGTGGGACAGGCTGTGTGTGGGTGATGGAGGAGCTGGTATCTGAGAGTGGGGACAGGCTGTGTGTGGGTGATGGAGGAGCTGGTATCTGAGAGTGGGACAGGCTCTGTGTGTGTGATGGAGGTCTTGGTATCTGAGAGTGGGACAGGCTGTGTGTGGGTGTTGGAGGAGCTGGTATCAGAGAGTGGGACAGGCTGTGTGTGGGTGATGCAGGAGCTGGTATCTGAGAGTGGGACAGGCTGTGTGTGGGTGATGGAGGGGCTGGTATCTGAGAATGGGACATGCTGTGTGTGGGTGATGGAGGAGCTGGTATCTGAGAGTGGGACAGGCTGTGTGTGGGTGATGGAGGAGCTGGTATCTGAGAGTGGGACAGGCTGTGTGTGTGAGGGTGTTGGAGGAGCTGGTATCTGAGAGTGGGACAGGCTGTGTGTGTGTGGGTGATGGAGGAGCTGATATCGGAGAGTGGGACAGGCTGTGTGTGGCTGATGGAGGAGCTGGTATCTGAGTGAGACAGGCTGTGTGTGTGTGATGGAGGAGCTGGTATCTGAGAGGGAGACAGGCTGTGTGTGGGTGATGGAGGAGCTGGTATCTGAGAGTGAGACAGTCTGTGTGTGGGTGATGGAGGAGCTGGTATCTGAGAGTGGGACAGGCTGTGTGTGGGTGATGGAGGAGCTGGTATCTGAGAGTGGGGACAGGCTGTGTGTGGGTGATGGAGGAGCTGGTATCTGAGAGTGGGACAGGCTGTGTGAGGGTGTTGGAGGAGCTGGTATCTGAGAGTGGGACAGGCTGTGTGTGGGTGATGGAGGAGCTGGTATGTGAGAGTGGGACAGGCTGTGTGTGGGTGATGGAGGAGCTGGTATCTGAGAGTGGGGACAGGCTGTGTGTGGGTAATGGAGGAGCTGGTATCTGAGAGTGGGACAGGCTCTGTTTGTGTGATGGAGGAGCTGGTATCTGAGAGTGGGACAGGCTGTGTGTGGGTGTTGGAGGAGCTGGTATCTGAGAGTGGGACAGGCTGTGTGTGGGTGATGGAGGAGCTGGTATCTGAGAGTGGGGCTGTCTGTGTGTGGGTGATGGAGGAGCTGGTATCTGACAGTGGGACAGGCTGTGTGTGGGTGATGGAGGAGGTGCTATCTGAGAGTGGGACAGGCTGCGTGTGTGTGGGTGATGGAGGAGCTGGTATCTGAGAGTGGGACAGGCTGTGTGTGTGTGATGGAGGAGCTGGTATCAGAGAGTGGGACAGGCTGTGTGTGGGTGATGGAGGAGCTGGTATCTGAGAGTGGGACAGGCTGTGTGAGGGTGATGGAGGAGCTGGTATCTGAGAGTGGGACAGGCTGTGTGTGGATTTTGGAGGAGCTGGTATCTGAGAGTGGGACAGGCTGAGTGTGGGGGTGATGGAGGAGCTGGTATCTGAGAGTGGGACAGGCTGTGTGTGGGCGATGGAGGGGCTGATATTTGAGAGTGGGACATGCTGTGTGTGGGTGATGGAGGAGCTGGTATCTGAGAGTGGGACAGGCTGTGTGTGTGAGGGTGTTGGAGGAGCTGGTATCTGAGAGTGGGACAGGCTGTGTGTGGGTGATGGAGGAGCTGGTATCTGAGAGTGGGACAGGCTGTGTGTGGGTGATGGAGGAGCTGGTATCTGAGAGTGGGGACAGGCTGTGTGTGGGTGATGGAGGAGCTGGTATCTGAGAGTGGGACAGGCTGTGTGTGGGTGATGGAGGAGCTGGTATCTGAGAGTGGGACAGGCTGTGTGTGGGTGATGGAGGAGCTGGTATCTGAGAGTGGGGACAGGCTGTGTGTGGGTGATGGAGGAGCTGGTATCTGAGAGTGGGACAGGCTGTGTGTGTGTGATGGAGGTCTTGGTATCTGAGAGTGGGACAGGCTGTGTGTGGGTGTTGGAGGAGCTGGTATCAGAGAGTGGGACAGGCTGTGTGTGGGTGATGCAGGAGCTGGTATCTGAGAGTGGGACAGGCTGTGTGTGGGTGATGGAGGGGCTGGTATCTGAGAATGGGACATGCTGTGTGTGGGTGATGGAGGAGCTGGTATCTGAGAGTGGGACAGGCTGTGTGTGGGTGATGGAGGAGCTGGTATCTGAGAGTGGGACAGGCTGTGTGTGTGTGGGTGATGGAGGAGCTGATATCGGAGAGTGGGACAGGCTGTGTGTGGCTGATGGAGGAGCTGGTATCTGAGTGAGACAGGCTGTGTGTGTGTGATGGAGGAGCTGGTATCTGAGAGGGAGACAGGCTGTGTGTGGGTGATGGAGGAGCTGGTATCTGAGAGTGAGACAGGCTGTGTGTGGGTGTGATGGAGGAGCTGGTATCTGAGAGTGGGACAGGCTGTGTGTGGGTGATGGAGGAGCTGGTATCTGAGAGTGGGACAGGCTGTGTGTGGGTGATGGAGGGGCTGGTATCTGAGAATGGGACATGCTGTGTGTGGGTGATGGAGGAGCTGGTATCTGAGAGTGGGACAGGCTGTGTGTGGGTGATGGAGGAGCTGGTATCTGAGAGTGGGACAGGCTGTGTGTGTGAGGGTGTTGGAGGAGCTGGTATCTGAGAGTGGGACAGGCTGTGTGTGTGTGGGTGATGGAGGAGCTGATATCGGAGAGTGGGACAGGCTGTGTGTGGCTGATGGAGGAGCTGGTATCTGAGTGAGACAGGCTGTGTGTGTGTGATGGAGGAGCTGGTATCTGAGAGGGAGACAGGCTGTGTGTGGGTGATGGAGGAGCTGGTATCTGAGAGTGAGACAGTCTGTGTGTGGGTGATGGAGGAGCTGGTATCTGAGAGTGGGACAGGCTGTGTGTGGGTGATGGAGGAGCTGGTATCTGAGAGTGGGGACAGGCTGTGTGTGGGTGATGGAGGAGCTGGTATCTGAGAGTGGGACAGGCTGTGTGAGGGTGTTGGAGGAGCTGGTATCTGAGAGTGGGACAGGCTGTGTGTGGGTGATGGAGGAGCTGGTATGTGAGAGTGGGACAGGCTGTGTGTGGGTGATGGAGGAGCTGGTATCTGAGAGTGGGGACAGGCTGTGTGTGGGTAATGGAGGAGCTGGTATCTGAGAGTGGGACAGGCTCTGTTTGTGTGATGGAGGAGCTGGTATCTGAGAGTGGGACAGGCTGTGTGTGGGTGTTGGAGGAGCTGGTATCTGAGAGTGGGACAGGCTGTGTGTGGGTGATGGAGGAGCTGGTATCTGAGAGTGGGGCTGTCTGTGTGTGGGTGATGGAGGAGCTGGTATCTGACAGTGGGACAGGCTGTGTGTGGGTGATGGAGGAGGTGCTATCTGAGAGTGGGACAGGCTGCGTGTGTGTGGGTGATGGAGGAGCTGGTATCTGAGAGTGGGACAGGCTGTGTGTGTGTGATGGAGGAGCTGGTATCAGAGAGTGGGACAGGCTGTGTGTGGGTGATGGAGGAGCTGGTATCTGAGAGTGGGACAGGCTGTGTGAGGGTGATGGAGGAGCTGGTATCTGAGAGTGGGACAGGCTGTGTGTGGATTTTGGAGGAGCTGGTATCTGAGAGTGGGACAGGCTGAGTGTGGGGGTGATGGAGGAGCTGGTATCTGAGAGTGGGACAGGCTGTGTGTGGGTGATGGAGGGGCTGGTATCTGAGAGTGGGACATGCTGTGTGTGGGTGATGGAGGAGCTGGTATCTGAGAGTGGGACAGGCTGTGTGTGTGAGGGTGTTGGAGGAGCTGGTATCTGAGAGTGGGACAGGCTGAGTGTGGGGTGATGGAGGAGCTGGTATCTGAGAGTGGGACAGGCTGTGTGTGGGTGATGGAGGGGCTGGTATCTGAGAGTGGGACAGGCTGTGTGTGGGTGATGGAGGAGCTGGTATCTGAGAGTGGGACAGGCTGTGTGTGTGAGGGTGTTGGAGGAGCTGGTATCTGAGAGTGGGACAGGCTGTGTGTGGGTGATGGAGGAGCTGGTATCTGAGAGTGGGACAGGCTGTGTGTGGGTGATGGAGGAGCTGGTATCTGAGAGTGGGGACAGGCTGTGTGTGGGTGATGGAGGAGCTGGTATCTGAGAGTGGGACAGGCTGTGTGTGGGTGATGGAGGAGCTGGTATCTGAGAGTGGGACAGGCTGTGTGTGGGTGATGGAGGAGCTGGTATCTGAGAGTGGGACAGGCTGTGTGTGGGTGATGGAGGAGCTGGTATCTGAGAGTGGGACAGGCTGTGTGTGTGTGATGGAGGTCTGGTATCTGAGAGTGGGACAGGCTGTGTGTGGGTGTTGGAGGAGCTGGTATCAGAGAGTGGGACAGGCTGTGTGTGTGAGGGTGTTGGAGGAGCTGGTATCTGAGAGTGGGACAGGCTGTGTGTGTGTGGGTGATGGAGGAGCTGATATCGGAGAGTGGGACAGGCTGTGTGTGGCTGATGGAGGAGCTGGTATCTGAGTGAGACAGGCTGTGTGTGTGTGATGGAGGAGCTGGTATCTGAGAGGGAGACAGGCTGTGTGTGGGTGATGGAGGAGCTGGTATCTGAGAGTGAGACAGGCTGTGTGTGGGTGTGATGGAGGAGCTGGTATCTGAGAGTGGGACAGGCTGTGTGTGGGTGATGGAGGAGCTGGTATCTGAGAGTGGGACAGACTGTGTGTGTGTGATGGAGGAGCTGGTATCTGAGAGTGGGACAGGCTGTATGTGTGTGGGCGATGGAGGAGCTGGTATCTGAGAGTGAGACAGGCTGTGGGTGGGTGATGGAGGAGCTGGTATCTGAGAGTGGGACAGGCTGAGTGTGGGTGATGGAGCAGCTGGTATCTGAGAGTGGGACAGGCTGTGTGTGGGTGTTGGAGGAGCTGGTATCTGAGAGTGGGACAGGCTGTGTGTGGGTGATGGAGGAGCTGGTATCTGAGAGTGGGACAGGCTGTGTGTGGGTGATGGAGGAGCTGGTATCTGAGAGTGAGACAGTCTGTGTGTGGGTGATGGAGGAGCTGGTATCTGAGAGTGAGACAGTCTGTGTGTGGGTGATGGAGGAGCTGGTATCTGAGAGTGGGACAGGCTGTGTGTGGGTGATGGAGGAGCTGGTATCTGAGAGTGGGATAGGCTGTGTGTGGGTGATGGAGGAGCTGGTATCTGAGAGTGGGACAGGCTGTGTGTGGGTGATGGAGGAGCTGGTACCTGAGAGTGGGGACAGGCTGTGTGTGGGTGATGGAGGAGCTGGTATCTGAGAGTGGGACAGGCTGTGTGTGAGGGTGATGGAGGCGCTGGTATCGGAGAGTGGGACAGGCTGTGTGTGGGTGATGGAGGAGCTGGTATCTGAGAGTGGGACAGGCTGTGTGTGGGTGATGGAGGAGCTGGTATCTGCGAGTGGGACAGGCTGTGTGTGTGTGGGTGATGGAGGAGCTGGTATCTGAGAGTGGGACAGGCTGTGTGTGGGTGATGGAGGAGCTGGTATCTGAGATTGGGACAGGCTGTGTGAGGGTGTTGTAGGAGCTGGTATCTGAGAGTGGGACAGGCTGTGTGTGTGGGTGATGGAGGAGCTTGTATCGGAGAGTGGGACAGGCTGTGTGTGGGTGATGGAGGAGCTGTTATCTGAGAGTGGGACAGGCTGTGTGTGTGTGGGTGATGGAGGAGCTGGTATCTGAGAGCGGGACAGGCTGTGTGTGTGTGTGTGATGGAGGAGCTGGTATCAGAGAGTGGGACAGGCTGTGTGTGGGTGATGGAGGAGCTGGTATCTGAGAGTGGGACAGGCTGTGTGTGGGTGGGTGATGGAGGAGCTGGTATCTGAGAGTGGGACAGGCTGCGTGTGTGTGGGTGATGGAGGAGCTGGTATCTGAGAGTGGGACAGGCTGTGTGTGGGGGTGATGGAGGAGCTGGTATCTGAGAGTGGGACAGGCTGTGTGTGGGTGATGGAGGGGCTGGTATCTGAGAGTGGGACATGCTGTGTGTGGGTGATGGAGGAGCTGGTATCTGAGAGTGGGACAGGCTGTGTGTGTGAGGGTGTTGGAGGAGCTGGTATCTGAGAGTGGGACAGGCTGTGTGTGTGTGGGTGATGGAGGAGCTGGTATCTGAGAGTGGGACAGACTGTGTGTGGGTGATGGAGGAGCTCGCATCTGAGAGTGGGACAGGCTGTGTGTGGGTGATGGAGGAGCTGGTATCTGAGAGTTTGGACAGGCTGTGTGTGGGTGATGGAGGAGCTGGTATCTGAGAGTGGGACAGGCTGTGTGTGGGTGATGGAGGAGCTGGTATCTGAGAGTGGGACAGGCTGTGTGTGGGTGATGGAGGAGCTGGTATCTGAGAGTGGGACAGGCTGTGTGTGAGGGTGATGGAGGAGCTGGTATCTGAGAGTGGGACAGGCTGTGTGAGGGTGTTGTAGGAGCTGGTATCTGAGAGTGGGGACAGGCTGTGTGTGGGTGATGGAGGAGCTGGTATCTGAGAGTGGGACAGGCTGTGTGTGTGTGATGGAGGTCTTGGTATCTGAGAGTGGGACAGGCTGTGTGTGGGTGTTGGAGGAGCTGGTATCAGAGAGTGGGACAGGCTGTGTGTGGGTGATGGAGGAGCTGGTATCTGAGAGTGGGACAGGCTGTGTGTGGGTGATGGAGGAGCTGGTATCTGAGAGTGGGACAGGCTGTGTGTGGGTGATGGAGGGGCTGGTATCTGAGAATGGGACATGCTGTGTGTGGGTGATGGAGGAGCTGGTATCTGAGAGTGGGACAGGCTGTGTGTGGGTGATGGAGGAGCTGGTATCTGAGAGTGGGACAGGCTGTGTGTGTGAGGGTGTTGGAGGAGCTGGTATCTGAGAGTGGGACAGGCTGTGTGTGTGTGGGTGATGGAGGAGCTGGTGTCTGTGAGTGGGACAGACTGTGTGTGGGTGATGGAGGAGCTGGTATCTGAGAGTGGGACAGGCTGTGTGTGGGTGATGGAGGAGCTGGTATCTGAGAGTGGGACAGGCTGTGTGTGGATTTTGGAGGAGCTGGTATCTGAGAGTGAGACAGGCTGTGTGTGGGTGTGATGGAGGAGCTGGTATCTGAGAGTGGGACAGGCTGTGTGTGGGTGATGGAGGAGCTGGTATCTGAGAGTGGGACAGGCTCTGTGTGTGTGATGGAGGAGCTGGTATCTGAGAGTGGGACAGGCTGTATGTGTGTGGGCGATGGAGGAGCTGGTATCTGAGAGTGAGACAGGCTGTGGGTGGGTGATGGAGGAGCTGGTATCTGAGAGTGGGACAGGCTGTGTGTGGGTGATGGAGGAGCTGGTATCTGAGAGTGAGACAGTCTGTGTGTGGGTGATGGAGGAGCTGGTATCTGAGAGTGGGACAGGCTGTGTGTGGGTGATGAAGGAGCTGGTACCTGAGAGTGGGGACAGGCTGTGTGTGGGTGATGGAGGAGCTGGTATCTGAGAGTGGGACAGGCTGTGTGTGAGGGTGATGGAGGAGCTGGTATCTGAGAGTGGGACAGGCTGTGTGTGGGTGATGGAGGAGCTGGTATCTGCGAGTGGGACAGGCTGTGTGTGTGTGGGTGATGGAGGAGCTGGTATCTGAGAGTGGGACAGGCTGTGTGTGGGTGATGGAGGAGCTGGTATCTGAGATTGGGACAGGCTGTGTGAGGGTGTTGTAGGAGCTGGTATCTGAGAGTGGGACAGGCTGTGTGTGTGGGTGATGGAGGAGCTGGTATCTGAGAGTGGGATAGGCTGTGTGTGGGAGATGGAGGAGCTGGTATCTGAGAGTGGGACAGGCTGTGTGTGGGTGATGGAGGAGCTGGTATGTGAGAGTGGGACAGGCTGTGTGTGTGTGATGGAGGAGCTGGTATCTGAGAGTGGGACAGGCTGTGTGTGAGGGTGATGGAGGAGCTGGTATCTGAGAGTGGGACAGGCTGTGTGTGTGTGATGGAGGAGCTGGTATCTGAGAGTGGGACAGGCTGTGTGAGGGTGATGGAGGAGCTGGTATCTGAGAGTGGGACAGGCTGTGTGTGTGAGGGTGTTGGAGGAGCTGGTATCTGAGAGTGGGACAGGCTGTGTGTGGGTGATGGAGGAGCTGGTATCTGCGAGTGGGACAGACTGTGTGTGGGTGATGGAGGAGCTGGTATCTGAGAGTGGGACAGGCTGTGTGTGTGTGGGCGATGGAGGAGCTGGTATGTGAGAGTGAGACAGGCTGTGGGTGGGTGATGGAGGAGCTGGTATCTGAGAGTGGGACAGGCTGTGTGTGTGTGATGGAGGAGCTGGTATCTGAGAGTGGGACAGGCTGTGTGTGGGTGATGGAGGAGCTGGTATCTGAGAGTGGGACAGGCTGTGTGTGTGTGGGCGATGGAGGAGCTGGTATGTGAGAGTGGGACAGGCTGTGTGTGGGTGTTGGAGGAGCTGGTATCTGAGAGTGGGACAGGCTGTGTGTGGGTGATGGAGGAGCTGGTATCTGAGAGTGGGACAGGCTGTGTGTGGGTGATGGAGGAGCTGGTATCTGAGAGGGAGACAGGCTGTGTGTGGGTGATGGAGGAGCTGGTATCTGAGAGTGGGACAGGCTGTGTGTGGGTGATGGAGGAGCTGGTATCTGAGAGTGGGACAGGCTGTGTGTGGGTGATGGAGGAGCTGGTATCTGAGAGTGGGACAGGCTGTGTGTGGGTGATGGAGGAGCTGGTATCTGAGAGTGGGACAGGCTGTGTGAGGGTGATGGAGGAGCTGGTATCTGAGAGTGGGACAGGCTGTGTGTGGGTGATGGAGGAGCTGGTATCTGAGAGTGGGACAGGCTGTGTGTGGGTGATGGAGGAGCTGGTATCTGAGAGTGGGACAGGCTGTGTGTGGGTGATGGAGGAGCTGGTATCCTGAGAGTGGGGACAGGCTGTGTGTGGGTGATGGAGGAGCTGGTATCTGAGAGTGGGACAGGCTGTGTGTGAGGTGATGGAGGAGCTGGTATCTGAGAGTGGGACAGGCTGTGTGTGGGTGATGGAGGAGCTGGTATCTGAGAGTGGGACAGGCTGTGTGTGTGTGATGGAGGAGCTGGTATCTGAGAGTGGGACAGGCTGTGTGTGGGTGATGGAGGAGCTGGTATCTGAGAGTGGGACAGGCTGTGTGTGGGTGATGGAGGAGCTGGTATCTGAGAGTGGGACAGGCTGTGTGTGGGTGATGGAGGAGCTGGTATCTGAGAGTGGGACAGGCTGTGTGTGGGTGATGGAGGAGCTGGTATCTGAGAGTGGGACAGGCTGTGTGTGGGTGATGGAGGAGCTGGTATCTGAGAGTGGGACAGGCTGTGTGTGGGTGATGGAGGAGCTGGTATCTGAGAGTGGGACAGGCTGTGTGTGGGTGATGGAGGAGCTGGTATCTGAGAGTGGGACAGGCTGCTGTGTGGGGTGATGGAGGAGCTGGTATCTGAGAGTGGGACAGGCTGTGTGTGTGTGATGGAGGAGCTGGTATCTGAGAGTGGGACAGGCTGTGTGTGGGTGATGGAGGAGCTGGTATCTGAGAGTGGGACAGGCTGTGTGTGGGTGATGGAGGAGCTGGTATCTGAGAGTGGGACAGGCTGTGTGTGGGTGATGGAGGAGCTGGTATCTGAGAGTGGGACAGGCTGTGTGTGTGAGGGTGATGGAGGAGCTGGTATCTGAGAGTGGGACAGGCTGTGTGTGTGGGTGATGGAGGAGCTGGTATCTGAGAGTGGGACAGGCTGTGTGTGGGTGATGGAGGAGCTGGTATCTGAGAGTGGGACAGGCTGTGTGTGGGTGATGGAGGAGCTGGTATCTGAGAGTGGGACAGGCTGTGTGTGGGTGATGGAGGAGCTGGTATCTGAGAGTGGGACAGGCTGTGTGTGGGTGTTGGAGGAGCTGGTATCTGAGAGTGGGACAGGCTGTGTGTGGGGTGATGGAGGAGCTGATATCGGAGAGTGGGACAGGCTGTGTGTGGCTGATGGAGGAGCCGGTATCTGAGTGAGACAGGCTGTGTGTGTGTGATGGAGGAGCTGGTATCTGAGAGGGAGACAGGCTGTGTGTGGGTGTGATGGAGGAGCTGGTATCTGAGAGTGGGACAGGCTGTGTGTGGGTGATGGAGGAGCTGGTATCTGTGTGTGGGACAGGCTGTGTGTGTGTGGGTGATGGAGGAGCTGGTATCTGAGAGTGGGACAGGCTGTGTGTGGGTGATGGAGGAGCTGGTATCTGTGAGTGGGACAGGCTGTATGTGTGTGGGCGATGGAGGAGCTGGTATCTGAGAGTGGGACAGGCTGTGTGTGTGTGGGCGATGGAGGAGCTGGTATCTGAGAGTGAGACAGGCTGTGGGTGGGTGATGGAGGAGCTGGTATCTGAGAGTGGGACAGGCTGTGTGTGGGTGATGGAGCAGCTGGTATCTGAGAGTGGGACAGGCTGTGTGTGGGTGTTGGAGGAGCTGGTATCTGAGAGTGGGACAGGCTGTGTGTGGGTGATGGAGGAGCTGGTATCTGAGAGTGGGACAGGCTGTGTGTGGGTGATGGAGGAGCTGGTATCTGAGAGTGAGACAGGCTGTGTGTGGGTGATGGAGGAGCTGGTATCTGAGAGTGGGACAGGCTGTGTGTGGGTGATGGAGGAGCTGGTATCTGAGAGTGGGACAGGCTGTGTGTGGGTGATGGAGGAGCTGGTATCTGAGAGTGGGACAGGCTGTGTGTGGGTGATGGAGGAGCTGGTATCTGAGAGTGGGACAGGCTGTGTGTGGGTGATGGAGGAGCTGGTATCTGAGAGTGGGGACAGGCTGTGTGTGGGTGATGGAGGAGCTGGTATCTGAGAGTGGGACAGGCTGTGTGTGGGTGATGGAGGAGCTGGTATCTGAGAGTGGGACAGGCTGTGTGTGGGTGATGGAGGAGCTGGTATCTGAGAGTGGGACAGGCTGTGTGTGGGTGATGGAGGAGCTGGTATCTGAGAGTGGGACAGGCTGTGTGTGGGTGATGGAGGAGCTGGTATCTGAGAGTGGGACAGGCTGTGTGTGGGTGATGGAGGAGCTGGTATCTGAGAGTGGGACAGGCTGCTGTGTGGGTGATGGAGGAGCTGGTATCTGAGAGTGGGACAGGCTGTGTGTGTGTGTGCATGGAGGAGCTGGTATCTGAGAGTGAGACAGGCTGTGGGTGGGTGATGGAGGAGCTGGTATCTGAGATTGGGACAGGCTGTGTGAGGGTGTTGGAGCAGCTGGTATCTGAGAGTGGGACAGGCTGTGTGTGGGTGATGGAGGAGCTGGTATCTGAGATTGGGACAGGCTGTGTGAGGGTGTTGGAGGAGCTGGTATCTGAGAGTGGGACAGGCTGTGTGTGTGTGGGTGATGGAGGAGCTGGTATCTGAGAGTGGGACAGACTGTGTGTGGGTGATGGAGGAGCTGGTATCTGAGAGTGGGACAGGCTGGTGTGTGGGTGATGGAGGAGCTGGTATCTGAGAGTGGGACAGGCTGTGTGTGGGTGATGGAGGAGCTGGTATCTGAGAGTGGGACAGGCTGTGTGTGGGTGATGGAGGAGCTGGTATCTGAGAGTGGGACAGGCTGTGTGTGGGTGATGGAGGAGCTGGTATCTGAGTGGGACAGGCTGTGTGTGTGTGATGGAGGAGCTGGTATCTGAGAGTGGGACAGGCTGTGTGTGGGTGATGGAGGAGCTGGTATCTGAGAGTGGACAGGCTGTGTGTGGTGTGATGGAGGAGCTGGTATCTGAGAGTGGGACAGGCTGTGTGTGGGTGATGGAGGAGCTGGTATCTGTGAGTGGGACAGGCTGTGTGTGTGTGATGGAGGAGCTGGTATCTGAGAGTGGGACAGGCTGTGTGTGGGTGATGGAGGAGCTGGTATCTGAGAGTGGGACAGGCCTGTGTGTGGGTGATGGAGGAGCTGGTATCTGAGAGTGGGACAGGCTGTGTGTGTGGGTGATGGAGGAGCTGGTATCTGCGAGTGGGACAGGCTGTGTGTGGGTGATGGAGGAGCTGGTATCTGAGAGTGGGACAGGCTGTGTGTGGGTGATGGAGGAGCTGGTATCTGAGAGTGGGACAGGCTGTATGTGTGTGGGCGATGGAGGAGCTGGTATCTGAGAGTGGGACAGGCTGTGTGTGGGTGATGGAGGAGCTGGTATCTGAGAGTGGGACAGGCTGTGTGTGGGTGATGGAGGAGCTGGTATCTGAGAGTGGGACAGGCTGTGTGTGGGTGATGGAGGAGCTGGTATCTGAGAGTGGGACAGGCTGTGTGTGTGTGGGTGATGGAGGAGCTGGTACCTGAGAGTGGGACAGGCTGTGTGTGGGTGATGGAGGAGCTGGTATCTGAAAGTGGGACAGGCTGTGTGTGAGGGTGATGGAGGCGCTGGTATCGGAGAGTGGGACAGACTGCGTGTGGGTGATGGAGGAGCTTGTATCTGAGAGTGGGACAGACTGCGTGTGGGTGATGGAGGAGCTGGTATCTGAGACTGGGACAGGCTGTGTGTGGGTGATGGAGGAGCTGGTATCTGAGAGTGGGACAGGCTGTGTGTGGGTGATGGAGGAGCTGTTATCTGAGAGTGGGACAAGCTGTGTGTGTGGGTGATGGAGGAGCTGGTATCTGAGAGTGGGACAGGCTGTGTGTGGGTGATGGAGGAGCTGGTATCTGAGAGTGGGACAGGCTGTGTGAGGGTGTTGGAGGAGCTGGTATCTGAGAGTGGGACAGGCTGTGTGTGGGTGATGGAGGAGCTGGTATCTGAGAGTGGGACAGGCTGTGTGTGGGTGATGGAGGAGCTGGTATCTGAGAGTGGGACAGGCTGTGTGTGTGTGATGGAGGAGCTGGTATCTGAGAGTGGGACAGGCTGTGTGTGAGGGTGATGGAGGAGCTGGTATCTGAGAGTGGGACAGGCTGTGTGTGGTGATGGAGGAGCTGGTATCTGAGAGTGGGACAGGCTGTGTGTGTGGGTGTTGGAGGAGCTGGTATCTGAGAGTGGGACAGGCTGTGTGTGGGTGATGGAGGAGCTGGTATCTGAGAGTGGGACAGGCTGTGTGTGGGTGATGGAGGAGCTGGTATCTGAGAGTGGGACAGGCTGTGTGTGGGTGATGGAGGAGCTGGTATCTGAGAGTGGGACAGGCTGTGTGTGTGTGGCGATGGAGGAGCTGGTATCTGAGAGTGAGACAGGCTGTGTGTGGGTGATGGAGGAGCTGGTATCTGAGAGTGGGACAGGCTGTGTGTGTGTGATGGAGGAGCTGGTATCTGAGAGTGGGACAGGCTGTGTGTGGGTGATGGAGGAGCTGGTATCTGAGAGTGGGACAGGCTGTGTGTGGGTGATGGAGGAGCTGGTATCTGAGAGTGGGACAGTCTGTGTGTGGGTGATGGAGGAGCTGGTATCTGAGAGTGGACAGGCTGTGTGTGGGTGATGGAGGAGCTGGTATCTGAGAGTGGGACAGGCTGTGTGTGGGTGATGGAGGAGCTGGTATCTGAGAGTGGGACAGGCTGTGTGTGTGTGATGGAGGAGCTGGTATCTGAGAGTGGGACAGGCTGTGTGTGGGTGATGGAGGAGCTGGTATCTGAGAGTGGGACAGGCTGTGTGTGGGTGATGGAGGAGCTGGTATCTGAGAGAGGGACAGGCTGTGTGAGGGTGATGGAGGAGCTGGTATCTGAGAGTGGGTCTGGCTGTGTGTGTGTGGGCGATGGAGGAGCTGGTATCTGAGAGTGGGACAGGCTGTGTGTGGATTTTGGAGGAGCTGGTATCTGAGAGTGGGACATGCTGTGTGTGGGTGATGGAGGAGATGGTATCTGAGAGTGGGACAGGCTGTGTGTGGGTGATGGAGGAGCTGGTATCTGAGAGTGGGACAGGCTGTGTGTGTGAGGGTGTTGGAGGAGCTGGTATCTGAGAGTGGGACAGGCTGTGTGTGTGAGGGTGATGGAGGAGCTGGTATCTGAGAGTGGGACAGGCTGTGTGTGGATTTTGGAGGAGCTGGTATCTGAGAGGGAGAGAGGCTGTGTGTGGGTGATGGAGGAGCTGGTATCTGAGAGTGAGACAGGCTGTGTGTGGGTGTGATGGAGGAGCTGGTATCTGAGAGTGGGACAGGCTGTGTGTGGGTGATGGAGGAGCTGGTATCTGTGTGTGGGACAGGCTGTGTGAGTGTGTTGGAGGAGCTGGTATCTGAGAGTGGGACAGGCTGTGTGTGGGTGATGGAGGAGCTGGTATCTGAGAGTGGGACAGGCTGTGTGTGGGTGATGGAGGAGCTGGTATCTGAGAGTGGGGATAGGCTGTGTGTGGGTGATGGAGGAGCTGGTATCTGAGAGTGGGACAGGCTCTGTGTGTGTGATGGAGGAGCTGGTATCTGAGAGTGGGACAGGCTGTGTGAGAGGGTGATGGAGGAGCTGGTATCTGAGAGTGGGACAGGCTGTGTGTGGGTGATGGAGGAGCTGGTATCTGAGAGTGGGACAGGCTGTGTGAGGGTGATGGAGGAGCTGGTATCTGCGAGTGGGACAGGCTGTGTGTGGGTGATGGAGGAGCTGGTATCTGAGAGTGGGACAGGCTGTGTGTGGGTGATGGAGGAGCTGGTATCTGAGAGTGGGACAGGCTGTGTGTGTGTGGGCGATGGAGGAGCTGGTATCTGAGAGTGAGACAGGCTGTGGGTGGGTGATGGAGGAGCTGGTATCTGAGAGTGGGACAGGCGGTGTGTGGGTGATGGAGCAGCTGGTATCTGTGAGTGGGACAGGCCGTGTGTGTGTGATGGAGGAGCTGGTATCTGAGATTGGGACAGGCTGTGTGAGGGTGTTGTAGGAGCTGGTTTCTGAGAGTGGGACAGGCTGTGTGTG